>CM055848.1:17646448-18098948 GCA_029490765.1 Euthynnus affinis | reverse complement strand
GAGAGAACCCAATACAGACCGCTTCGATGCTAAACCAAAGTGACTCCCCATGCTGGCGCTAATTCACCCAGATACTGATTAGGGCACTTTCCTGGCATTAATTAGGTGAGCGATCCTAGCCTCTTTCACCTCCACGCTAATAAAAAGAGACAGAGTTTGGACAATGTTGGGTGAACAGGTTTTACATCACCACAAACTGCTACTATTCAACAATTAGTCCTTGAATCTAACTGGACAACTACTGCTGGCAGGTCTCTGGGAATTTGAGAACAGTCAATATTGACACAGGTATGCTGTGGAGTCGCTGTGGCAGACAGGCAGGCAGCGGTAAACAAGCTTATGTGCATATAGTTTCAAATATCTTAAACTAGCTGAGGTATGGTCAGTTATTATTATTTTACAAGACATATAAAAAGCCACATTAACACACCACATGCAGCATGAGTAACTGTTAATGTCTGCTGTGTTCAAAATGTCTGTATAAATGTACTGGGGAGAAGAAAATATTCTTGTGACGCTTTAGTGAGGAGGATCCAACCCTTTATAGACATTGATGTCCCCCGTTATTCTTTAATAAAAACCACAATCTGCTCTAACATAGGTATATATATATATATATATATATATATATATATATATATATATATATATATATATATATATATATATATATAGGTGTTACAGCATTTTAAAATGGAATATAATTGCACTTTGCTCCTTCTACCTAGTTAAACTCAAACTGAACTTTTCCACAGCCAGCTTCAGGTCTGGTTCTTTATTCAACAGCCAACTACCAAGCCCATTACTGTCTGCCACCCACATGGAGAAGCAGTCCCCCCTCCTGTCTAATAAACACCAACATGACTGTAGCAGCCTTTAAATGAGCTCCTGAAGCTGACTCAGCTCATAATGAATAACTGCTCGGCAGTGGATGGGCTGGGATAACCCTGTGAAAGACTTCACATTCATTGCGCTGAGTTGGAAAAATAGTCACAGTTTCCTTAAGTACCTTTCTCCTCTGATGTCATCACGGCAGTCGGGTGAAATTATGTGTATAGAGGAGGCAAAGTGTGTGATTGTTTGCACTGTGTGCAGACTCAGCCATTTTCTGAGTCAGATGTTGTAGCTGAGCTGTCACAACAGAGGCCCTGTCCTGTACTTTGGAGCAACATTAAGAGAGCTGAAAGAGGTGAAGAGGGTTAAATATCAACAACTGTCTCTTCTCTTTGCTTTGGCGCAACACAAGCTCTCGTCTCCTAATACTTGTCTGCTGATTCGGGTGATCAGCAGACTGACCTACTGCACTTGTCTGATCTCTTAAATCAGCAGACATAAACAGACGCTCCTCTGCAAACTCCTCTCCCAGGCCCGGATCTGGGTGGTGCAGTTATAGTCCTGCTGAATTTGCTCTTTCCCAGAACACCAATTGCATACAAGTCTGTGAATCTCTCTTAGTTTGGCTTCTCACCTGGTCCAACAAGATATGGTGGGGATTTTTTTCCAGTGTTTAACTATGAGAACTATTAAAAACTCTGAAAAAGCTTGTAATTACACTGAGTTGATATTGTTTTGTCAAATATATTGATCCAAGGTCAAAAATGAACTTCCATGGTCACTTTTTACTTAGAAGAAAACATCACTCTGAGAAACTCCTACAGTGTTATATACCCACATAATAACACTACATTACATTCATTTGTTTGTTTTTTATGAAATACTGTAATTTTCTCTTTACTTTTTTACCATGCAGCATGTATGAATGCAGCAAGCAGGTGAATAGTGATTGTAGCAGCAGCTAGAAGTGGTGAGATGTTGTCGGTGTTCAGGTAAAGTGGTGTTAAAGAGTTCATTAGAGGCTTCAGTCAATAAAGGACACTTGTATCTGCTGGGAAGGTAAGGTAAGTGGTATTAGAGAGTGGCATTAGAGGATGTAGTCAATGGGGACACTTTATGCTTAATCTCTGTATGATTGAAGAAAGACGCCCAAACCGTTTAATTCATACTGTTTTAGAAAGTTCATTTTTCCTGCCATTCACCTTGACCGTAGCTCCATTGTCAATGTCTCCATGTGATATCACAGCATCTGCTTTTGTAAGTTACCGCAAATGATACGGCTGTCACACCACCAAACAAAGTGGTTAACAACATATGTGCTATCATGTCAGCTCACATCCTGAAGTATTTTAGATAACGAAAGAGTCTGCAAGAAAAACACGCAATGATGACACAAATCTTTCCTGTCCTGCTTTTTTTTTTTTTAATTCTTTTTACTCACTTACATATAGTATTCCTGTGTACCTTTGAAATGCCAATATCAGCTGATAACATGGGCTCTTCAACATCTGGGTATGGCTTTAGGTAATGGGTACTGCAGTGTTGAAATTCAGTATATCTCAATGCCTCCAAAAGCTCCACCACATAAAGCGAAACCTCAGGTCTTCCTGTTCTCATGATCAACACATCAACAGTTTTAAATAGATAATTTGAAAAACGCACCTATCAAGTAAAAATAGACTTATTGAAATACTATATGGCCTCACAAAGGTCAAACACAAAGAGGATGGAAATGAAGTGTTTGCTTGCAAAGCGCTATGAACACATTTAAGTAAATACTCACTATCAGATGTTCATGGCAGTGTTGAGAAGTTTTATTTGGTCACTAGTTATAGTGGATGTGTACATTTTAAATGAAGATATTACTCCTAAAAATTTTTTAATATTTCAGAGCCGAACTTTGGAACGTGGATGGAAAATGGGCGAGACTGGGGCTTGAGCATAATCAGCCTATCAAGAGAGAGAAAAACATCTAATGAATTGCTTTTCATCGGGGCACAAAAGCCAGAGGGCCTTGAGGAATGTCCCCACTATCAGGGGGACAAAGGAGGCAGGCCAGCGTCATGGTCTCGCTGGGCGGCAGCAGTATGGAAGAATGTACAGAGGCATTTGTGATTTGCATCTGTTGATTGGAACATTTTCTCACAGGAAACCCAAACCGAAACTCTGTTGATGCCACATTGTTTTCAGGTAATGAGTTGGCTGACCAACATCATTTTGCCATGACAACCAGCGTCGGTCAGTCAGTCACAGATACTCACTCATCTGACGGTCTCCGTAACTAATGGCCTCTGCAAGGGGGCTCCATCCCTGAGCGTTCTTCACCTTCACTGGTGCATTGTGGGCCAGCAGCAGATGGGCACACTCTGCAAGAGGGAACAGACAGACAAATAGACAGATAATTACTTAAATGATGATAACTTTATTCATATGACACTGGCATTGTAGAGCTAAGAAATTAATTACAAAATGACTCAGGTTTATTAGGGGTTACAATATCTGAGATACAATGATAATCCAACTAAAAAAAAAACAGAACAAAACAAACAAGGTAAACAAGTAACCAGTGAATCAATATCAATATAGTAAAGAAACAAATTAAAGATAGACATACAGAGAGATGTGACATTAAGCAGAAACAACCTTTATTAAAGGAAAAACACAAGTGGATGAATAAGTTTATGACTGTCCTCATTTGTCTGTTTGATGATCTTTTCTGGTGCTACATGTCTACAACACAGACTAGATGCTGAATAAAAAATGTCGGCACATGAACAAAGAAAACAAAGTCTGTTTTGCTTCAAATATGCACAGGACGTGTAACAGAAAACTGCCCACCCAAAACTCTCATAACAGCAAAAGTAACTCAGTTATTTCATTTACTATACAGGGCTTTAGTAAGTTGATACTGAGTTAACATCCCATATCTCCTATCAGCCGTTTCCTGTCAGCAGCCCTGATGTTGCTATGGTGACATTAAATTCATACTCAGAGCCTCACCGTCAAACAGACAAAAAGCCTTAGAAACTAATTTTAACTCCACGCTAATACTGTCTTCTAGAGGAGAACCAAACCCAAAAGAAAGGTCTTACACTTTTACTAGAATTACTTTCTCTTCTGTGCTGACTGTTTCTGCTCAAATGCTGCTGCTTTTGTTCAATCTGATGCATTTATCATAATCAAATATGAGCGATGAAGTAAATTCTGATGCAAGACTGGGGTGATGGCAATAATAAAACGAACTGAAGATGTTTTTCATAGCATCAAATCAACGATTTTAAATATATTCCTGGTTTTATGAAGGGACAGATTGTGTGTGGGATTGAAATGACAGCTGACCCATTAACCAAAGGGCCATATGGGACCTACAGTTATACAAGACTGTATCCTACTTTAGAATCTCTACTGCTAGAAAAACGAGGAGTCAAACTTCACAAAAGACATCCCTCTGGTATTATGTAGAGTAACCCTCAGAGCTGTGCTAGTATTCCAGCAACGGGAAAACAGCCAAAAAGCCTCATCCCTGCTCTATGGCGAGATCAGCAGTAAGTGCAGTACAAAATCCCTCCACTCTCTGGGCAGCCTGTCAACGAACTACAGCCGGCCAAAAATGAAGCCCGTTGTTCCGGCTCAGCTGTCAGTTTTGTCGTGACATCATTCATTATAATGTTGGCGCCTGTACAGCTCTGTCTCAGTGCCGAGCAGGAGCAGTCACAGTCCTGTGAGCAGCAAGCAGCCCAAATGCAAAGCATAAGCTAAGCAGAGCTGCTAACAGTCTGCCGCTGAGTGGATATGTAGGGCTTGCACTCGACAGGGCAGGGACTTGAGCTTTATTACAGTCGTCTGACCGGCTTTTTCAGCAAGCGTTTAGGCTGACAAAAGCTGCATAGATGCTCTCAATAGAGTCTGTCTTTCATTGTGAGCCTTTAAGTTAACCCTGTTAGTCATCCGCACAAATTCAAACCGGTTATTGCTCTCATGTTCAGACTTGTTTCTCCGCTCAACATCCGTGTGGTCGCTGTTATAAAAAGTAGACTTGCCTCACAGAGCCAACCAGGTGTCCAAACCAAACCTGTAAGATGACAAGAATGACTTCTGCCTTTTGAAAATAGAAAGTAACACATAGGAACACTGTCACACAGTCAAAAAAAAACAAAAAAAAAAACACATCACCTCTCTGATCTACATACACACTATGTTTTATTCACGAGAAAGAGGCCAGGGTGTCATACATTTTTTATGACAAAGGAGAAATACATCTTGAAACGCTTTCTAATTAAACATATTAACCATACAACAAAGAGAAGCGTGGTTATCTTGAGACTGTAGGTGCGGAAAAATAAAAAGGCATTTTATGACCGTACTGTAAAGCATTCAGGCTGTGTTCTGTTTTTTTTTTTTTAAACATATTATCACTAAACAGTGCACTGCCGGCTTCAAGGTCCAAGAAAGCGCGGCAAAGAAAATCAAATGAACAAAGACGGGCTATTGGGAAGTCATTGTGTTCACACCAGGGGAGCAGCTGTACTTCAAAGACTCGGCCCATTACTAGTCTGAACGCGTGAATTCTCATTATATTTCTGTGACGCAAACTGTATGTTAAATGCTGAATTAGGGCTGGGTGATATCGATGTTGCGACAGTATTATAAGGATGACTATTGGTGCTTTCACAAAATATTTACACAATAATGATTTTTGATAAATAATCATCTGTAATGTGGATATAATGACTAAGTGGATAAAGTTAAATAATAGAACAGCTCAAACAGTCTGGTAAGTTCACATCACTTTACTGGAATGCAGCCTTTAAAAGCAGGAAAAGACAACACTTGTGCCATATTACGATGATATTACGATATCCAAAATCTAAGACGATATCTAGTGTCATATCACAATACTGATATAATATCAATATATTGCCCAGCCCTGTCCTGAATACTGTCAAAAGGCTAAGCAGTTCAGACAGATTGGCTAATACGCCCCATATTGTATGCTTTAATCAAAAAAAGAAGCTGCTTTGGCACCAGGGTGGTTGTAGCTGCAGAGTGGCACACAAAGAGCCTTACATGTGCAAACAAAACAGCAAACCACTGTGTTTATGCATTAGTCTAATCTGTGCCCGAGCTCTGGGATGCAGCAGCTGATAGCAGAGGTTAACGCCGAGAAAATACTGGCGGCCAAGTGCTCGCTGTCTGACGTAAGCCATTCCCCAGAGCCTTTGACCTATATATCACCCTGCTAAATCCAATGATTGTGTAATAATAATAAAAAACATTTAGAAGATATACATTACATAACCATGGAGAGAACAGTCACGCCATGTGTCCTGAGTTGCAGAACTGCTAGCTTCTGGTCTGGCTTTTGGCGTTTGCGGTACAAGCAGTAGACTTTGTCTGGCTTTGAGAATGAACTGATAATTAACAAAAAGATCTGTCTGGGATTTTCCCTCTCAAATGTTTGTACTGCTGGTTAACATTAAGATTTAAGAGAGATGGTTAACATTAAGAGTATTTGGTGAATAATCCAGAAAGTAAAATTCCCATTTTGAGCAGTAGAGCTATCATTCAAAGGTAACTAACAATTAGTTTAATCATCAGTTCATCTGCAGATTATTTACTCGATTCAGTGTTTCCCAGAGCCCAAGGACACATATTCATTGTTTGTTTTGTCTGACTAACAAATATATTCAGTTTACTGAATAAATATCAAAATATGGTTTCACATATATAGTAAACTCCTCACATTTGAGAGGCTACAACCACAGAATTGATATTTTTGCTTTAAAAGTGACTGAAATGATTGAACGACTATCAAAACAGTTGCTGATCAGGAGTTAAGGCACTGACCATGAACAACAACATCCATGAGTGCCACATCTAACGAGGGACCTTTGTTGCATCCCCATCTATCTTTCCCCACATTTCCTGTTACTCCTCTACTGCCGGCAAACCAACATAGGTTTCAAAATGCCAAAAAAAAAGTTGTATTTTGTTTATTGACTAATTGATTCATTGACTAGTTGTTTCAGCTCTGTATCATACAGTTATAATATGAAGTCAAATACAGCTCTGATGGTGTGTTCTTTGTATTTTCCTTGCAGGAAGTTGGCAAAGAAACAACAAGAAACAGCTGTTGGGTACTCATTTGAGTCAAATCAAAGATGGCTGCCTCAATACATTAACATTTAGCCTATAACTCATTAGCCACAGTTTGCTGTCTGATTCGATCCGATATGCAGTTGTGAAAGTATTGATAGAGAAGTCTCCCTGTGGGTTTGTGGGTTGATTGCATGTGTAGAAGCTGTACAAAGATCATGCTCAAGTCACATACAAATCTAACAGAAGAATGAGATAGGCAAAGCGGGCTGGAGAAATAAAGTACTAATGTAATGCTACACTATGTGCAGTGGCTACAGATGACCAGCGCATTTGTCAAGAGGCTCTGTGGGCAGTTAAAACCCAAACCATCCCACTCTGATCGACTTTGAGTGCATCTATAAAATGGCTTTTTCACTCACTTCCTCGCCATCGATCACACACACTCAGCAACCAAATCAAACGGGAGTTGGAAGAATCACATCGTCACAGTGTCTGAGGCAAAGCTGAAAACTATTAAATGTCACCCGATTCACGTTATGATTTTCTCCCTGACTAAAACCGATGTTAATGTACGTAATGAGACTCTTGAGTTCCTCCCCTTTCTTTCTATTTGATGGGCAGATCCTTTTTTTAGTGATGACCTGATAACATGTGCTTGATGTGTGCTGTTTCAGAGGAAGTAACCCGGCCAGACTGGCACATTGGCTCCAAACACTCACTAGGTTGTTAGATTTTATCTCTGAAACCAATTTAAATTATTATAGATTTTATCTTCGTGGCCATGGGAACACATATCGCAACCATAAGTGATAGCAACAGAGCATTTCATACAAAACTGATTATAAGGGTATAAAAAAACAAAAAGATGTCTTGATGTGGCAAATTTATACAAGAGCTGTTGTATCTCACATCATTTTTGGTCAAATGTTCATTTAGCCTTGCACCTGTAGTGAAACTGTGCTCCTTTCTCAGTATTACACATACTACCAGTTGCAGATCTGCAAATACAGTTACAGTAGCAGAGACTGAACTACATTATGTTCCGTTTTGTCTGTTTTTAGTGATATAATTGCTCTCTGTTCTTTTCCCTCTACAAAAGGAGAGATACGGTTGTACAGATTTCCTCCTGCACAACTGTTAAAGCTTAAAATCTAACAGACGCCTGACGTGCATCACTGTCATTACTAGTCTGGTCGACAAGCACACAAGGGCTACATACACAAAGCCTCTTGTCCTTTCCATCCCAACAGTGCAGCCACACCCAGACTGATGATCTCATGTCGTAGCCTTCAGCCTGTCTAGCCTGAGCATCTCTGGAGGAAAGGGCAGCCACTCAGGCAAGAGATTGGCAACCTCATTAGCACAATCAATTCCATAGCGTCCCATCCGCCACTACACTTCGGTACTCCGCTCGGCTGAATTACCAATAGGTAGTGGCAGGGCCTTACACTCTGGCGACAGGGATTGAACTTTGCAAATGTGAAATCAATTGGAACCTGTGCTCCAATGACAGACAGTACACAAATGGGAATGAGCGGCACGAGTAACAAAAAAAAAAAAAAACGGGGAATTAATTTTTCAATAGCATGTTCTGCAGTCTCCTTGCGAAATTAAATGTAAGCATCGACTCACAGAGGGGCAGCGCGTAAATATTTTATGTACATGCTTTCAGTCCAGCCAGTGCAATTCAGCTGAAAACAAAATAATGTAAAAATCACTATAAAGCCTTGATACAGTACATCATGACACATCCATCATGTACTCAATGTTATTCTAGGGTGTGTTACGTAAATACACAACTTGCTTGACATTTATATTTCCATGATTTGTTTGGAAACTACTCCGAAAACAGATGATACATTTTGTGCCTCCTCTTTTGCGGCACTGATTCAAACTGACTGAAATAATTATAAAAATAACAAAGTAACCTCTTCAACACAGCATGAGATACTCCAGCTGAAAACTAATAATAGCACCTTAAGCAAATATGTTGAAGCCACTGAAAGGAACCTATTTCTTGCAGTGTCATCATTATCTAATCCCCACTAATTAAATATGTTGTAATATTCTCTGCAAAGGAGAGCATGTCCTTAAGAAAGAGAAAGAAAATGATTTTCCTGCTCAATCCAGATAATTAGGCGAGTGCAGGATCCATAAACATAATCTCTTTATTCATGCATAAGCATCTTTAGAGGCAAATAAACTGAAAAAATACACAAACAAAATACATACAGGCTCCATAGAGTGATTCATTTAGAAAGCCCAAGAGACAGGCACCAAAAAAAAAAAACACTTGGAAAAGCATCTTTTAACATTACTCACCTTTGTGTCCCATCATGACAGCGAGATGCAGCGGTGTGTTTCCTGAAGAGAAGAGAAAAACAGAATTTGTGGGCAGCATTTAGTAACCACAATATGAAATTAAGAGTCCATGATAAGCACCCTTTTCTTTTTGGACCGTCACACTGTGGGTGAATTAGGTGTTTAAATAGGGAGGACTAACCCACTAAATTCCAAATGATATGGTAAGTATATGCCTATTGTGTGTTCTCCTAGCTTGACAACCAATATAACAGGCTATTAACCTACTGCACCTCCAAAACAAGCTTTTAACAGGCAGGGACATGGCTTGTTCATAGACATGAATGGTAAGGGCTGCTACACTATAAATGCATTCAGGGAAAATAACATTTGCGTCAGCTGTGGAGAAGCACCGGTTTTCTTCCCAGAATGTGAAATGTGCCTCATAAGCAATGGAGAATCCGTTAAGAGGAAGACAAACTGCCCGGTCAGCTCCTCTGAGCTCCTCTTCCAGGGGGAAGAGAGGGCAAGCATCCAGAGGAAAGAGGGCCTGCCTCGTAGAAGCTCAGATGACGGTGAAAATACAAGCAGGGGATCGGCTAGCGGTCCCACTGGATGCTATGATAAACAGCAAAGATAGGGCACAATTTCTGGGCACACGTCGTAGACACCAACAGCCAGATCTCAAGTTCAAGTGTCAGTGACTGTATCACTACCTGGAGCAGTGAATGGGCCAGTTCACTTAAATCACTAAATATTCTCTCATCTTCCACTGGTGGTATCTAGCCGTGCAGATAGCTTTCTCTGTTGACATTTTTAAATATGCATCTCTGAGGTTTCTGCTGTCGACCCAATTCAATGGCGGTAAATGGGATATGTTGTGAATTACTCACAGCTTTGAGACTTAACAGCAATTTGTCTTCACAGAAACAATGCCCTGCTTACCACAAACCTCAGTGTAAACAGTCTTCAATGGGAATATTTCTCTGGTAGAAAGTAGTAAAAATGTTGTAGTGCTAAAACTATTTCCTGATTTATCACTTAATCATTCAACACTTTTGATAATAAATGAATTGTTGTAAGTCACTGAAGGCCTCTCAAATATAAGACTTGCTGATAAATTTAAAAACAGAAAAAGCCAAAATAAATTGATAATAATATGAATCAATAATTGCAGCCCTTGTACATTGGATGGCTAAAAACATAATACCAGTATTATCGGGATGGTTTGATACCACTACATGTACGTAGGAAAATTTGTTTCTATGCTTTGTGAAATGACCTCTTAAAAGCACATCAGTGCTTTTATAACCATTAACTGTTGCTAATGAGAATAATAACATGAATAACATAGCTGTAAATCATTCTTCTTATTGCACTGACTGTTAATCCAAGAGTAAACAAGTTTACTGATTTTAACTGACATCATGTGACAGTTGGGCTTCAGCCTGTATCCAGCGGTAGCTGAACTAATGTGTGAGTAAACACAAGCACAAACTGCTACCGCTGAGCCATAACAACCTTTATCAAGGCAGGCAGAACATTTGGAAAATACAGGTTCAAGTTCCACCACCAGAGGCAAATGTCCTGCCTGACCCTTGTAGTAATACACCTTGTCAACGCTTTGATTTGAAGACAGACCGCATTCCAGCGCTGACACCGAGCACAAGTACAGGCTGTCTTTTGTTTCGCCACATGAACCGGAACAAAATAATCTGGTTGTTTTGTGAATGTGGGAGGGTTTCTTTGGAAACACTGCTGTTATCTGAGCATACTTTGCCCTACAGAATAGGTGCTATCAATCTGGGAGTCCCAATGTTTTTGCAATGGGCCCTCAGCACTCCATTCACTATTCACGCCTTTGCAATATTTGTTTCCTGTTTACAGCTCACAGAAACGGTTTATAGACATTCCTTGTGTATCTTCCTGAGGACTGTTGTGTTGTATTGTGTGTGCGCATACACTGAGAGCCACTAAGCTGGAGTCAAATTCCTTATATGTGTAAACATACTTGGCCAATACAGAGAAAGATGATTCTTATCACATCAACTATAATGAGTGCTTATCCCAAGATGACATACCTGAGCAGGTTTATGTGACCAATTTCACTGCTCTGTAGATGGGAAAAGGCACTCAAGCTTCTAATCAACAATCCTTCTTACATACATTCTTACATGTTTGTAATGTTGAAATGAAGGAGCTGGCTCTGAAGTTATTGAGGGGGGTGGACATTTGGGAATCAGTTATAAGTTTAAGGTGCAGGCCTCAGCAAGGAGAAGCCTCGCCTATCTTCAGTGCTGCTGGAGACTGATGGCCTATTATCTCAAACTAAGCTTCATTGGACCTTGAAATTGGTGGATCAAGATGGGTTTTAGAGGGGGGATCCTAATGTGATAAACAGCTACTAGACTCACCATGGACGTCTTTCTGAGCGATATTCTGCGTCCGTATGAGCGAAGACAGGCGTCGGACATCTCCTTTAAACACACATTCGTGTACCGGAAAGTCCTGCCCGGTTCGGATAATGGGGTTTTTGTTGTTGTCATCGATGACATCCGATGTTGACAGTGTGTTCGTATTGGCATTAATCTGCGACTGTTGGTTCTGCTGCTGCTGTTGTTGTTGCTGTTGCTGCTGTTGTGTGGATGCCGACTTATTAAACTTGTGGTTGCTGAAGATTTTACTCGCTCTGCTCTTGTTGTTCGTCTTGGAGGTGGTGAACGTCCCGGTTGCAGCCTCTTCGTCCGGCTCCAGTAAATCCTCGTCCTTGCTCGGCCTGTGGTCCTTGCGCAGGGAGCGGACCTTCTCTCCGGTCATTTTCTAAACAGCTGACGTTACCGGAGCATAGGGTGTCGTCGCTGACGATGACCCTCCGGGCGAACTGATGCGATTCGCCAGTTGGAAGTCTTCACGCAAACACTGGGAATTGCAAAACATGAAAAACACTTAATCCTCCACCGGACAGGGCAAAAACGGCACTTCGTTCTTGGGCGAAGGACTACCAGTTCTCGTTCGGTGGTTAATTACAAAAACAAACTGCTCACTTTCCTCCTATCGCCCCAAACTGCCGCTCGTTGCTGCACAACATAAGCAGCTCCCGTTGAGTAGTACGGAAGATTCGGCTGATGTCTTCCGCCTCGTAGTATCGCGAGAGTTCTGGGGAGGTTATTAACGGTCATTAACTACTACTCTTACAACCCACAGTAGCAGTACTCTATTTAAATACAGAATTGAGGTACTTGGACTTTAATAATTTAATTTCATACTGCGCTCAAATATTTCATACTCAAATGTTGTACATTTTACCCCCATTTACAGTTATTCCACAGTTATAAGTCAAGTCAATAGTTGTGTAGCACTTTTAATACATAATGGCAGTTCAAAGTGCTTAACGTCAGCATAAAAGCCATTGACCAACATAATAAAAAAAATCATTTTCAAGCAAAGCTTACAATAATACAGACATACAACAATTAAAATGAACATCAAATTAAATGCACACATGAACAATAATAATAAAAATAGAAAAAAAAACTGTAACATGAAAAACAGTTGTCCAGCCAAACACACACACACACACACACAATGACACACACACACACACGTGTGCTCACAGTAATTAAAGCTCCCTCTGAGGACTTGGATCTTATCCTAGGTACCTTAGATGACAACTATCAGATGACCTGAGGGGTGTGGTTGGACTGTTGTCAGTCAGCAGTAATAACTAATTGTTTTTCCAACATAAACATGATCATTTTTAAAAACATTTTAATAGCAGATCCAACAAATCAGCTAAAACTAGCTCCACCTCAACTGGTTATAACATTAAAAATAAAAGTATCAAAAAATACAATACATACAGTATAATAATGCAATGCTCTGAAAGGGGCCATGCTGTATAGTTTGTACTTTTACTCTTTTACTTTTGCTTTAAAGTAAAAGTTTGAATGCATGAGTTTTTTTTCTATATAATCAAGTATTTTACATAGTGGTATTGTATATATGGTAGGCTATACCTTTATTTAAGTGAAGGACCTAAATACTTCTTTCACCACTGACTGTTTATACACAGTTGATGGTTTGGCAATGGTGGAAGAAATATTACCTGAGTAAAAGTGCATTGGTTTTTTTTTTAAATGGTTTTATGAAATTTCCTCCAAGTATAAAAAGTAAAAGAAAATTGCCCCTGTGAGTGTTATATTATTGATATATTAAATTACTGGATTATTAATACTATTGATGAACTAACATGTAAGCAACATTTTACTGTTGGTCAAGGTGTAGCTAATTTAACTACTTGATATAATGTTTGGCAGTTTAATCCAGTAAAATATCCTATATTCTGAATGTAAAGTCACAATCTGTAAAGGAAACAATGTTAGAAGAAGTATTCCAGTCACTTAAGTAAAAGTATCGTCAACAATATGCACGTAAAGTTTAAAAAGTAAATGTGCTTATTTTGAAGAATTGCACATTTGATTTTATATTATTATTGCCAGAAAGGAGCAGCATTTCAAAACTGTAGCTACTATAAAAATTTAACATTTTAACATACTGCTGGGTAGTTTAATCTGTAACAATGTTTCATATTTTTAGGTTGATCACATTTTTAATGTCAAATCATAACTGCAAAGAAACTAGTAACTCCATCAGACAGATAAATGCAGTGAAGTAAAAAGTTCAATATCTGAAATGAAGTACCATAAGTAAAAATATTCAAGACATAAGTATGTCAAAACTACACTTAAGTATTTTCCACTACTTCAAACAGTATAATGTATACTAACTACCTTCACTACAACTAACAATCTTAAATTTGTAAATATATTTTATATCTGTAGTCTACTTGTGCATAATGATTCTCTCAGGTATTCACACATAAATTCAGTTTCATTTTCAATTTTTATTTTGAACAAGAAAAAAATACATTACATCAATGTGTGAGGGAAAATGTCTAAAAAGGATGAAAGTTCAATTCACATTTTGAGGACACAGATATACTGATAGATAATTACTGTCTTCTAGTTGTGTAGCAGGGTATGGTCAGTCAAGGCAAATAAACATAATGTCCTTTAATATCTCACAGTTTATTACTTTGTTCCCTCTACATCACATCCACTGCGTCCACTGTGATGCTTGAAATGGTCTTTGTCGCTGCAAGACACAGAAAGATAATGAGATGCAACTTCTTCTTTTGTCCTGTAACTAAAGACGACTGCTGACTTGGGCATATGTTCTGATTATCATTACATTACTAATCCATCTGTTGTCATTTCTCCATCT
This sequence comes from Euthynnus affinis, assembly GCA_029490765.1. NCBI lineage: Eukaryota > Metazoa > Chordata > Actinopteri > Scombriformes > Scombridae > Euthynnus > Euthynnus affinis. Next base: position 18,084,431 of record CM055848.1, on the reverse strand, counting down.
GTCTAATACCGTCATGTTGTTCGCTTGCACTTTTCAGATCCTGCAGACAAGTACATGATTCTACAAAACTACAAATCTAATGTATTTCCTCTTTCTTTATTGTCGGCTGCTTCTTATTATATGTTTATCTATTCATAATCAACTCAGCAGCTACAGTACACAACAAAACTGTACTTACACAACAAATACACAGTGTGTTATTGTGTCACTACCAGAGTGTATATTCAATACATATAAGACTTGAAGTAAGTGTTTGTTTTCTTACTTCAGTCTCCGCTAACCTACTTTATTTTGTTTGTTTATTATTCACGACTTTTATGTTTGTTTTCTACATGACTGTGTGTATTTTTCATGGACTCACAGGACAGGAATCAGTGATTTTTGTAGGAATCAAACCTGTGTTAGTTCAGTCTAGACAAGTTTGGGGAGGGTGAAGCAGCAGATAGGCGTATTACTGAGTCATTGCAGAGCACTTCCTCCCCCTATGGCGCAACACTGGAAACACAAACTGTTGTGTGTGCCACGAGGAACAAATTACACAAAATTCAATGTATCATTTAAAAAAAACTACAACACATATTTTGGGCTTTAGATAAAAACTATGCTAACAGATTATTGTAATGAGTTGTAAAAGACTAGCTTGAATTTTGTGTTACTTCAATGGGATATCGACTTTCTTTCAACACATAAATGACAACTGTAATTCTGTTCTCACTGTTCAACACTCAGTAGAGATAATTTCGTGTCATTCATAACATTTTTAATAAAATAAATCAGAAGGATAAAAGTGTATACGGTCCCTGACTCAAACAACAGGAAGCGTTGCATCAGTATGGCACACACACGCACACACACACTCACATACACACATTCACAAAGAACGCCAAACAACGTGCACGCTCACGTGGGATTGACGCCCTTGACGAACCTCCAATGAGCGCCGTCCTCTCCTTGTTGATGAGCGCTGATTGGCTCGCGGCGACGAGCGCAGCCTACAGCTCCATTAAATGGTTTTCCCCTTTTACCCATACAGCGGTAATGCATACTCACCCCGGCTACACTTTGTGTCACATACCGCTGAGCGCTTCGCCATGGATCCAAAGCACAAACAAGGCGAGCCGAGCGACGTGTTCGCCGGCTTCCGCTCGGGTTTTAAATCGTTCGCTACAGACGCGATTCACGTCGGCCAGGAGCCGGAACAGTGGAAGTCAATGGCTGTAGTGCCGCCGATTTCTCTTTCTACCACGTTCAAGCAGCACGGACCAGGAAACCACGCAGTAAGTGGCCTAATACGCCTTAGTTATTTAAGGCTTGGAGGAGGGGGGTGAGGAGGGGTGCACGTGCGTGGAGGATCAAAAATGGGGTATAGATTAAAATGCATTTCCTGGTTTATTGTTTGAAGACATTTGAGATATATAAACAGTGTAATATATATTTATTAAGACAAATCGATATACTCTATCAATCCCAAATGTAAACTGCAACAAAGGACACACAAATTAGTAAATAAAGAACAACAAAATAATGAAAAATGTTCTTAACTAGAGACTGAAACTAAAGCTAAAATGTAGGACCATACTATAAATATATAGGGCTTGGTATTATTCTATACAGAGTGCAGGCCTAGTACTATATATTGTCTATAGTATACAACTCTACTGCTATACTGTAACTATACAGTGATCTGTACTGTATATACAAACAGTCATGTACAGGGATGAAATATAGGAATGTATGTAGAGGTATGTAATATACATGCATATATGTGCAAGTATCTACAAAATATTAAAATAATAGGATATGTAAAGTCTATCTTGTATGTATGTGTGTGTGTGTCTGTGTGTGTCTGTGTGTGAGTGATGGAGTATATGTGTCATATCCTTGTACTACCTATTTCATATCAAACAAATGATTACAGTTAAGGTTGTTCCCCTTTTACTCAGTTAGAAGTAAATCTTTTTTTTTTTTTTAAGTGTGACAGCTTGACTCTGTTTCCCTTTTTTCTCCCTTGATGTATGGAAACGGCCCCCATCACTGTAGCATAACTGCACAGCTGTCGCCCCTTCCTCACTATCGTATCCTCTGTGTTTTAGCACAGGTGTTATTTGGTATCAGGCAGTGTTTGCTGTCCATGTTTCTCAACTCAAGAAGGAGTGCCATTTGTCTCTGTCAATGATTATAGTGAAGGTTTGCATATAGATCACAACTAACCGCTCTGTTAAACAGACACTTGAATAACACTTAAAAGGAGTGGTTGATAGATGAGGCCTTTTTTTTCTTTTTACTTTATTTACTTATTTATCAGAGATAACACACATTAATTAACATCAATATAATGTAAATGTGTTAGATTTATCCAAGAGACCTCTTTGCAACTGCTGTCTAGGTTGGACTTTTACATTAAAGGAAACAAACAAACAAAAATCAGGCAAAACAACAAGTTGCATATAGGGGGATTCAGCATACATGGAAAGGAAACCTATCAAATCCTTTTACAGAACAGACACAAACAAGCACATATGACAACCAGAACTCTACAACAACAGACTAAATGGCATAAATGATTACAAAACTATACTGCTTCTTTTTAGGTTTTCTTGTGTCTATTCTTCTCACATAGTCACACAGTCCAGGAACTTCAAACTTTTGGTTTGTGACTAATTTTGAACTAAAACAGTACAACTGTACAGTTAAAACTGCTTCCTCAATTAAATAACTAAATTAATAGAAACAACCAAACTCACCGCCCTCGCTGATCTACTGACCTTTTGACCCTGTTCTCTATGCTCGGCTCCACAATATTCTGATTGAGCTCACAATGCCTCCATTTCACACAGAGCAGACTGGTCATAGAAAGTTCAGAATACCTATTTTACCTTTTAAACGTTGAATAGAAGACAGCAGTGGCTGATGTTGATTCAGATGTAAATCATGAAAACAAGAATTAACATGTCTAGCCAGAAGAGTAACAACTAGCTAATATAATATCTGCTTTGCTACTGTGTATTTACAGATGGCCTTGTTTTCCACAGATAGAGAGAGAGAACTGCACAAACCTTTGGTTCTAGGCCATTCAAGCTCCTCTTATTACTGCAGGCAACAGCCTCCAATGTCCACGTCATGTATCCAAACATGTGTCTAGTTTTAATGATTGCACAAGTGTCTTTGTAATAATTGTGTAAGCATTAAATTCAAATCATTCAATACAGTCAGGAAGAAAGTCCGAATTACTTACATTTTGATAGAATCAAAAAACTGTGATTAATTATATTCAAACTAGTGAATCGCTCTCTGAAAGTTGTAGAAAACACATTTTTATTTTGTGCTTACAATGTATATGCTACAGCAGTTTAAATCTTTTTAGTTTTTTTACCCACCGGTGAGCTAATGTAACAGTTGACTATATTACATCAGTGAAGATTTAAATTACTGGGTGAGGTTGCTTTTCCTCACTGCTCTATGTTATTTTCAACCGGCATTCATACAGTCTCTTATGTCACATTCACTGGTTTCTTATTGGTGGTTCTCACTGTCTTCAGTGTCAGAGTAACTTTAGACTTGTGCATGTACATACTGTAGTAACAGATAATCCAATACTACACAAACTTTAACAACTGTTTCTATTGGTGGCAAGTTACATGTATGACAGGAAACCGTTTTTTTAAGGTGAACAAATTACGATGCCTTTAGGCGTTTTCCGTGTTCCTGTCCTGATGGGAAAGTTAACACTAAATTGTGCACTCTTGTGTTTGGAGAGACCTGATTGCATCCTCAAGTTGTTTGAATGCAGCACACTATGTTTTAAATGTGGATTTTGCCCGCTGAAATGTAATAATCATATTTTTATGTAGGGATTTGAATACAGCCGGAGTGGAAACCCTACAAGAAACTGCCTGGAGAAGGCCGTGGCAGCTTTGGATGGAGCAAAGTACTGTAAGTAAGACTGAGATGTTTGCAAACCGTAGCCGAGTATTTCCAGGCTCAGAATCCGCTGATCCTTTAATGATATGCAAATGACTTTTTTTTGTCTTGATGACTTTCTTTTTTTTTGCTTTCCCCTTGCAGGCATGGCTCTTGCCTCAGGGCTGGCAGCCACAGTGACCATCACTCACATGCTCAAGACAGGAGATGGAATCGTCTGCATGGATGACGTGTACGGAGGTGAGTTGCCCTCCTATGAGATGTTTCTTAATGCCATGAGGTGTTCACCATTTGGGGAAAATACACATAAAGTGACTGACTCAAACAAAATGGTGGTTGGTGTAAAAGTGAGAGTACACTGTTAGCTTTTAATCATCACTGACTGAGTTTCACTTTATTTATTACAAGGAACAAACCGCTACTTTCAAAGAATCGCCTCTGAAATGGGTCTGCAGGTGTCTTTTGCTGATTGCACAAAACCAGAGCTGCTCAAGGCTGCTCTGAAGGCCAACACCAAAGTAAGTCTAAGACCAATAATTTAAAGTGCCCTTTATTGTTTGTCTACAGCTGTTGTGTTTGTAGTCTGATTTCTCCTCCAACAATTTTGATCATTTTATAGGGAATTTATTCATTCAGACAAATCCTTCTAGTCTGGATTTACTGGAATTTTACATAAGTGGGTGTGCCCTTATCCCTTAAAGCAGTCACCGTGAATCAGCACTTTGTAATGATTGTGTTGCTATCGGTTGAAAATACACTATTGTATGAGCTAACTCTCATTAGCTTTAACACGCATGAGTGTGTGTGATTGCATCATCTTTCTGCTACACTGAAACTATGTCTTCTCTTTTGTGGTGCAGCTGGTGTGGATCGAGACACCAACCAACCCAACAATGAAGGTCGTTGACATCAAGACCTGTGCTGATTTGGTCCACGGGTACAACAAAGACATAGTGGTAGTAGTGGACAACACCTTCATGTCTGCCTATTTCCAGGTGAGAGTGACAGATGTGCAGTTCATGCTACTTTGATTGTGAAATAGCATTTAAATATTTTCCTGCAATCAAATTCCAGTTCATGTGGAAACAAGTTACTGACTGTTTGTCTTGTACTCACTCTTAGCGGCCCTTGGCTTTGGGAGCAGATATCTGCATGTATTCAGCTACCAAATACATGAACGGTAGGTTCTGTGCAAACAGAAGCGCATTTGTTTTTCCATTTTACTCACATAAAATTGTTACAAAACTTTCATTTAAATGTGATTAAATCAGAACCACACAAATTACAAAGATGCAACAGAGTATTGGGCCCACAGTAGGTACAAATTAGGTGAAGAAACAGGTGATAAAAGTGTCAAAATGAAGGATGAGGTTCATCATCCTCAATATTTTTGCAAGAAAAAATGCTATGGATGGTCAGACAATGCTGATATGTGCACACATGTTCCATCTACCCCATTTAATCATAATGTTCATTTAATTTTTTTATATACAGTTGAAATATAACATTTTTCTCATCACATTATGCCTTTATTCTCATAATGATTTTTTCTTAAGGTATTCTTAATTTTCACAATCAATTTTTCATGAGTGGCCCCAATATTTCTTTGTACTAATGAAAACATTTACTTGTAATTTGGATATAAAGCTTTCTCTTATTCCTGTCATTTGATTGGCAGGTCACAGTGATGTGGTTATGGGTCTGGTCTCAGTAAACAGGGACGATCTGCATGAGCGACTGAAATTCCTGCAGAATGGTGAGTAGAAAAAACAACAAATTCAGAGTGCACACAGACTCAGTGAGTCTTATTGGTCTCATAAGTCTTATTCCAAGTTTCAGTCAGAATGGTAGCCTTGATAGACTTGATTGGTTATATGGTAGATAAGTCAATTGACTGAAAATGAATCAGCAACAATCTTGATTATTAATTGATTGTGATTTTATGAAGCAAAAAAGCCAAACTTGCTGACCCCCACTTCTCAAATAAAGTTTGAGCATGTCAACAAAAGCTATTGATCTCTGTGTCAGCTCTTCAGTCTGCCCTGTTTTTTTCCCCTCAGTATCAGATGAAGGTCAAAATCAAGGTCCAAATGTCAGACATGAATCTTTAGTCAAACAGTCTAAAAAATAATGGACTTTAAAATCAGACAAGTGTTTTTAACCATTAACACACCAGAGTGTGTTTTAAGGACACAGATTTTATACTTGTGTCAGACATTAACTTACTGTCTTGGTCTGCCACAATATGGTTAGAATGGTTATGGTTTAGAATTAAGCATTTGTTTCTGCATTTGTTGTTTGTCTGATCGGGGTTTTGAGAGGCTTTGTAACCTCTTTTTTTCTTTCATCTTGCCTCGGTTCAGCACTGGGTGGTGTACCTTCTCCCTTTGATTGCTTCCTGTGTAACCGTGGACTGAAGACACTACATCTGCGGATGGAGCGGCACTTCAAGAATGCCATGGCTGCTGCCAAGTTTCTGGAGGCTGACCCCAGGGTGGAGCGCGTCATCTTCCCAGGCAATATAAACAACATACGTCTGATATACATACCTGTTATTTACTACTCCTATCAGCATACTATTAATAAATGCTTGTTATCTGTCTAGTGCTAAACTATACAAACTGTTACAAATAATGAACTTGTCTGAGAACAGTTGCTGCTGTTCCAGTTCTTATTGTGGGTTACTTAAGTTCACATTGCCTAAGAGAGGCCTATCGTATTTATTTATATATGAAGATATAAAGTGGTATCTGGTGACCAGGTATTGTAAACCCATTTCAGAATAGTTATAATGTGCTTTTCCAAAGTTCCATTGACTACAAATCAGAGCTCATAAGCAAACATTTGATCACAAGTATCACTGCAAATGTTTTAGGGAGTCGTAGTGGAAAAGTCTTGTAACTTTAAACTCAACATAATTAATTAATCTTATGTCTAATTTACTCCCATGTTCATAACAAAGAACACATGAAAAAGAGGTTTTTAAATGCACAATTAAGTTCAGACTTTGACCTCTCTTCTTTCATCTTGCTTTTAAGTTTGCTAATCATTCACAACTATTGGCTCTCAAATCTCTTTAACCCTTGAATTTTGGGGTTATTTCTTAAAGTTATATCCGATTACATCTGCAGTTACACCTTACATCTATACCTGCATGTTTGACCTGTTTGGATTGAATACAGGGTATCTGCAGGTCTCGGAAAGTCTTAAAAAGCATTCAATTCAGTTTAAAGAAAGCCTGAGAAGGAATTAAAATTAAAATCTTGAATAGCTTTTCCTTGCCTGCTGTAGACAGTAACTTGGGTTTTAACTTTTTTGTATGTGGTTGCAGGCTGTCGAGAGATGTTCTACATCTATAAATTATAAGTAAAACAAATGTGACTGTTGATTGTGCAGCAGGAAACTCATTAATCCTTTTTTCTGGTAGCAAACACTTTTATTAATGTGTAAAGTATCAATTTTAGCAAAAACTTTTCTTCCACCAATTTTCTGTGCCCAGGTCATGTTAATGGATTAATTATATTACCGGGAATTATTATTATATACTGCTTAGAAGTACTTAAAATGTTATATAATACTAATTCTAAACCACATCATTCCTTCTGTTTTTCCATCATACTTTCATACTTTGACCAGTATTATTCTGAAATGGGTATTACATTACATTCCATGTGGTATTAAAAAGGTGATAAAGTGTGTATGTATGTGCAGTGTTTAATGTGTTTAGTGTGTAATCACCTGAAGAATCATATTTTTGTTACCTTAGAATGAGCCCTTTATGTCTACTTAGGGAGCAGCTCCTCTTCTGTGGAGCCTGCTATCATGCACTGCCATTTGGAGGAGGATTCTGCATTCTGCAACCTCACCACTAGATGCCACTAAATCTTACATACTGGTTATAATTAAAAATTATTAAGTTGTAATTATCTTGGAACCGTGGAATGTGCACTTTGACACACTTTCAAAGAAACACCCAAGTTTAAACATGTAAATTAAAAATGACAAGCTAAGCAAATTAACAAAAAGTGCTTAAACCTGCACACATCCCATGTGTCCCTGCTTTTGAATTCACTATAGATGGTTATTACAGGATTTGTCAACTTGACTGACCAGTTTGTTCTGGGTTTTTTCCACCTGTCTTGTTGTAGGCCTGCCCTCTCACCCTCAGTATGAAGTGATGAAGAAACAATGCACTGGATGTCCGGGGATGATCACCTTCTACATTAAGGGGAAACTCGAGCACGCCACCGCCTTCCTCAGTAGCCTCAAAGTAATTTTGCAGCAACGTTTTTGATTTAAGCTGAACCATCACAAACTGTAGTTTTTACTTAAAAAAGTGCATGATGGTCTTGTGATCAGAAGGGCTTATGTAAAATGAAAGATTACAAGAATGCTTTAGAAAACCAGTTAAGTCCCAGTTTAGGGCATATTAAGATATTACAGATTACAGATATTAAGCACCAGGGGTGAAATGACAATTAAAATATTCTACTAAGGACAAGGTGCTATGGTTATAATGTTGCAATAATCCTTATCTAAAATTTTATGACTGAAATAAAACACACTCAAAGAAAGCCATTGAGTGTATGTGCCAAAAGCATTCAAGTTATTCACCTTTACAACAATGCCTTAACAGACAATTTTGTCATTTCAGTTTCATGTTGATATGAACAGCTTTTTATTGGATATAGTCATGCCCTATTATTGATAATTGGCTCACGTTGCCTAACAAAGACCAGATTGTACAATAAAATGCTTCCATATGCTCGCTGTTAGGATGTTTTGAAAATCATCCAAACCACAAAATGAAAGAAAGAAATGTTACCTTGGTCTGGATAGTTTCTGTAGTTGGTTGTTTATCTTCTTATTCTTATTCTTTTTTTCATTTCTCTCTGCTATTTTGACTTTGTTTACACACTATTTATGTACTTTACTGCACTTTAATATCACCTAATTTCTCCTTTCGTCTTCTTATTTCAGTTGTTTGCGATAGCTGAGAGTCTCGGTGGTTATGAAAGTTTAGCAGAACACCCGTAAGTATCCCTGAAGAATTTTATTGTTATATTATTTATATTATTATATATTATTTTAGCACAGTGTTTGGTCTTAAACAGCACTAAAACTGACTTTCATTTACTGTACCTAAGCTGTAATGCAACAAATTGCACCACAAGAGGGCAGCAGAGATCAAGAAGAAATCCTTTTCAGTCTTTCTCAAACTTCACTTTGTTTCCATTATGATGTCTTTGTTCTAATCTCTTGAAACATCAGGATGTTTTTCAGCATAAAGCTCATATGTGTCCTCTGTCATAATTTAGGGCAATTATGACTCATGCATCAGTGCCAGAAAAGGAGAGGGCTGTCCTGGGGATCAGTGACACACTGATCCGACTCTCTGTCGGACTGGAGGATGAGGCTGATATCATTGAAGACCTGGAGCAAGCACTGGCAGCTGCTGTAAGTAACAGACAAACAACACTGAATTTCTAGACAGATATTGAAAAAAATGCTATGTTTTTTTTTAGCCAAAACCAACTCTAAAATGTCTCCTTTTTACTCCAAATAAGGAACCAAATGGCCTGAGAAAGTTAAGCTTATCTACTGCACAATTATTTATCAAAATGAGCAGGGAGGTCTCTTGTTTTCATATCTTTGATATATAAAGAATAACCTTAAAAGCCTTGTATTTTAAGAGTACAGTAGACGTCACTGCCCAGTGCTCTGTTACTTCTGTTAATGGCTTTTTTTAAAGCATCAGATTTTCAGGCTCTCTGATCAATGCTTTTCTAATCAATAAGTGCTTGTCAGGCTGTGAAGGGCTTCAGCGTGTGACTTGGTGACAGCAGCTAGTTAGCTGTAATTCAGGTTTAACAGAGGCTTTGCACTGAAAATGCACCACTCATGATTTTTAGAACAAGAACACAACAGATTTAAGGTAGACAGTGATTAACAGGTGTACTCGGAGTCTCCTTTCAGGTTCTCCTGCAGCTGATAAATAATTTGGCTGAGTAAAGGTTAACATCAACGGTGTCATTTGAATACACTGAATCCCTTTACATTTTTATACCACAGCTGTTTTTCAAATCATTCTGCTGTATTTTAGAAATTTCAAATTGTCCAGAGCTTCAGATAAGCTGCCATGGTATCTTATCAATGTCTTTCTAACCCCTGGCTGCACATTCATCCTCTATAGACAGAGTACACAATGCTTCATTGACTGACTGATCACAGAATCTAGTTTTGTGGTCATGTTAAGTCAATCAGAGTGCAAATTACTCTATACATAAGTACATGACATACTGAGGGCACATTTTAATTTCTGTGTTATCTATACTAAATAGAAAAGCCAGCCAACAGAAACTTGAATTCATCACACCACAGTACACATGCAGGCGGCACACTTGTGGCTAATGATTAATCAGAGAATAAATGGACCCGTGGCTTTGTGTACAAATGCAAAGTTATATCTATTCTCAAAACTGTGCGCAGCGTCACGTGAGTCATGACCTGCCCTCATGATGTAGATGTAATGTAAAAAAAAATATATTTTAAAATACAATTTTAGAAAAAACATCTTTGGAAAAATTGGAAGTGATGATCAACTGGTTAAAATCTGACAACAACTGTACTCATTTACTTCAAGCACATTTCCAAGCAGTGCAAAAAAAAAGAAGGAAAGATCAGTTGATATAAAAGTTATTTATTTGACTTGTATTATGCAGAATTGGGCATGTCTGTCATAATGAAGACAAATCATCTGGAGAATAAGTGAGAAATGTCTTGGGAACATTTAGGGAAAGCCAGGCCAGGAAGGGTTGCAGACCAGGATTGAGTTAGGTATGCAGTGGTTTCATGCCATGCACTTTGTAGAAAGCTGTGACGCATCTATCCATCCCATAAACCCCCTCTCCCTGCTGCATGGTCAGATCCATCATGCACTGTGATTGCTTGGTGGAAAGAGGTTTCTGTATGTGTGCTGCGGTCTGGGTTAAAGTCCTTCTCTGAGCCGCTCACTGGGGATATTCATCCTTTTGCACTTGCTCAGCAAATCCCAGATATTTTACACTGTTTATATATAATCATCTAAAGTCTTTTTTTTCTGTTACCCGATTAAAGTTTGGAAACATATTTATAGACTCACACGAACACTCTCACAGCCTCATGTCTTCAGTAAAAAATGCATGAAGTTGATTTATTAGCTGCTTTCTTTTTCTTAGGCTTTTTGCTGTGGAAAAATTTCAAAGCATTTCTTCTTATGAGAGCAACAGATGACTCATCAGAAGTACTGCAGTGTTCCCAGAATCCATTTTTAAGTTTTTTGTCGTTTCTCACCTCCGTGCAGTGCTGTGCACCATTTCTTCTCAGATCTGGCAAGCGTTTTCATCACATCTCTCTCCTCTCGGATGGCTGGTGTTGACATCTGAGGTTTTATTACATCTCTCTCTTTCTGCTCTGCTTTGCTCGCACACGGCGGCTTTATCAAACAGAGAATTTGGATGGAACCTTTGTTTGAAACGTTTATCATCAGGATTCCTGGTAGATTTTAAATTACGCATAAATGCAAAAACAAAGGAAACAAATGCAGGATACAACAGCTCATTTAACTATTATTTTCCCTTTTGAAGACCCAACTTAAAACTGTTTTAACTGAGCTCCAGTTTGCTGGTTTTAGATGATTCACTTCTTGTTCCCACCTGCTCCATTCCCATCAGGAGGGAATTCCAATTTCCTAAAACCTGGTTTGCCACCTCATGCAGCAGTATCCTATAAAGCAGCCTGCGCCTTCCTCTCTTCACAATCCAGATAATGTCTCTGAAATCCTCTGCCGCCCATCTGTAGCAAATGGCAATTTAATGGAGACAAATATCTCTAATGACTGTGTGTAGTCCCGGGAAGAGGCACCTCTGATGGGTGAAGCGTTTAATTGGATGGGACAGCAGGTTAGAATTGGGAAGCCGGTTTAATTTCCGGTCAAGTGTCCTCATCCTGAGGTTAGTTTTAAATCACAAAAGCTGCTGGTTAATCATATGGAGCTCTCCAATGGGTGGGTGCCATTTTATAATGTTGTTGCTGTACAATGCTGCGTCTGTGGTGTTTTATTGACCGTTTTTCTCTGTGGTGGGCCCTCTGTTAATCTGCTTTTGACTCCCTTTTATGGCAGAGATTTTGGCATCCCGCCTCAGCAAAGAAAGAAAGAATGATGATATTGATACTGCTCCTTTTTTTTCCTCTTTGTGTGTCCTTTCATATTGTAGAATGTTATTAACTGTTGCCTCATTTCTGTCCGTTGCTCCCTGGATGTGAATCGTACTGAGTATCGATTCCATTAGTCAATTTTCCTTTGCTTGTTTTCTTTTAATAGCATCCAAAGAAGAACTGAAATGCCTTCAGGGCATCCTTGAGGCTGAAGCTGAATCAGTCGAAGTCAGAATGAAATCATCGCAGATCAACATACGGCACCTCAGTTCAACGCACGAACAGCATAGATTCACCTATCAGGGAACAACTTGTTCTTGAAAAATACAAATCATGCTACCTGTGAATAATTAACACGATTTTTACTTGAGAATCTTATTGATGCATATTTTACTAGAACATCGGTTGTAATCTTATTTATCGTATGCAGGTTTTGCTTTGTTTTTATGTTTGTTTGTGTTTTGTTAGGAGGGCTTTGATTGAGCAAATTGATACAAAAGTCCTGTTCTGTCAAGACTGATACTGAATGAAGTTCTGCAGAAAAAAAAAACACACCATATTTCCTTATAATCTAGCAACAACAACCGTGTACTTCAGGCTGTATCCTTGTTTGATTCACAAAACCTGCCTTCCAAATGACAACTTTTATATCACTATTATGTCCTCAGTACATCTGCAGCTGTAGTGTACTTGCCTTATTTCCTTATTTCCTAAAAATATATACTGTATCAATGTATTAACAAGATTACATCATTATTAGAATACAGACTAACCAGACTCTGACAGAGATCACGCCGCCACCTACTGTCCAAAAGTCAGAAATATTTTCTCTGTCTTTCCTGTCACTATCTGCTTACAGATTTTATGGACTTTCCCAAAGCATTAGATGAATATCCTTGTAACATGAAGAACAAATAATCCTCACATTCAAAAATTATGAGTAGAATATGTGTAATTATATGAAGAAGCACAAGTTTTTGTTTGGCTAAAATTATGTGTGTGCTTTGTTAAGAAGAGGAAAAGAATCTGATTCCTTTTTGTTTGAGACTAATCAGATATTTGCCAAGAATAAAGGAGTGTTTGTTACACACAAGCTCTTGCCTTATTTGGAGTACAGTTTCCCAGCAATGATGATGTTTTTTTTTACAGTAACAGCAAAATGTTTGATGTGTATTCTTGAACTCAAGTCAAAGTTTATGGTTTGATGACAAACTCTGCATTTCTCCCAGGTCAGGACTCTCATGATTTTATTTGTGCAGAGAAGAGGTTTTACTCAGGTACTCCCTTCTTCTGTTTCCTCGCTTTTAGTCACCTATCACATCACTGCTCAAGTATACACTTCATTTGAGATAGAGCACTCATGATCAATGTAATCTATGTAACTGACAAATCCATTAAAATCAGTTTGCAGTATACGTCTGTGCGTCTCTCACTTCCTCTCAACCGTCCTCCTATACAAACACAAGCAGAATAATTGTGAGTCGGCATCCGTAACCGTGGCGAGTCAATACGCCACATTCAATTTAGCCTGGATAGTGGTGAGCTGCACACTGGGGTTTTAAGCTGATGGGTCAAATGAGCTAGTTGCCATCCTAATGACCAAACCATCAATAACATTTCCACATGGAGACTGAAGGTTTCAGTTCTTTGCAGAAGACCAATTATCATCTTTAAATTTTTGGTTGAGTGCAACTTTAATTTCCTGTTACCTACGACCATGTAATGGATTTTACATCTCTGAGGAGCTTCTGCATCAGCCATTCAGATTTTGCACAAGCCTCAGAATCCCTCGAAGCTCTGCAAAAACTGTTTGAATTTACAAGTTCAGGCTGATGTCTTAATTTTGTGCCACCATGCTACCTCACAGGACTTTATGGACCCTGACATGTCCAGTTAGTAGATTGGGGAGGGGGATAAGTGGTCAAAATGGAAACAAGACCGGAGAAGCTTTTACTGAGATGTTTGAGATTCAGTTCAGAACACCCCCAGATTTGACTCATGCTGTGGTATCTTATCGCTGAGTTTGTGTCTAATTGCAAACTGTCGTCATTCAGCGCAGGTTTTTCTGCTTCCTCCACTCTGCCACAGCCTTTTTTGGATAATGTGTCTCCATCAGATCAGTCTCAGACAAAAAGTTCCCCTAATTGTGTGGAAGCCTGAAGAGTCATATTGTGACTGCTTGGAGTTTTGGTGTTTGTTTAACAGATATGGCCATTAGGTTGCATTCGTTGCCAAATGATACACAGCAAAAAAACAAAAAAAACAAAACAATCTTCAATATAAACATAAAGTGGCTGTTGTGAGGTCTAATGAGTGTTTCAAACTGTTGCATCATTGTTTGAAAAAAAAACCCTTCTGCACTCTATCACATCTGAAGTCACAGATGACATTAATATAAGCAAATTTGTAAGAAGTCTGGAGCTTGGAAGGCAAATTGTTGTGTGCATTTTCTGATATTAGAAAATGCAAATATTATTAGTTTGAATGAACTTTTGAGTGTTCATTGTGCTGCATAACTCACTAATTGGTCAGTTACTGGTCGAAAGACATCTAGATCTCTAGATAAATTTGACTGAATTTAGTTAAGAAGTTTGGGTTTTTTTTTTTTTTACCCTTTTTGTTACATATAAAATGCTAGTTCAACAGCATTTCAGTTACTAGATTTTAGTGTTTTGTTATAAATAAAGTCATTTAAATGCTTTTGAAACGATGGCTACATGTAAACAATCTGTTTAAAAATGGACTAAAACACATGAACCAAACTCACTCTGGTCTACAATCCTATTACAACTAGGCAAACTCTATCTGCTGATGAATGCAATGTGAACAAAAGCTCCAGCACAGCTACTAAATGGACATTAAACTGGTAAGATTGTTCTCTCACACTTAGTAAAGTTATAACCTAGACATTTAGATGTTTTTTCACCTGCAAATCATCAAATTAATTCTTACTTCTTCTTGATCTATTGTTTAATTTTATAACATGTCTCTAGCCCACATATCCAACAACAACATTTAATCATCTATATTATAGGAGCTGTTGGTTTGGTGACGTAAATCTGAATGTGATCAAGCGTGGATAGTTGATGTTTTTGCCTGATAAGATGATGAATGATCCCTGAACCCATTAACTCTCCTCCACATTAACCTGTTTGTTTGAAAGGAGAGACCTGGGACTGAGAGGCAACAGTATGATAGGTGTGTACTGTGTGTTTTATTGCCCATGTAAATCACTGCGGGTAAACATGAGGGTACATAAACCTGTTTTGTGGTTGATTAAAGCCCCATCTGTTTCCAAGACCATTCAAAAGTTACAGTGAAAAATACCTACAGTCATAATCTCCGTACAGATGTAAACGTACACATTGTCCTTTAATTTTAATTGAATTCATGTCTTTGCTCTTCAACTTAAAACATACAGAAGCAGTTGATTGAATAAGACGGCCAAATGAACCAAACAAAAAATGACTCCAGTGCAGCTGACCTTCAGAATATTACACCTCATGTACAGTGTCATGTTATATAGCTTAGTAGAAACGGACGCCCACATTGATGTTCATTTTTATAGTGTGTCCCCTGTTGTAAATGGTCCTGCAGCCCAGAATGTCAGCGCTGTCAGCTCGCACGTGGAGACGCTGTAAACATAGATCTTAACACAGATAATTAAAAAGACGCACACATGGTTGGATTCAAAACATGGCGGAGCATAGCAGTCAATAACTCACACTTGATCTCTAAAAAAGAAAGTTCTCAAGAAATTTCTAAGGAAGTGAAAATGCACTGGAAATGGCCATCATATCCACAGATTACTTTTAAATAGAAGAATTATCCATCTGTGAATTGTGTGAAGTTTGGCCAGAGAATGACTCACTCTTTTTTGAGGATTTGTCTGCTGAAACACTGCTAAGCCCTGCTATTAAATATAATGATGTTAAGGCAGGAAGGGAAAAACCATTTAGTACCTGCATGGCAGCTCGTATAATCAAATGTACTCATCGAAAGGCAGAAATCAATGTTTTAATGTTACGAGTGATGCTGACAGGAGACAGATATACAAAGACAATCCTATTGTGTTTATATGCACCATTTAATGGACGCATCTATTCATATTATGTGCAGAGTTCAAACATTTTTGGCATGAGTTTCCTCAGAGCGTCAAAACTGACCTTTTGCATCTCAAAGTCATGCTTAGTAACTATCAGACTCAACATTAGTGGCTGAGTATGACGACAAGGAACGTGTCTCTGGTTCTCGGTAGCTCACAATATCCTCACACACACAGAAAAATCAAATGGTATAACACAAAAAACAGACAAACATCTAAACAAACATAATAAAGGATTATAAGCAAACTTAAACATACAGCTATTTTATACAGGCAAGAGCTAGACAACAAAAAAGAGTGTTGGTAGTGTAAAGAATGACTGAATAAATATTGTAAATAAGTTACTCTGCTTACAGAGGTGATTTTATGTGCATGTATGTAGAGTATATACAGCATACACAGTCAGCAGGGATGTTACACACATGCTGTAGCGCAGTTAGCATTATGAAAGACAGTACAGTAAAAAAGAACTAGGAGAGTAACCAACAATAAAAACTGGTTAAAAACTGCATGTCAACAACAACCCAAGAACTGGGAGGGTTGTTCAAATGGATTTAACATGAACATGTTAAAACTCCACTTTAAAGGATAAAGCTGGTGATTTTCTATATTTTTCCTATTGTCAACACATCAACTTTTAAAAGTCAACAATTAAAAGTCAACATGTTCCTTTGCTCTGAAGGCAACGGCTGCTGTAGTTTGTTTAGAAATGACTCCAAACAGTAACAGCTTGTAACAGCAATCACGTTTTCACTCAGAAGCTTACAAAACGAGGTTTACAGAGCTTCGCTGGTTGGTTGTGTTACTTATTACAACCTCTTGACTTTGTGCTACATTGTAAATTTCTCAAAGAACTTCGGTATAAAGTCAAGACGTTGTGATATGAATCACAATAAGTCAGTGGCGCTCTAAACAGAACTGCATTCCTGCACATGCACAGTGGCTTCTTCCTTACAAGGAACTTCTCCTGAGAGTGAAAATGTGATCACCGTTATTCCTCTTTCGAGCAGTTTCGAACAAACTAACTATCATTGTCTTCAGGGTGAAGGAACATGTCACCCAGTGTAGTGGTGTGGCTTACCAACCGTGTTTTTAATCAACAACAACAAATAGCACACAGGAATAAGATATATAAGGCTTTGGATAAATTTATAATACTTGTAAGTAGGATTGAGTCATTGCTGGTTTGTATAAAAGAATCGCCAGCCTTGTCCTTTAAGACATCATCACATTCACCATTGTACAAACTGATGTAGAAATAACAAAGGAGTAAGAAATCACCACACACAAAAATATACAGTTTTCTAAAACTTTTGAAGCTGTATATTGAAAATTCATAAAGGGCCATGCATATTTATGTTGAGAAAATATGAGACATGAGCATGGACAGGTTTTGTGTCTATTTAAGTAGCAAGTGTTGGTAAGCTTTTTACATTTGAGCACTTATGTGAGGGTGCTTTGTAGCCATGAATGTTGTGGAGGCTTTTGAAACTCTTACCATGTCAAGCAAAGGTCAATACATTTGCATGTTTCTCTTACTTGGGGCTAAAATCTGCACCAGCACAGCATGACACCTTGTCCTCTGCATACATGCATGGAAATAGCTCAAGCAGAAAATTACCTCTTGATTTTCATGATTACCCTCTGTCTGCTGAATATATTGGATCTGTGCATTTTTTTAACAAGTCATCAATATGCAATATGCCATACGCTGTCTCCTCAGGGAGTACATGATCCGTCAGGAGTCCATCAAATTAGAGAGGAGAATGAAGTAACTCCTCTGTAAGGAAATGAGTTGTCAGTGTTAACATGGAGGAGATGGATGCCTCCGTAGGTTGAGTTAGAGGGAATATTTTCCCTGCTCCTGACCCCGTCGAGGTGAGGAATCGTATCAATTATTCACACTCTGAGGTGTGTTGTGTTGTTGATAGGACAGACAGAGCGGCTCATCCCCCCCACTCGCAGTCTGTCTCAATCTGATATTTCATTTGTTTCCCAGAAGTCTTTGCTGTTCGAAATTCTTTATCCTGTAAGAACAAAAATATCCCACCTAGATCACATACAGTAAAAGTTGCAGGCAGTGGACCACCTTCAACCCCCTCTATCCTCCTGGATTAGTCTGTTTTTTTAAACTGTTGTGACTCAGCCAACAAAAGCAGCATGTTACTGGATACTGAGGCCACTAATACAAACATAGTGATAACTGTTTAGTTGAACAAATGACAGTTCTAAGTGTTTTAAAAAAAGGGGACAGTTTGCTCACACGGACGACTTCAGCTCCATTTAGCTCTGCATGAAGTTCTGTTTATAATAAGACAAACCGATATCTGAACTGCGTCATGAAATTATATAAATAGAAGCCGGTGTTATGTCTCTAAAGTAGTTCAGTATATTAAAATGTAATACATAGAAAGAGTACAGTAAATATAATCAATATAATATGACATCTGCACTTATAATCCATATTTAAAATATCTCTTTATTTCTAATGACTGCATGTGACAGAGTCCATCTTTGAAAAAGACAGTTAACACCTAATTACCGGCTTAGATTATTTATTTTTCATGTGTAGAGGAACACAACTACATTTAAACTACAATGCAATTGGTGAAAATTGCGGTTAAAACCACTGATGATGGTGTGAAGAGCAAAATAAATGAGGTGTGGAGCCTGCCAAGCCCTCTCAGCAGCCATCACCACAGAGGCTGACAGCAAAGGACTGTTGGCTGCACAGGGCATCTCAGGTGTGAATGAGTGGTGGTGTGTGAGGACGAGCCAAAAATAACCTCAACTTTCCATAGATGAAAATATGGAAACATTTAACTGGAACTCGACTGAAATATACAACTACAGACACTTTGACACAGTGGAAAAAGCACAGGTGTAAATAATAAAATTAACAATGTCTGTCTTATATTTAGCTGCTTCAGTTTCAGAGCCCTGGTCTTACGGATGCTGGCTCACTGTCATAACTCACAGTGCCACCAGAATATAACAGAGCCATTGTTAATGTTATTAGTTACACTTGTGCTTTTCCTACTATGATTAAGAGTGAAAATGTTTTCCGTGAGAAATGTCTATTTGATCATTGTTTGATCACCAGACCTGTCAGAAACTAACAACACTTTAAATATTGTAAAAATGTCAGTGTAAAGTACTGCTGTTAATTTGGTGGCATATGAAAGTATCCTTTTAAATTTCTATTAAAACTGAAAAATGAGAGGACAGGAAACAACAGCTGCAGAGAAAGGAATAATGAATGACATTGTTTTATTATTATATTATATTACTGTATTAGATTAGGTTATACACCCACAGGCATTTTGTGAGTATCAAAAACATGCTGAGCTGGTCTCACAGGAGTCTGAAACTGCTGAGCCTCGAGATTTTTTTCCATCCGGGGAAACAGTCAATCAAATCATTTTTACTTGTATATATTAACATTATGACTCATAAAATGCATATAGTGGTCTTTTTCATCTTGTCTTTAACGGTTGCTATTTGATGACCAATAATCATTTAAGTCCTTTATTAAGGAGAAATGTAATCTTATTGTTCCAGCTTCTTCTGTTTTTGTCGGTTTTATATTGTAAATTTAATATATTTGGCTTCTTGAGGGTTGATTTCATTTAGACAAACTCATGTGACGTTAGACTAGTGTCAGGCTCCTTTTACTTTTTATTGCATTGCTGAGACACATTCACTCAGGCGATGGTGTTGCGACAAGGGAAAGGACCTTGATGCTGAGCTGAACTCTTTGCCAGGGACACAGGAGCCAAATCCGGTGTAATTCTTCAACGATTTCTCTGAAACTGCTTTGAGTACATGACGAAAAACTAAAAGAATGCAGTTTGTAGCATTTCCAAGCAGTGATAAAAACCAAGGGGCCTTAATGTTTGGAGTAGGATGTACTTGAGTCACAAAAATAGTTTTTGTGAGCACATCAAGTGCACTGATGGCCTTAGTTCTTTGGGAGCCTATCACAGCATCAGGATGTGGATGAAAAGCTGCTATGTCACTGTCCCTGCTGCTGTCTACTTTATACCTGCTGAAAGCACAATGAAAAACTTGATTAAACCTTTGTTTGATTAGAGCAGCTTAACTCAGGCAGGTTGAGTCATTGTATGTACAGCAAAAAGGTCAATTAAACCCCTTGATTATAAAATAATTTAATTAAATTGTAATAACACTCCTCTGTGTATGAGTATTGGTTGCGTCTTTCTTTACTGAATATGAATGAGGAACAGAACAAATAAATATTGTTAGATTTTTCCTGTAATCTGAGTAATCCCAGGCACCTGGCCGACAGAAAACACATGCTTATACTGTACATGACAAACCCAGACAGTTGTATATGAAGATTGTTTCATAGCAATAAATAGAACAAAAGATATAAGAAAAAGTAATAGATAAAAATTGTTATATTGATAAATAAATAACAAAAAACAATGAATTAAAAAAAATAGGAACAGAAAACACTGGCAGGTTTCTCAGAATTGAGGCGTTTTTATCTTTTAAGTCATTCTCATATTTTACTACTGTTTAGTACTGCAAGTATTGGTACACTGTGAAAGAAGTATCAAGTATTGTTATGTAGTGAATGTGAATATGCAAATAAGTCCATTCTCAATGTTTGTTTCCACATCACACTGGGGTTAGTTGCATACTGGACCATGATTGGCTTCCAAACTAGTTGTGAAGTCACAAAACCACACGTTTATGCAAATACCTTAAACTCAGATTTTCAATGAGCACAGATAAACCGTCTCTTTTCTGCAGATTCATGTGAAAATAGCCATCTAGTGTCAAGGTAGATACACACTAATCTACAGGGAAACTCAACTCTCACACTATATCTGAACCTTCTAGAAAACCGAAGTGAAAAACGACTTGGCAGAGATTTTTAACACGGCTCAGGTAACTATGGTTACCACAATATCAGGTACTTGGAGATTGGAATATAATAGTATAATAGTCTGAAATATATACAGTATATTCTTAGTCTCTCTTTTCATCTGTAGCTTTTCCTTCTCTCCGTCTTTAACTGTTATTAGTTATTATCAGGCCCAAGATTAAACCTATCAGTACTAAAAATGTGTTCTTAAACAATACCTTTGATATAATTTTAGAAATAAAATGAAAAAAAAAAGGTTTAAATAGGTTGTGAAGGGTAAAGTTCTGTGATAAAGGAAAAACTTAAATAAATGCTTGTACAAACAACAAATGTAAACACTTCCTTTCACAAGGGGTCACTGAACTGGTTGTTAAGTTGGTTTGACGAATGCATGTGGGAGATTTTGGACAGATGTGTTGGACCAAATGAGAGAATATCTTTCATAATATCTGTAAACTAAGACACTTTGTTGTGTTTTTCCTGTAATTTGTCACCCATCTGCAGCATCCCTATATGTCACATGGTATTTTGACTGACTGTGACTGTTTTTCAATACATTGAATATCTCATCTTGAAACCTGCATCAGTCTGTCCTGCATGTCTACTGAGGCAGATCATCAGCACACAGAACAGTTACTGATTGATTTTTCTGCCTCAAATGACTTTTTTTTTTTTTTTTTTACTGAATTTTCAGAATTCAACATTTGCATTAAGGCCTCAACAGGAAAAGGGCAGATCTAACTACATGCTCTCTTTCTGACATTTCGGTGGTTCACTTTTTCTTGACAACAATGATCTACAGTGTTCAGGATGTTTTCTGATTTTAGCAGAAGACAAAGGAGTAGACAGTGTGCTTTTTGATTAAATACAATTAAACTATACTGCATATTAGCAGAGTGTATATTTGTACTTCCCTGATGTTTACACTTTAAAGCTGATGCACATTTTGGAAGGAAGTGATGAAATTTTTGGAAAGTCAAACCAACACTTGGAACGACACTCTTCACGGCTCTGCTAACTGGCACACAGTGACACCAGTCTGCCTCATACTTCACCTGTTTGCTCGAATGAGTTTCCACACGTTTCACTTTTAAGTGAGAACAAGAGTATCAGCTGTACTGATGTTTATGAGGTTCAGACATTTTATCCTGCTAGTCTTTTGCCAGTGATTACAGGCATCTTTCAAAAAAAAGGGGGATCAATAAATGCCCCCTGCTGCATCTCTAATGATAAAAAACGATGATTGAAACAGTGACACAGCTTTTTTATTCTTTGCACACTTAGAGTAATGAATCTGACTCAAAGCCAGCGTTGTTTTAGTTTTGCTTTGGCATTTCAGTGGCTGCGGCAAAAGCCTAAATTTATGTTCTGTCTTTTTTTTTTATTGATTTTCTTTGCATATATTCTTCAAAAGTTTATAAATTGTATTTATGTAATGTATAGATGGAAAGACATGCAACGTCTGTGCCAGTAGATGAGAAGCATACTCATTACCATCAGACATAAACCTGCTGTCAAACACTGGTGCTGTCACATTTCCATCAGCTGGTGAGTGATGGTGTTGATTTATTGCGGCCTGATGTCCTCTACAGTCTCCTTTGATGGGTTGTTTCCCATAAAACTTATATGTGTGTAAAGACACACATCAACATGATTGAATCCTGAGCAAATAAAAATGCTTGATGTTTGAGTGAGGAAAGGCTGACCACGGAAAACATCAAAGAGAATAAAATTAACCCACAACTCAAAGTGAATCGAGAAATACTGGAAAGAAAATAACCCTCAATACAATGTGCAGACACCTTTCAGTCTCATGAGTCAGAGCAGACCTCGGACATGTGAATACTGATCCCAACAAGCACAACAATACAGGTGACAAATGATGACATGTGCATACTGACTACACTGTATTGACTACAGTGGGTAGTGCTTTGTTTTGACACACTGCTGCAGCCAAGAAGAGCATCTAGCTAAGTTCCCAATTATTAGAAAATATTTATCTACACACAATATTATGTCACAAATGTCTTCTGAACAGCAGCGAGGGACTGCAAGTGGATTAACAGTAGTTACATACCTTTGAGCTACCTGCACTCCCACTACTGCCATAAGTTTTTCTTTTTTTGCACAATAACTTGCATTTGTCATGGTCTGCCCTCTTGCTGTGGGAGTTTTCCATTCAGTCTCACTCTCTGCTTGGCCACACCCCTCATTAGTGCAACCACGTTCACCTGGTGCTCCCACCTGCTGTTCATCTCCAATCAAGTCAATATATAAGCTGCCTCGGTCCACTCGCTCTTGTCAGGTTGTCAATGCTACTAGGCTAAACTGCTTGCTGTAATCTCCGGACTGCTGCCTTCCTGTTTCCTGACCGCCTTGTTTCCGACCATCACTCCTCATCTCTGCCCTGGTAAACCAACCGGCCTTCTGTCCCTGATTCTGAGTTCTGCCTGTCTGTACCCTGGTCTTTGTCTGCTTGTGGTTGAGAGACATTTCGACACCTGCTCTGCTGCTTGCTTACCTGCTACTGAAGCAGCCCAGTCCTCGATGTCCTGCCTATGGCCTTCCAGCAGTAAATACTCACCAGAACTGTTTCTCTGCCAGTGCTACTATTGTCTTGACACTTTGTGAAATAAAGGCTGTAAAATATATCCTGGTGTCGTTTGTGCTGCAATTGGGTCCATCCTGTACCCGTTACAATAGATGTATATGTAACAGTATATTCCTAATACATGGATAGCTGGAGTTTTCCTTTTTTAATTTCTTCTTTAGTGCTACTTTTATATACTTCAGTTTTATTGCCAAATAGATTGTTTTGCTCGATTCTATCTTTTAAATGTTTTAATATTCAAATTGTTTTAGTAGGATGGAGAAGGCTGCAGCAGAATTTCATTGTGCAATCCTGTATTGTAGAATGACAAAATTAACCTTGAAAACTAATAAATACTGTTTCCATTCAGCCCAGTGTAGGAGTTATGTTCATATTGCACAATGCAATCAATGGTTTTTTTTTCTTTTTTTTTTTTCATAACCACAATTATTCCCCAGCCTCAGCAACACAGTACTTTCTGTGCAGATATATTGACATAGACTTTTAAAACAAACATTTTTGTTCGATACAGACGTTCTTTACGGTAAATATACTGTATAACTTGAAGTTAAGTGAAATGGTTGAGGTCTCTGCCAGACTTATAGCTTTCAGGAATCGAGTCAGCAGCATAAAGCAGAATTGGACCTGCTGAACACATCTGAGTTATGAGGTCTTTTACTACAACAGACAGATCTGCAGTGGTGTTGGATTTGTTGTTGTAGAGGGTGTGGTTACATGAAAGTGCTCTGCAACATCACAGAAGCATATTCCAGTTTTTTTTTTCTTTTTTTTACCCGTTTAATATTCAGGCAAGCAGTGCAATAGAATATCTCTTATTTATTCATCAGAAGTCAAGATAATTTCTCACAGTGGTAGATACTCTCTGATCTGAAACTGACATATTTCTGTCATAAGAAAAAAAAACGCAAACTGCACAGGTGATTATTTGGTGGTGCCACAGTTTTTCAAAGTCATATTGAGGGATGAAAGCCAACCTAAGGTAATAAATGAACATGGCATAATTGATTATGTTAATGTGGTCCCCTCTCACCAGATCAATGGACGTGAAATCGATTGGAAACAGCTGATTTGCAACATGACAAAAGATGAATATCCTGCGACGCTACAGAGATGTAACCACAGAATTTACATTAAGATAGAATACAAACCATCATCTGTATTCAGAGAGATGAGTGGTTACAAGAATGGAATAACAAATCATTTTAATTAAATGACTGGATCAGTGTAATTTCAGTTTAGTAGTTCAGGAAAACAGCACTGATGACTGTAATAAAGAGGTTTGATGTTTATAGATACAAGAGTGAGCCAACAATACTTTGCCATGAAACTGGTGTCTACATAAAAACACGGTTTGAATATTAAAGAGGTGGTGGAGGTTGATATTGATATCATCATGTTGGGACTTTCTTTGACCTCAGCTCACCAGAATAATAAATGTTTTACACAATGCGTCCTCCACATTAACCTAGTGACTCTTTTAAGATCTTGATTGATTTCTGTTACACAAAGAGCTTTACTGCATGACCATAATGATGAAAAAGAGCCACTTTACAAAGATGGAAGACACCCCCCATTAATGCTGAATTTGCATTCTTGACAACATTTGACAACACCAATTTACTATACTATTAAGAGTGCAGCTTATTCTCTTGGACCGTGCACAAGTGGAGCAGAGAAGGGAGTTTGTTATGCACCAGAGGAAACATGTTTATACATGATTTGTTTCACAAATTCTTCCATTACAGTGTGAGAGTGTAGTAAATTGCCAACTCTTCCTGCTTCTTCTTTTACTCTCATTTGTAGGTCAAAGATAATAATCTTTATGTGGTAATATATCATAAAACGTAGGGTGCATTAAGTCAGGTTGTCTAGTAAATTCTTCTTAAGGCTGCATTGAGTAGCTCTGTGTTGTACAACCTAAACGTTCAAGTCCAAATGCACAATAAATCACATTTATATTTGTCCCTCCCGTCACTTTTTTCCCCCTTTCCATTTTCATTGTGTGACCTCTTTTCCAGGTGAAATCATTTCATGTGCTCTCAGCGTCACTAACCACATTTAAACTTTACTAAAGGTTTATGAGCCAAGCTTGGAAACAGCATATTGCCATCTGTAATAAAACATTGTCACTATTCCTAGAAAAGCCTGGACGAATAAATAAATTAGCTGTTAATTCAAATCTTGTTCCGCAGGCAGGTGGCCTGAGAACAGATGGATTTTTTTTTCACAAAAGTAATGAACCACCTACTCGACTGTGTGGCCTACAGTGTCTCTGCTGCATGGTGCAGATGTTTTACACATCTGCACCACACCGAACAGATTTACACTGAAAGTACCAAAAAGAAAGAAAAAAAGAAAAAAAAGAAAATGCTCTGAGATGTTTTTCAGTGCAAAACAAGAGCCCTGCCAAGACATAATGTAAAGTGTTGAGACTACAGATTGCGAAATATTTTTCTTGTGTCAACAATCATGTGACAGTGATTGATACTCATATAATGATGAACTATTAAATGTCAGTTATCATGACAGTTATTCATAATTAGATGACAGTAAATCATATAAGTCATGTGACTGTGTGATCATCTACATGCGTAATCATATGAACTGTGTGTTAAATCTATGTATGCAGACGGAGTTCAGTTGTGTGTGAGGGCCTTAGAAAAAGAAGCTTCGTAAGCAGCAGTTTGGTCTTTTTGGAAAGGTCATAGACATCCATTTGGGGAAAGCTAAGACAAAGAGAGCATTGAACATAACACCTGCACATAACTTTGATTAAACATTAAACAGTAGCATGAAAACAGCACATACTGGTAACTTCTGTAGCTTTATTTTAACTAAAGTGGAGATTATTGTAAATATCAGGGACATATGACACGCCGAAACCTGTCCTTGAAGGTTCCTGTTACCTACATAACCACCTGCTTGATATAACCCTGATCTTGCAACATATTACAAGGTCGTTAGTGATGTCATTGTAAGAGGAGCTTATCAGAGGAGCTCCAAAGTAGGAGGAGTTGACTTGGGTATAGAAGTAAATGTTTTTGAGTCTGTGCTTCAGTGCTACTCCATGGGCCAGCCTTGGTTTACTTGTATTTTGCTCAATACACAGTAAATCAATTTTGCCAGTTTCAGCAAGTTTCTTTGAGTGTTGGATTATTTAGAGTTTTGGACTTAAGTGTTGTGAAATACAACTACTAAGATGTGAAAGGTAATGAAAGACCATAAGAAGGACCAGAGATGTGCAAGGATGATCTGTGAATGTGTGCATGTCCTTGAGATAAGGAATGTGTTTTTGCAGGCAAACTCCTCTATTTTTATTCTCAGATAAGGTAACTGGGTTTTGGAATAAACAAGATAGTTTAAGGAGTCAAAGGCCACATATAGTTTAGAGCTCTTGCCTTGCCTGTGTCCTTGCAAGATGTTGCTCTTATCGAGCATACATGGGCATGTAAGTGAACGATGTAGTTTCCTTCTGAAACTAATAGGTTTGCTCAGTGAGACAAACTGATGCAAATCTTTGTGTGTTCTGTCTCCTTATTGTACAATAATATTTTTTAATCTTCCATCTAGTGTTTTGTGTATTATTTCATATGTATGTTTAGTGTTTTCAGACAAACAAAAGATAGATAGATAGATAGATAGATAGATAGATAGATAGATAGATAGATAGATAGATAGATAGATAGATAGATAGATAGATAGATAGATAGATAGATAGATAGATAGATAGATAGATAATTTGCATTAGCATATAAACATAGAGACACAAACACACAATTAAAAAAGGTAAGGCAGCATGCCTTTAAAAATACTTAAAAGCAAAGTCATAAATACATTTTAAAAAAGAGCCAATACAAAGTACCACATAGATTAGAGAGAGTCAAGCTCACGAGCCCCTGGCATTGGCTGAGGTGAGCCTGATGGCTGTGGGGACAAAGGATTTCTTGAACCATTCAGTCCTGCGGTGCAGCGAGATGAGCTGTCTGCTGCAGCTGCTTCTTTGGCCTGCCAGGCTGTTGTGGAAGGACTGACACTGACATTGTCCAGGATGGCCTGCACCTTACTCTATGTGCATCTTTCCACCGCAGTCCCCAGTGAATCCAACCTCCTGCCAAGTGCTGAGTTTGAAAGCAGTTGCTGTATTTTTGTCTTCTGGCGGAAAATACATTTATTCTGATTTATCCACCAGCACTTCTGAAATTCATCTGAAACTGGAGAATTCTTTCATTTCATAGTCAGTTTTCATTCGGACTTGAGCAGGCCTCTGGTCACTCAGGCTATGTGAGAAATTCATGATCTCATAGTATCAGCAGCTCTTCATTATTCCTGTGTAGTATTGAACTCGGTCAGTAATAACATTTTACCCAAGCAGCCCCTGTACTTCATATAAATGGGAGCGAACATGCCTGACCCTGCTTTGGTGTTTCACAGGGGAAAGCTGCTCTTTGATGAGCATGTGATGTGCAGGGAATATAACAGCACTTCAAAGATACTCCGCTAACCATGGCAATGGATTAAGAGGTGAGGTGTTCCTGTCGAATCTGACTCAAGAAGAGCCTGATAAAAAATTTCACACTGTGATATGTGGGATATAAAGAAATGAGAAGACAGAAGAGCCCCTTTGAGTGTCAGGCTTCCCTTTGAAGGAACTCCTGTGACGTCTATATCTTCATAATTATTCAACGCTCAAGTTACATGGCTGAATTTGCCCAGGAGTACAGATGGGTGCTCATGCTGGATGAAAAGCAAACATCTTTCCCTTATGCTTCGTGATCTGAACTAAATATTAGTTTTTTCATCTTCTGGGTTGAATTCGATAACTACAACTTGAGTGAAGTGTTGAGTGAATCAATACTGTTTTCACATCTTAAATATTATTTCTATTTAATGCTGAACAGGTTCTAAAGGAGATTTTTCTCTTTCAACTAAACATTAACATGCTCAAGGGGAAATTTGTCTTTCAGGCTGGTGATACAGAACACACACAGGATTGAACATTAAAATATAAAACATGTAAAAACAAATGTGTTTTACATGTTTTTTACTATGTGTACCTCCAAATTTAGTGATTCTGAAATATTCAGATGAACAGGGAAGGATTAAACCTTCCTTTATGGATTGATAAAATTCTTAACCTGATGTGCCAGATGGTTTGTTACACAGAACCATCTGACAAGTTGTCCTTGCAAACTGTTTGGAAAAGGGCAGGGACTTTCAAAAAATACTTGGCAGACGATTGGATGAACCATCTGTCTATCACTGTCTCACCTTGTAAAACAGCTGGATTTTCAAGATCAGCGAGAATCACAAGTGCATAACCTGAAGCCTGATAAGATTCTCACATGATCTCATGATCTTGCAAATCCAGCTGCCTCACAAAGTAATAAAATTCTCCTTTGTAGGATAAGAGAGATACTGTCTCTCCTTGGATATGCAGCTGTCTGTGGTGTTCTGTGGAAGGCAGAGACCTCTCTGATAAAGGCTAAATCAGCATTGCCATGGGCGGAATGGAAAGAGACAGCATCCAAGTCGCAGATGACTTCGTTGTTCAGTGTTTCAATTCTCCTTGATCGAGTATTTCAATAAACATTTTCAGCTTTAAGACATCAAAGGCTCATGTCCACTTTTCTCCACTGAGGTGCTGACCATCGTTCACAATATCCACTTCACTTAGCACTTAAAAAGTCAATGTTTAAAGATAAATGTTTTCACAGTACAGAAACTATGTGAGGGGAATTGTTTAAAAAATACTGTCTTTATAAATCTCTCAGTAGTAACTTTCTAATCCCCTTTTACTCTTCTCGCCCCATTCCCAGAAACATTTCCTGTGGTCATCTTTTGTTACTGTGTCCAGAGCCTTCTGCGTTTCTTCCTAGATTTCTTCCACATTCATGAATTGTCTCCCTTTCAGTCCCAATTTTAGTTTCACCAAGTTGTAGGCATATGCTACCCAGCAGCAAAGTCAATAATTACACCCTACTTCCATGATATCGATGACTTGCAGGAATTCTTTGGTCCACCCTCATACAAAACCACCACACAAACTCATAAAAAATGTAAATCAAGTGACAGCATAGAATAAAACCTGGAGTATATATATATATATATATATATATATATATATATATATATATATATATATATATATATATATATATATATATTGAAAAAAACCTGTACCTGTAGATTGCAGACTTTATAATCTTATATGCAGTTATATTTGTCAATTTTTTGTTCTTGCACAATATGTAAAATATCTAAATCACAAAAATCGAGTTATTACAATATGCACAAAAATAATTTCTAGTGTATGTCTTGTCTAGAAACACGAGAAGCAGCAGATCCATTAATGAGCAGACGTTTCTGCTCTGTCTATGCTGATTATTTCACTGGATGGCCTAGTTCCATCTCCTTTGAGTGTGCTCTGTATATATCACATCTCTTTATTTCCTAACTTCATTCTATTAAAGCAGAATTTGAAATGCTGTTACATCCAATTACTGCAGCAGGGAGTTTCCCCAAGAGTAGCTCAATAACACCAACTCATGCTGCTCTAATTTTGTCTGACACAAATCTTGTAAGTGATTCTCGGTTCAAGTCAAATATTTTTTTTTTCAGAATGAAATATATCAAACTGAATCCCTGAATAAAAGCTTTTAAGAGGAGACAGTTAATATGATAAAAACCAAGTGCTTTCTGTCAGCTGTGAAGATGTACAATGAAGCTTTCTCCTCTCCTCCTTCATTCATAACTTCCTCTAAAGAAATAAATTTAAATCAGATCCTTTCAATTACCTGCACCTGCAACACAGCCCGTCCTCTAACCACCTCCAGCAGACTCCATCTGAATGTGATGCACAGATGTGCGGGATTATGGAGGGTTACGCTCCTCTAAAACACTGCAGTTGTTTGTCTCAGTGTGTTCAAGTTTACCTATGAGATTATATCTGGCAAACAGCTCTGCTTCTGTGAGATGATTCACTGAAACTCTGAGCTGCTATCCTCCAGAGACTCATCCCAACAAAAATAACAAACATCTGTTTATTATCCACTTAGAAAGATCGACATGTTCTTGAGGAAAGCTCACACTTAACATAATGAAAGTGATTGTCAGCTGAGGATTATTGTTTTTGAGATAATGAACAGTGTCCTTGTGCTCCTTGTCATCTAAACACAGCTGGGTAAAAAATTAACTTGGAGTTTTATAATATATTGTTCTCTGTATTCAGTCAGTCAATGAGATTTGTCTTTAACTGGTTTATGACTCTACAAAAGCTTTCATCAGACTTGGGACTCATAAAAACCTTCATGGTCTGCATCTTTTCTATTGTAATTGATTTCTGAGAATATGAAAGTCACTTTTTAGACAAAATTCTTTTTAATAACTGCAGAGATTTTATTAACTGATGACTGATGCAGATTTCCCCCCAAAATTACTATGCTGCTGCGGCGCCTCGGCTACATCAGTCACCATCTCTGTCATTATTTCCTAAGAAATGATACAGTAACAGTATTTGACTCCAACACAAATGCAATTGACTCCAACACAAATGCACATTTTGCTGTGTTTAACATTTCTGATCTTGTGTTCACAATCAATTAATTACTTTTGTTTGTGGAAAGTCTTGTATGGTTTCTGATCTTGGCTGATGTTAGTGATGCTTATTTTGGTGGAAATTTAAATAGGAACTGAACTGGTGAAACTGCTGATTTGATATTTATCTGGTTAACTACAGAATACTTAACAGGAGTTAAATTTATTCTTTGGTTTGTGGCTTTTGTGATGGTTGAAATTATGCTTATTTTATGTGATTTTGACTCCATTTAGACTTTGCATGTTGCTGGTTGGGGTTCCCTTGAAAAAAATGTTCTGAATGTCAAAGACAATGACAAATTTATAAAAAATTTAATTCAAGTAAAAACTGTTGTTCTCTGTATAAATATACACTATTCATCCAAATAAGGACATTAAGAGCCTGGAAGAGTTATCTTTCTCTGGCACTGACAATTCACTTTCAATTCAATGGGGCTTTATTGGCATGGCCATATTGAAGTGCAGTACTGCCAAAGCACATTGTACAAAGTAGGATAAACAAACACCAACATTGTGACAATCACATTAATAACACAGAGGCTGCTGTCATCAACATCACCATCAGTGATAATAGTGGAACATTGTGTCAAAAGAGTGAGGTGTGTCAACTCATAAACTGACATTTTCAGTGGATATGACCGACAAGGCCAATCCACTGTGTTTTGACAAACTAAATTCTAATCTTCAATGTTTTGTTGTGTAAGATACATCATCAGATATAGAAAATTATAATTAATATAAATTATTTATATAACACATTGAGCTATTATTTAGCTCCTGAAATGCCAGCTTAACTTGCTCCAAAGTTGCTTTTCAAACTTAGCATTTGTTAGTCAAAATTTGGGAATTTACAACAAGAAGAAAGCAACCAGGCAGGCTTGTCATGGACGATTGCAATGAAATCTAACACTAGATACAGTTTTATTAGCTACCTGTTGGTAGGTGTAAATGAACTAACAAAAACTTTGTATGATCCTAAATGTTAAATAGGCAGTTTCATCATAAAACTGGCATGAAAACTGTTGAACAGCTAAAAACTTAAAAAGATTTCTCATTTCTTTCAAAAACAGATTATAACTACTGACAAATGTTATTTCAACTTAAATACACACATACATTGTACTGGTACACTTTGTCAAAACACTTTTTCCCCACCAAAGAATAAATGGTGACAGAAAAGGGCTCGAGGCTGTCACTATACCAGCAGCATATAATATTCTAAAGCCAAATGAAAAACTAAGCCATCGCCAGTGTAAACACGTCAGCTCTCCTCTTTGTGTAAACAGCTGTAAAGCTCACCGGTGAAATCAATGAAGAGTGATACTGTATAAAAACATGTTTGCTTACTGACTTGCAGTTTATTGAAATCTTTCCTCTATAAATAGCCGCAATATTAGCAGGAACCTTTTACTGAGCAAAAACAGCTATTATCCCCCATCAGTTAAGCCAATAAAACTCAGACAGCATTCATGTGGTCCTGCTTTGACTGATTGTAGCCATCTGGTAGAAAATGTAGAGCAGTTCACGTTCAGGAACATTGATATGGATGGTTTTATGAACACGCCTGTGCAACGAACAGTGAAATATTCAAGGTTTTGTCTTTGTCTAATTTGTTTAAACAGGAGCTTGAGCTTTCATGGCTGCAGTAGCTCCATCTGTTATGTGGGCAGGTAATGTCTTGGGGAAAGCACTAATCACTGCAACGTTCACAGTCATTAGAGTCAGAATTGATTATGGATCTGCAGCATGTGCTCCAGCCCAGCACGACTTTAAATGAGCAGTAAGCAGTTAGTAAACCTCAGCATGCGGGTTTATGTTACTATACATGTTAACGCAGAGCGGGAACAAACATATACAGTGTCGATCAATTAAAGACACAAGTCGACAAGGACACAGCTGCAGGTTCACAGTTACACAGATATTTATTGAAGCATTTTAGTACTTGCCTTGAGTTTTAGGAAAGAGATAAGAAGTGTTTGAATTCATGTATAGCTAAGTTTATACAAGTGTGAATATCTTTGTGTACAAATCAAATATAATATAAGTTCTTTTTTTAAAATTGTATTGAATCTGAATTAAATAGAAAGTTCTTTTTGGGAGCAGGGAATCTTAACAATGGTGAAGAAGGAACTTGAAATGTGAAAATTGCAAGTGGTAAAGAGTGCAGGTATAATATATTGGTGTGAAGCCAAACACAATCAATAGAGGAGAAAGAAAAATGCATTCTTGCCAAACTAACTTGCCCGGCATAGCTGATCAAGTACAAGCCTTGAGCAAAATCTCTATTATTGACAATCAAATTTGCATGTTGTTAGTTTACTTGAGTTCTGTGGTCTTTGAGCCGTGCCCAGTGAAATATTTGTTCTCATTTACATTTACAGCAGAAAAGCAGCTTTCCAGCATATTAATGTTGGTCGATTATTTGGAAAAGCAAAGTCAGCCTTTCTTAAATATAAATTCATAGAGAAATCAGTCAAGTGTAAACTGTTGAATATTAATTATCTGATGGTCTCTGTAAAACTCTCTAATCTCTTTATGCCTACTGTTGTGGGACCCGTAAGAACACATAATTGACTGCATGCTACCACTACAAATACTCAAACACCTTAATCTACATACACATGACTGATTTTGTGAGATGCACCAGAGCTGCCGATAGTGGTGGTCATTTGGCTGTTCAGCCTTTTCTTTCCGAGCATCATGTGGTTCCACCTGATTTGACAAAATTTACAACCTATGTTATTTTTACTAGAAAGCTGGAAATCTGGCTACTGGAGAGGCAACAGTGCTAATATGACATTTTTAAGTATTTTCATCCTGCTCTGTTCATCCAGTGTCTGAAGTCTGTGTGCCATATGTGATGTCTAATGTTGGCTGCTACGTGTGCCTGCTTTGTTCTTTTAGGAGTGTACGTGTGTGTATGTGTGTGTGTGTTCAGATTGTTTCATGTGATTTTATGTGCTTGCTCTGTAATGGTTTTTTTAACAGGTTTCCATTCATTTATGATGTACTCCTCTTACATGTACTTTGATGTTGTTTTATCTGCTTTTTGCGCATCTTGTTTGCTTCTTTTGATATTAAACATCAACCTTTTTTGGTTGATGTTTCTCAGTCTGATTGCTAAATCATATCGATGTTAATGTTTGTTGTCCCTGATAGATTTATGAATAAAGTAAAGTGATCAAGCAAACAATTACAGGTCCATGATATTATCTTTACATGTCTTGTTTTTCCTGTTCAACAGTCCAAAACAAAAATATATTCAACTTACAATTATATAAAAAAAGAAGAAAGCATCAATTCCTCACATTGTAGAAGCTGAAACAATCAACTAATCATTGCCGCTCTACATGTGATAAGACACTAGGAAAAACTGAATTTAAAACCATGGAGGAAGCATCATTCTCCTTTAGTGAATATCCTGCTAAAAAAAAAAGAATCACTTTTTGTTTTGTTGTTTTCCTGCATCCACTGACAAGTTTTGATATGACTCCTTTAACAGGAAACAACATCTTTGAGCTGTTATGTGGGTACGATATTTAGGGGACAGGAAGACGAGCTAATGAGTGATAATGTAATTGCTTTCATATTTAGTTGCAGATACTACCGAAAGCCAGGCATTGCGCGAGTGAGATTATTTGATTCTAAATATCATCAATTTTTTAGTGCAGAATTAAAGGAATTTATCACAGTCTCTAAAGGGAATATTTGGGTCCACAGCTACAGTGGATTAAGTATAAACAAGCCAACACTCCTAACCACAGTGTTCAAAACCTCAGAATCCAACATGGACAGTTTGCTTCTACTGGAGTTGATCCAATATATATTCATCGATCAAAGCAGCCTTTTATCATACAGCACATTGTGCAATTATCTGATTCTGCTGTTATGGGCAAGCTGAGGCAATTACAGCTTCCATTTGGTCCAGTATTGGCTCATTGGGATTCAGTCCAGTCTCAGGTTTGGAGCACAAGATCTTTTACTGACTTACTGTGAAAAAAAAATAAAGAAATGCCTGGAAATATAAAGAGCTATGCGCATTTTGAAAAGATCAGAATATTGCTGTTTTATTTGAGTTGTTGTATTGAACTTGTCATGGATGAGTGTGCAATTATTCCCTTTTGTTTTTAAATGTCACATAAATCCCATCTGTTGTAGACAGTGTAATTATAGTGCTGCTTATTTATTTATTTTTCCTATTTATTTATTTATTTATGTCCTATACAGACTCGCTTAGTATTGATTTTAGCTTTCATGTAACTACAGTGACATGCTCAGACAGGATGAGATTGCTGGGGCTAGAGTAGCAGTGGTTGACCACTAATGGTTACACAATAACCAAAGCCAGTGACCTGCTTGCACCGAGCCGGCCGTCTGTTTTAATGTAATTGGTTTATGATTTACTGAAACTGGTGAGTCACTAACAGCCTTATACCTGACGCCTTGTAATCGAAAACCCTGCCCTCCATTCAGCACGGCAGTCAACCTTGATGTGTGAAAGTCATTTTATTACAACTTGTGTGCATAGTTTCTATATCAACCTTTTATTGATTTATTGCACTAGCCACTCCAGGTCCATTTTTAAAGAAGCCGGCACACATCCCTGTGTGCTTTGATGAGCTGCAAAGTGTTGAGCATCTCGAAGGCTGAACTGTGTCCTCATAACATTTGTTGCCAAGGTGAAGTTGCTATGCAGGGCTCAAGTCCAACAGTGAATAAGCATTGTCCATTAAGCTCAGGATGGTTTCTATTGACTGTGTAGATGAATATCAGTAAATGGTACTACAATGATGCTGCTGTTACTGCATTAAATGAGAACATTCACATTCAAATCTTCCTGCTTGCTCTGTGGAATCTCATTGATCTTGAAACTGTTAAATGTTCCCTGTTGCCAGACTTTTCCAGACTGCCACAGAAAGAGAAAGAAGATAGAGTCACAGAGTGTGTGTTTTAATCTAGAGATAAGAATCCTTTTCACAAACAGTGAATCATTCACTGCAGTCATGAAAAGAACATGCTGCAAATGAGGGGAAATAGCATTAACTCTGGGTTGCAGCTGGTTTATCGGAACCACCCTGGGTGTGCAGAGAAGATAATTCTCCAGAAAGATTTCCATAGAAACCGCAGCACAATAAAGCACTTTTAGTCAGTTACCCAAACTGATTGGTTAACAAGAATTGAACCTGGACCAGGGCCCTGCTGACTGGGGACCATGACTTCTCCCCCTGTGAAGCAATTAGAAAGCAGCTTGTCACTTTGTGACATCAGGGCTTTAGTGGCATGCAGGCATTTTCATGTCCAGTGAAAGTTTTGACTCATAAAAACTGATGAAAAGCAGTAAAATATTAGATGACTTTATTGAACCATCTGTGAAGAGAAATTAAAATGGTTCTGTGACTGTGCATGAGAGGCAGAGATTTGACAGTTTTAAGTTTTCAGCCAGTCCCACATATTTAGATCAATTGTTAGTGGATGATGAATGGTTTTAATCCCCACACTGGCTTGAAAAGTAAATTAGTAACATTTCCTTACTGCTTAATAAGTTCTGCTAATTGTCCTCTGTCAGGGATTTATGTCAGACTGAAGCTTGTTTTTGGCGGCTCTGACTTGGTATGTTGCTGTTTAAATATGAAATATTGTTTCTGAGATGCAGAACATTCAAGGCCCACATACTCATGGAGTCTCTTGGAGAAATAATATTTACATGACCATTTGTTGATCCCCGGAACAGATATTCTCTTTATTCCTCCCCCTCAGAGATCAGCCACTGTCCCCTGGTATCAGGGACTCAGTGCTTCAGTCAAAGGCACACCAGCTGTTCTTGAGTTCAAAAATAGCCTTCCTATAATGTTAAGTGTTTACTAAAAAAAAACCCACAATATGACTCAAATACAAAATGTTATAATAATATTATTAGACTAAACATAATGTCTGTTAGGTTAGCATAATGGATATTTCCCCTAGTTAATCTGAAACACACATAATTTCTCCATGTTTGCATATTTCAATAAAACAAACTTATATACACATTTACACAGGATTGTGAGTTAAGTTTAAGACACAATTTAGCCCCTTTTTGATGATTGACTTTGATTTGATGGTGCTACAGATGTTTCGTGTTTTAATGACACAACCCAATTTATGTAAATCTCTAGTTTTAAATTAGCTTTTACTTACTAAGAAGCTTTTAGTAAGGAAGAGTTTTACACACACACTTCAAATAGCTAGAGAAAGCCAATCCAGTATTGCAGTGGGTGATACCGAGACTTAAATTTGGATGTTTTAAATAAGTAGTTTCTGCTCATCCTGCTGCCCAAGCACCAAACTGAGGGCTACAGCATTTTTTCTGTGGTCTGACTTTTGCCATTTTTTCAAGTTCATGACAAAGCTATCTGGTCTTCTGAGATTTGAGCTGATCTGTTGCATCAGTGATGAGTTATGGACATCATGTTTATACAGCTGTTTTCTCTGACCTGTCACTGCCCATCTGCACTGTCACAAACATCCGACTATCTTATTACATTTTGATTTAGACAGCCTGCTCCTTCATGTTATTATTCTTCCTCAGGGCTGTTGTTGCAGGTCCAGGGAACATTACATTTCTGATTTTTCGGTCCACATTTCATATTGGCTTCAGCGTGCTGTCAGGAGAGGGCTAGCTGTGCTCAGCAGTAATTCATTGTTTGAACAGTTGCCAACATTCTTACATGGCAGCAGGGAAGAGAAGAAAGTAGTGCAACAATCCTTCAACAAGAGCAGCAGGGTTCAAGCCCCTCATGTTGGCAAACATCCGCCCTCTTGAAGTGAGCATCCTGAGAAATACATTCAACTCCTTCCAGCTCAGTGAAGTCAGTTGCATTCTGTTTTTCTGTGGCTGTCCAGTTCACTTAAAATGAATTAAGATATCTAATCACACTTTTCAATCACATTTTCCATCTAAGTAGATTATAGCATAATGATTATTACTGTGATATTACTGTGATAGTAGTTTGCCAGAAGACACTTCAAGCATCAACTGTGATCATTTAACAATTAGTCAATATCTACATGCTTCTTTGTGTTTTTTATTTTTATTTTTGCAGTTTTACAAAGTTAGATAATATGGCTGTAGGAGCGTTTTTTTCTGTGAGTAAATGTTGGTAATAAAGGTTTTTCATTATAAATCTTCATCTGTATGTATTATCAGTGTGTGTTGTTAATTAAGTAGCTAATGTGAGGTGTGACCTGTATGGGAGAGACAAACAGTATTAAAATGACAAACTATCTGATGAAATAATGAAGATGAAGGGGTATCTGACATTTTCATGGTGAGATGACAAATAATGTGTCTTTGTGCACTTCTGTGGAAAGCATGGTAGATTAATTAGTTGATGAAGGCCAAGTTAAACACCTCAGCTGAAACACAGACTGGAGCTCACTGCACTGCACTGAGATCAGGGACAGATAGTATGCTGACGATACAACAAGCAGGGAAAATGTATTTATTTTTGTGACGAAATTCCCAGAGATTTTCCTAATTAAACGGTTTTACTGTCAGGAGCTCTCCAAGGTCCTGACCCTGCTGCCACCAGGGAGCTGAACTAGGATATTGACCCTGGGATCACAACAGTGCTACTTGTTACTATTAGTAGAAAGTTTCATACAAATAATAAACTTGCACATTGATAAGATTCACCTGTTTGAGTGGTTAAACCTTGTGTTTTGTCTACTGTCTAAATCTTGAGTCTTGTTTTCTTCCTGAGTCCTGTTAGCTCAGAGTTTATTTAAATCTGCTTCAGTTTGTTGATTTCTGAGCGGTTAGTGTGATGGTTGCCAAGTCTTATCTCTGGCTATTTTGTTTAGTTTTAGTTTTAGTTTTTCCTGTGTGAGGTCATTTTCACTGTCCTAGTTTTTATCTCCACTTAGCTTTTGGACTTATTGCTATTATTAGAAGTGTTGGTGATGATGTTAATCATGTTATATGTTTAACATTTGGGTTGTAATGAAGTATTTTTAATTCAAGATTCAAGAACTTTATTGTCATTATGGAAACACAATGAGATTGGAATTGCATCATCCTTAAATAGTGCATTAGTATTTTAGACTTCCCATATATGTATTTCACACATTTTTACAAAGAATAAATAAGACAGAAATATAACAAATATCAGCAATAAAGAGTTCCGACTCTAAGCAATGTAAGTACAAAATATAAGCAATATAAAGTATAAAATGCAATTCAAAATAAAATACAACAAAAATACAACTAACAGGGAGCAAAAGTATCAGCAGCAAAAATATAGTAATGATGCAGCATGCAGATATGAAGTGATGGTGTATTGGGCTGTTGGATGACATGTGGTTGGTATGATCAGTGGTTTAAAGTGACATGTAAGTAAATACATACTGCATTTGCCCAGTGATGGCTCTTAGTCTTAGACTGAGGAGATGTCTGAGTTCAATAACGCCACAACTTTTGGCACTATTGAACTTTGGCACCGTCAAAGCTGTTTTTCAGTCGATTATTTGTCATTTGCAGATTATTTTCTTGATTGATAGCGAGGAGGATGACTAGTGGTTAACACACATATAAAACTGAAAAGTCCTCGATTTGATTACGACTGGGGACCTTTGTTTCTCTGTCCAAATATTTCCTGTCTATATTTGCACTGTAAGCTTGAATAAAGGCCAAACAAAATGTCAAAGCATTGTAATCTCAAATCATCCCTCAAATGCTTGCATAGCCCAAGACGACATTTGGAAATTGCGTGTTTTAGCAGTATAATACAAAGTATCTGATCTGTACTTTGGACAAGCTGAAACCAGTGAAGGTTTGGCATTTTTGCTTGAAAAATGATCCAATCTAATTGAGAATTGACCAGTCTTTTGGCTCTAATTTGGAAGCCATCAGAAATTCTTAAAAATACCATACATGCCAAACCCTTGGGTCATTTTTTCCCGTCTGTCCCAGGTTTATTTCC
Organism: Euthynnus affinis; assembly: GCA_029490765.1. Taxonomy (NCBI): domain Eukaryota; kingdom Metazoa; phylum Chordata; class Actinopteri; order Scombriformes; family Scombridae; genus Euthynnus; species Euthynnus affinis. The sequence goes on along the minus strand of CM055848.1, from coordinate 18,044,151 downwards.
AGTCTTGCTCAAAGTCTGTGTGACAGTAGTTATGATTGAGAGTTTTTCCTGTTAGAACTTTCTAGAAAGCCCTGTATTTCTGTCAGAAAAATAGCAGAACACTGATATTTATATTAATCTCCAGCACATTCTGTGTCCATTATATGACACTCTAGTTCCTGATAGCTTAAAAAGCTTCCTCACAGCTGCGCCACTGGAACAACTTACATGGTATGTCTGGTTTGTGTCACTGCTGACCCTTGCTGACAGCTTCTTGGCTCTTCGGCTTCACTCACTGACCACCGGCATACACTGAGCACGACGAGATAACAAGCTGCAGGGCGCTGAGGTATCCTGGACTTCTCAAAGGGCCACCGACCTAGCAGCATGGTGGTCTGTGACAGAGGCTTTTCTACTCCATTTCTCTCTGAATATCTCACCTGCTCCAGGATGAGACATTCATGAAGGGTTTTAAGGGTTTATGCAGCCAGGCGTCACTGTTGACGAGTGCAGCAAAGGAATTTTCCTTCCCTTTTATAGACATGTCAGAAATGAAAAAGTATTGAATTAAAAATAAAAAGGGTTACTCTTGGTAGAGTGCAAACGTCTGCAAACCCTGAACAATTCTTAAACTTGCAGAGCAGCAGCCTCCATCATTTATCATTATCATAGTTATGGCTGATAAATCAAAACCATTCAGTTCAGTTGTAGAAACCCAAGGTCCAGATCAACAGCTTTTAAAAGTCTAATTTTGCCAACAGAAGTTATAATCATGAGGGGCTAGAGGAAAACATCTGTGTTATTTCCCCCCCAGTCATACATCAGTCTATCATCTCCATTCCCTTCATGATAAATCTGTACTTTCCAAATTCTACCCAAAATGATTGTGGCAGATGCAGATTGTTCTTAGGAAGGGGAGACTCTGAGGAGACTGTTGCAGCTGAGGTGATGCTTTGGGTCCATCATTCTCTTCCCCAAAATAGCATTCTCGTAAATTTCACTGTAACCTCCAACTAATGGATACCCCAGAGGGACAGCAACATTTGGGTGTTATAGAATTGGTTGATTATAGTAAAATAGTTTGGTAGTCTAGGCTAAATTGCTGAGACATAGATTGCTGTGTTTCTAGGAATACTAACCCACAGATTATACAGCAAGTGCTGACTTCTAATCAATACAGGTTATTTTGCAGTTCAGAGGTAGTGAAAACCTTGAGTACTCTAAATTGACTGCTAACTTGTAACCACAAATAGCCAGTCCTACATAATTACACTCATTTGGCATTCTGGACAAGGAAATCTCCAGTTGAAGAGGAATCAGCTATCTGCACAGCATGTTTTTCAGAAATCTTAACGAAAAAAACAATTTTAACACATATTAACAAACATTCCTTCAGACAGAGAGGATGCAGGAAAAACACTATATTTTAAAATTCATGCCAAGCCATTTTGCTCTCTTTATTTAATTGTGCCACACTAAGCAGCAGCTGCATCCTCTCAGAGTCCTGCCCTGTATAACCTTGAGCTGGGTGTCCTGGATGCTATATGTTGCTCATATGAACTGACAACATGAATCACGGCAAACCTCATCATGGCTGGAACCTACAGAACATTTTATTCCTTCACAAAGGGAATGTGTCTGCAGCACTGGACTGTAAAAGTATCTCACTAAATCCTGAGGTATGCTTCACTTACTCCCTGACATTTGGTAATAATACAGCCAAGTCAGTGGTGCACTAAAGGAAAAACAACTTTTTTTTTTTTTTTTTAACTTATTAGGCAAATACATCAAGTAATACTCTTCCACCAGAGGATTGTCTGCAAGAGACATGTCTCATTTGATTAATTACTTTTCCCCCAACAGTAATGCACTTCTGAGAGGCACACAAAATGCTCCTCTTCTGAAAACCACGTGGTGCCTAATTATTTCTGCTCAGCTGTGAAGAAGCTCCTGGATTCCTACACTTTTATCAGGATGCCACATTCGCACTTTGAACTAACAGGGAATTAAGTCTGTGATAGGATTCTTTTCAATGAAGTCAAGCTACACAACTGGAATTTGATGATGATAAATTATATAATCTTCTGTTAAGAGGAAAAGGGGGATAAGAATGTACAAAAGGAAAATACATTAATCTTCAATAGACTGAAAGTCCATAACAGTGGTAAAGCTGTCATCAGCAAAGTTCTTGTGTAATGGTTAAATGTTGAAAACTTTGGTGTGAAGCACTCACCCATCAATCCAACACCAATATTGTGTCATTTTTTCTTCTCTAGTTTCTGTACAGACTAGGGAAACTCCTGTATCTATCTGCTGAGCCATTGCAGCTGTTAGCTGAGATACAAATCCAGTGTAAAAGGCTTTAAACTATGCTGCTGATGAATGATGAATAAGTACAGAAGAATGAGTAAATTTCACTTTTAGCAGCAAGGTTGTTTTTAAATCAGAAACAAAATCTCTGCTCACTGAACAAAAAATACATTAATAAAAATAAAAATAGCTTCCTTCAGTTTTTCATCTGCATCATCTACACTACAGTGCTATAGAAGACAAAGTGCATCACCTCTGTCACACACTCCCTTGAATCTTATTTTCTGCAGCCAACAGTATAATTTAGTATATCTGTGCTGCTTGATTTCATTTCTATAAAAAAGTAATCTTCACATAATAGAGCTCTTCAACAACAATCTGCTGTCTGGCTTGATTGCTGTGTTTTGGCACAATTTGGCAGTATAATTGAGATTCATGCATGAATGACAGGACTGTAAAACACTAGTTTCAAAAATAACTTGGATACACCAATCAAGCTACAGAACTGGAAAGTATGACGCTGATTAAACACACATTAAAACCTCAGAAAACCAGTGAAGGAAAAGTTTCTTTAAGAAATCCCACAATTATTTCAGGCTGTTGGATCCTATTAATGATCCGTCTGAGACAGTTAAAGTTTTGGCTGGAACAGCAACGGACCAGCCCTATAACTGAGTGAGTGAGTGAGTGAGTGATGAAGTTACATTGGTAAGTAGGCCAAGTTTTGAAGTTTCCTCATTGGCCATTGTGCTTTCAAAATGAATAAGTGCAAGATGAGGGGAGCATAGGACAGCAGCGTGACACAGAACGAAGGTCCGAACTCTGACACTCTCAGCTCCGGTGTTAAATGCAATGAAGTCGACTCCTGAATAAACAGACACATACCAGCATCTCTACTGTCTCCTCCTCTACCACCCAGTGTGATTGACACTCCGGATGACAGCGCTGTCAGCAGCTGGCAGGAGAGACACTCCATGGTGTGTTTGGATTTTTTAACTGAACTAATACCAGGACACAAGCTTTTTATGATGAACAGCAGCATTAAAACACTATTCTTGCAGGTAAAACAAGTGACTCATGTAGCTGTTATATCAGTTTAGTATGCGGTTGCAGGTGCACTTAGTTTGACTGTAACTGCATTAACCAGGCGGAGATAAAGCCTCCTGAATTTGCAAACAAAATTCTGTCAGAACTTTCATTTACATGAATCACCAACTGGGAAAGCGGCAGAAAAAAGGCGCATAGAGGCATAACCATCACTCTGACAAAACACTCAATTAATTTTTTAACTCAAACCATGTCATGTGATGATGATATATGATGCAGAGGAACATTTAATATCCAGAAATTCACATTATAGACACTATCACTGACTATCCCCGTAACAAACCAGCCACAATTTCACGCATTGACCATAGACAGTCTAGCCATATACTAAGTTGACCTAGTCACATATTAATAATTTACTAAGTTTAAATCTGCATTATGCATTGTATTAAAGGGGCATTTTGTGTATTTGTCCCATTAAGAATTTAACACACTCATGCTTTCCCTGTGGAGACCAGGGGTGTGGACAAAATAGTAGGAATACTGGACTGTTTGTTGGAGGTTCAATCCAATAAAAAGACCATTTTCATTAACACTGAATCACCAATCCTTCCTGGTTGAGCGGTTCAGCACTTCCAAACCAGTGACAACATAGTGAGAAATATGTTGTGCAGGCCAGGAAGCTCAGCACATTGTGAAATAATTGCTGAGTCATTGAATTTTATCAATAATCCTGGCAGTAAAAGTGTTTCTTATTGTCTCAATCATCAGATGGTCTTCCAACATAATGTATTTCATCTTTTGCAGGACATTGCTTCTTATAGCCTTCTTCTCTGATGACGGGTAGTACACATTATTCAAAATATTGATTATAAAGGCCAGTAAGTGAGAGTCGAGTCATCATACTTTCGTAAGGACTTCATTTTAGTCTTCAAATGTCAGTTTATGTTCAGTGTTACTTAGTTTGACTGCATGTTAGAAAATTCCATCAGGAGAGATTAGACCAAATACTTTTCTTCACATTTCGGTGTTTTGAACTGGCATCTGTGACCTGCACACTCAAAAAAACCTTTGAAATAAACTAAGCTCACATTTAAAATTCAATCACGCAATCTGCCCTTAAAATGAGTCAGCATCCTCTGCAACCCTTGCTTTAATAAAAGCAAAGGTAATTTCAGGAGTAAATGCTCCTGGGAGCCATTATACCCTCTTGGCAGGGTAAATGCAATAAGACAAGCAGATTTCCAACTTCACTGCAGACTGCCAGACTGAAAGAAACCTGAAAATCCTTGAGATTGGATTGTTATATCTTGTACGATAAGGAATAAAGATGCAGAGGTTGACATTCGCATGACTTGATCTGCATGTCTCAAGGGGAAAGTCTTAGTCCTCCCTCCACCCACAGTTGTGGTCTGTGGGACAGATTAAAAAAAGAGAGCAGGATGCACAGCTTTTGTTGGACAGCAGTCAAGACAAAAAAACCTCAAGGAAAAATGTCCTCCAATTTTGGAGATAGATTGTATTTGTTCTGAGTTGATGTCGATGTTGTTTGTCAGCTTATAAAAGCAACATCCACAAAAACCAGAGGGACTTAGAGACTTAGAAACCAGAGCTGCTCCACCCTCAACTTCCATGACTTCCTCTGCTGAGCATTTCATAAGTTTCATTGTATCAACTGTCAACATGCCTGTCTTTATTGGTTTCACATATCATACTCTCAATAAGTATCATTGCTTGGTGAATTTAATTCTTCCTTGGAAATGCATCAAATCAGTGGGAGAATTCTTTCAGTCAAAATATCACTGGATCAATAACTCTTCTAAAAGATTGTTAGTTCATGATTAGCATGATGGTATTTAAAGGTTGTTACTAAGGCTCCAGCAAAAGGCAACTAAATAGAGATGATGAAAATGTTGGTTTGTTGCAGCACAGCTGGTGTTTTTGGTCCTAAATCTTTATCTTGATATGTCTGTGAGGTGAAAACATTCCGTTTAATTCATCAAGAAGATCCATTTCCATCCTTTTCCTTCCTCTGAAATAATAGACAGATAATGTGTTTATCCGGGAGGAAAATTCAATTGTAACAGCAGCAGAAAACTTGGATCACAATAAACAACACAACACAATGGTAGAAAATGGGCAAACCTGACAGAAACTCGATGCTTACCTATAGCTGCTTGGCTTTTTGTTGCCCTGCAAAAACAAAACATAACAGCTGTATTCCACCTGAGAAGCTGTTACAGTTGGCAAACATTTTAAATAAACAAAGATAGTATTGTAGGACAGCAATAGATTGTATCCAGCCCCATTGTCCAAGCGCATATGTGACATTTACAGCTAAATGAACACATTTATAGAGATAGTATTGTAGGACAGTAACAGATTCTATCCAGTTCCTTTGTCCAAGCATGTACATTAGATTTACAGTTAAATAAATATTTATTTATTATATAATATAATATTTAGATAGTATTGTAGAACAGTAACAGACTGCATTTAGTGCCACTGATCAAACATGTACATGACATTTATAGCAACATTTACATTTACAACATCCAAGGGCAGGACTGTTGCAGTGAATAGGTACATGAAAGGTAAATAGGCAGTGAAAAGTCAAGTACAGTTGCTCTAAGCTATATAAATTACCAGTTCATACAGAATTTGCCAGGAAATCCCAAGTGGATGGGTGGTCTTGTGTAGAGTGTAGCAGGGTAGGCTTGGGCAACCATCAGTTTTCAAATAATCCTCCTTAATCATCGTCGTTAGTTGCTGATATGATCGGGCGGTGGGTTTCAGAACATTACCACCCAAAACTTAGAACTGAGTTGACCTCAAAGATGAAAGCTGTGCTATGCATTCAATGTTTCCTGCAGTTCTTAGGTTACACCTGCAAACATCATGAAATATTTATAAACTTATATAAAGTAAAACAACTACACTACCCGTCAAAAATTTGGACACGGTTTCTCGTTTGGTTCTGTAACTTCAGGGGAAAAGGTTGGTTGTATTTCATACAGCGGACACTACATATAATTGAGCGTTTTTATCAACTAAACTAATTATGGGATGGAATACATCAGGATCTGGGTCGTTTACCACCTCAAACAGTTCCCAGGGGGAATCCTGGCATGTATGTAGGCTATATACTATGGCTGTGCAATATGGCAAAAACAATATGCTCATGATATATTGTCACTTATTAAAATTATGTAAATAAAACTAAAACCTGTGACTACCGTCACATCAAATTCCTTTGACCATCTCTCAGTTTTAGAGGTAGAAATCTGAGCAAAAAGTGCAGTATTGTAAACCAGCCATTCTGGGAAAGTTGTCTCAGAGTTTTGGACCCTACTGTATATATATAAAAACCTCTTCATTTATCTTACTACTTATTTTCTATGCTTAGGTCGCATATCACCAGGTTCACTAGTTTTCTTCATGAAACAACGCTAGTTTTAGTGGGCAGCCTTACATTGCTACTGTTTACTTAGCTTCGTGTGTAGCCTAGCTTAGCAGTTAGCTTTGTAAGTCAAAGCAGGCTCATTAAAATGATAATGTGTGATGACTTTTCCGCAGTTGCAGATAGAATGTCTTAACCAGAGAGATGTGTCCATGAGTAAGAGCAAGTTTTTGGGTTAGAGTTACTTTAGACACGACAGGGACTCTAGCTGTAGAGTATGTCCCAAACAGACTCTGGCATACAGGCTATTCTGAGGGTGCTGCAGTATCATCATATCACTTTTGTGCCACTCGGTTACACTGCTTTCTTTCTTCCAGTAGCTCAAACAATGCTTTGCGGCAGGAAATGGGCATGTACTTTGATGTTTGAGCCAAAAGCTGAAGACTGGCTGACTGTTATTGCATTTATTTCTGCTGTGTGATAAGCGGCTAGATCTATGAAGTTAAAATTGTTCTAAGTTTATCATTGTAATTGACATAACTTTTAATGCAATCCCATATCAAGATCGTTTTATCGCCAAGCCCTAGTACAAACACATGAAGTTGAGGATTTCCCTAAAGTTAATCTCACAGTGTACAGTGCAAATGCAGTCTGTTTATATCAGATTGTGTGTAGCTCACCATTGATTAATTAAATTAAACTAAATCAAGAAAAGTTGTTAGTTGGTCCACATGTCAAAGTTTTCTTGAGCAAGACAATGAACCTCTGAACTGCTTCCCTTGAGCAGGCCAGTGTTATGTGTGTGTACATGGTTGAATATGAAAGACTATAAAACACTGCACTACTCTCAGATTAAAAGTACTACATGAGCGAAGTCCATTTGCCATCTGCTTAATCCCACATCTGTTCTGCATCACTGGCAATGATAAGCAAAAATTCAATCTATTTTACTATTTTGAAAGCTATTTAAAGGCACCCAGGACATTTATAACAGCTAGTCATACTGCAGACATTTCAGATGATGGAATATTTTATTATATTTTATTTAACTTGTGCTGCTATGTTAAATTGACTGACACAATGAATCTCTATATATACACTATGTACTCTAAATACCAAGTCTGTTCTGTGAAATCAACATAACATTATTTATCATATTATAACATACTTGCAAAAACATTTGTAACATACTTTTAACTCTAGATGGACAGACGGATCAGACCGATGGTAGATGTTGATGCAGATTAATGAATGCCTCATTTCTATTCCTACCTTACATTACGAAATATTATATTATATTCCCCTGCTGTGTAAAATGGCTGTTATCAAATGGACGTAGGTTAGAGCTGTGACGACAATTCAGGAAATTGTTGTTCCTGTTGTATTATGAAATGTACGAGGTGCAGACAAAGACTCTCATCACAAAAACCTACAAAACAGGCTTGAGCTAATGTTTTTTGTGAGCCCTCCCATATACATATTTCCACTATAGAGCAATAAATGACAATATATTCTATGATGTGATATGTAGGATTAATGGTGTCTCAGAAACCAACAGGGTAATGTGATTAAAGCCATTAGAGATTCCATAGTCACATTACTGCGAGTAGAAACCCGACTGTGATTCTCCCAGACAGTACTGCTCTTTGTTATCCTCACAGTGTAACAATCTATACTCCAGTATACACTTACAGAATGAGGTTTTTGTCTGTTTGTACACCTCTCACCCTGTGACCTCTAGTTGCAGTGTTTTTTGGAAACATGTGACCCTAACTTGACCTTACTTGTTCAGCCCTTGCTTGTGTGTGGTGGAAAGTTTTTATCAATCCCTGCATTTTCCAGTCAAATAGCCTCCGTCATGATAATACAAGCATGTAAATATGTCTTGCTGTACCACAAACAGTAGTTTAGTTTTATAAGTGTATTCATCACATGCCAATGAGAGAGCAAACTGACACAAAAAACAGCAGGACTAGTTGTAAAAATAGTCAGACAGATGGAGAGAAGGGCATATAGATAGGAGGGATTTAATCACTCATGTGGACATTTTGACATTAGGATGCTTCATTGGAATCCACTATAACCAGTGCAATTCATGCTGAAAGCCGCCACATTTCTTTGTGAAGGACAAAACCACAACCTGACTGCCAAGTTAAACTTCACAGACTGTGATTTAGAGACAATGGGCTACTGTGCTACTTTTCTCTGTGCTTGTATGAGTGTTCCAAGTTGAATTCACTAAAATCTCGTAACTGCTCAGACTTTTAGTTTTGGTTTGGTTTGATTTGTTGACAACATTCTAATATATGTGTAAAAAAATATAACACAGCTCCATGTGTGGGCAAGTTTAATTCGGAAATGTCACGCTAGAATAAAAAGAAGAATTGCACACAGAGCAACTTCACATCCTGCTGTCTGAATCAGATAACAGCGTTACTGATAGAAACAGGAGATCCGAACCAATTCAAAAATATTAATAAGCTGCAAATGACGTGTGATCAGAGCAGCACTGTACTGTAATGGAAAGAGGGTGTAGTGTGACATGACGTTAGATACTAAAAATGGTCCATGACTTTGACGGGAGACAGTCAACAGCCACAGTGATAGATGAAACAATACTAATCTATACAGGGCTGCATAAAGACCCTGAGAGATCTGCCAGAGTTATAGCATTTTCTTCACTTGTTTCATGTAAGAAAGTATCTTTTCCATGATGTGTCAATTTGGAAATTGCCTGTAGAGTTTGCATTGAAACTGGACATTTAGTTTTGATAGAATTTGTCAGGTTAAATATGATTACAATGACAAAATGACACTGTCATTATGGTACTTTTGTACGTGACCAACTACTGTTACAGGCTGTCACAATCCTTCCTTCCGGGTAGCACATTCTGATGCTGACTTCTCAGGAAAAGCCAGCCACTCTGGGACAAGTGAACTTCAACAGAGAAATAAGAACCCAATAAAGGACACTGAACCACCACACAAATTGGCAGATGACTCTGAGAAGTTCAACGGAAACCTTAAGCACTCTGAATTCACATGAGGCTAAAAATACAATTTAGAATCAGCTGTGGTACTTCCTCAGTATGTTCTAAAAGCATAATATCTCTGTAAGGGGATGCTTGATATGTATTTATGACATGACTACAGAGAAGAGACACACACTCATACACACACAAACATTAGACATGAGAAAACTCTCAAGAAGCTGACCAGGTATGAGTGCAACAGAAAGACACTAGACAGAAGTTGAAAAATGTTAAAAAGTAAGAAACAACAGGATAACAAGTGCAGAAGAAATATTATAAACAACAAGAAAGAAGTGCAACTATCAACAAAGGTTAAGCGGCTAAGGTTAAGTGTTGAAGTGTTCACGGAAGAACTGAGTTTTTAGGCATTTCTTAAATGCACCAAGGAAGTCAGCAGACTGTAGGGAGCATTCATAAGCCATGCTGTAAGACAATAAACCCTCAAAAAGTCAACAATGAGAACTTCCTGTCATTAAATCACAGTGGGTAGACTTGAGACATCAGACTCACTGTGGGGAAGAGGAAAAATTACTGATAGTCATTGAGAGGTGCACTTAAAAAAGATTCTGGTGTTATAGATTAATAAGACAGAAATCTGAAATAATTTCCTTCAGGGTAAAGGCATGAAATGGAGTATGTTATGAATCATTTGATAAGCAGTGCAGAGCCCCTCAAAACTATCTAAAGACAAAGGAAGTTACTGTTACTTATTCTTCTATGAAATCTAAATATGAAGCCAGAGTATTGTGGTCTATCGGTGTGTATTTGTGTGTGGATAAATATGTTTGCTGATGTGCAAGGTTGTGTTTGGTTTATTATGTCTGCATGGGTGAGCTTGTGATTTTCTGTGTGAAATTGTTAGTCTTTCTTATTTATGTCCATTTGCTCATTTTCTCACTTACTGGCTCATTTTCAAAGTATCAGGATGTGGTTGCCACCGTTCAGATGGAGAAGCTTGCAAAGCAGGCACTCGTTACCCCCAGAGTATTTGAGAATTGCGGACAATTTATATTTATTTTCCCAGCACTTCAATGTCACCATTTGCGGGTTGTAGGATTATGTCATAGCACAGAAGCTCTGACACTTGCACTACTTATGGTTGGTTATGTAATGTTGACAAGGAACTGAAGCACTTTAGTATCCTTTGTTCACAATTTTTAACACTCTTGTATTCAGTCTCAATCTCCAACTTTCTGTGACCGTCTTTCTGTGAATATTGCCATAAAATTGGGTTTTGAAGTGTTGTATTTACAGTCATATATATAAAATGACCTTTGCTTGGACTCCAAGCACTTCTCAGCAGTGTTACTTAATAACCACCATTTTAACCTGTTAAATGACACCGTAGCCTCTGTAACTTTAGCTCAGGATCACTTATACTCATTCTGACTTTTGTTTTTGTTTTGTTTTTTTGGTCTCTAAAAGAGTTACTTTTCAAGTGAGACCAGGGTTATGGACAGTAACCTTTTTATTTTAGGGCTATTGTACAAAAATGGGTTGCCTGCTAAGAGGTCAAAAAACAAAACAGACCTTTGTGCTTGTTTTCAGCTAACCATTAGCTAAATTTTGAATGTGATTTCAGTACTTGGTAATAGAACACAATTTATTGTATATCTATTTGATTAAATGGTTTAAAATACACAGGGATGGGAGCCATCAATCCACATACCACAAACTGTCACATACATGGTAAAATCAAAAACTCCCCACATTTCAGGTCTCACAGCATAAATCGCGTATTGCTGGCAAGATGGCTCATCCTATCCTGCTCTCCTACTACTTACTGAGCATCTCAAGAGAATTACATTAGCATCAACTGTTTAATTTACAGCTGCTGCTTAATTTACAACCTCTTGAACAAGCATCTCAGTGGCCAATTGTGTTTGTGCTGACCAGTCCGGGATAAGTCTTTTCCGTGTCACTTTGACTGTGAAGTAGAGCTGTTTTAAAATTAGAATTCAGGTATAGCAAAAAGCTTGGAAAACTTAAAAATGCAGCGATGCTTGCAGCTATCTTCTCAGCCTCATTCTGCAACTGAATTGACAAATCCATACTGACGACTCACCTTTAGCCCTGCACACTCATGCTACCAGCTATTAATTTCCTGCAACAAAGCTGTCCGTGCTGCCTTTCACTTTCACTTCTCATTAGCACTGCTTCTCAGTTAGGAGTGAATTAGAGTGGGGAATTACTTGCTTTAGCTAAATGACTCTTTGTTGTTTAGTATCATGGTCAGTATGAATATATATGGTTTCTGACGCATGCATAGACACACAGGCACAGCTTGGACTTCGTTCATAAACTAGTAATTAATTTATGATAACATTAATGTGTGATACTGGCCTTAAATGATGTTTCTCTTTGTTCAAGATATTCTGTAAATCCTGCTGAGATTTGGAATTATCAATTCATTTGTTCAGTAAGTTGTTTTGTTAATTAAAATGTTAGAAGTTTAATCTCTAAACCTACAACTGAATACACACAGTTGCAAAATGTGAAACAAATGAAATATTATAATAGAAATTCCAGTGGAGAAATTGGTTTGCTATGTTTCAAAAGCTTTCCCACCAAAAAGAAAATTCTGCAAAAACATTGGTGACGTTTTCTTGTTTTGGTTCAAAATGTAACTGAAAATATCATTAAATAATTTTCAAATATATGAAAGAATATGTCACCCAGTGCAATTGTGTGGCTCATTAAAGTGTTTTTAATGTTTAATGGACAATAATGGAGATTATACAGAGGAATTACATGCAACAGGCTATAATAATACTTGTTAGTAGGATACATTCATTGTTGGTTTATCACATATCCTTTAAAGTAAAAAGAATGGTTTTGGCCCTCAGTAATGCATAAGCAAAAATCTATAGCACATGTGATATGACATATAAAATGACATTCATTTAGACCCAAACCAGACCAAACAAAATACAGACATGTATCTTAGCTGTAAATCTTCCCCTCCTGACATACACACACCATGTACATAGACAGATCTGACCAGTCACATTGCTCCATATGGATAAGAACATTAACAATGCCACCATCTGAGCTGCAGAGGTCACGACACTGCCTTCCCTTTGTCAGCTTTTCAAAAGGAGGATCAGTTGATTGTTTAGACAATATGTTTCAGTTGCCTCAGAACCTCTCAGAGAGACATTTTATGAGGTTTTGAAGTTGATGAGTCCTGTGATTGAATTTGAGTGGCTGGTTAGTGTCTAGATACTACAGCCCTCCTTAGAGTGAGTGGTTTGATTTCAGCAGCCCAGTGACAGTTATAATCAGTAATACTCACTGTGTAATCTCCTATGCATTCTCATATAATTGCTGTACAATAAAAAAAGATTCTGTTTCAACTACTTGATATAATTTTGTATTGTAACCTGCAGTGTAGTTCCTCCTTGTGCCTCCCACTTCATTGCTTTAACAGAAATGTTGCAGGGTTTCAGGGATAATGGCTTTATCTTTGTGGCAGCTGTTTGTTTTGCTTTAGCCAGGAATAATGGACCTCCTCTCACTTTCAACTTCAAACATATATAGGAAGAACAGAAATGCATTTACTACTGAGAAAATGTCATTTACTTCTAAATTTGATTATAAGCTCCCATGAGAAAAACAGAGTGCTGCTGTAGCCGTTTTCCTTTGGTGAGACCGTATTAAGAATATTGGAAACCCTATTACATCTTTAAGAGAACTGAATTATAGATGCTGGGTGGTCGATATATTATGTAAAACAAATAGAACAGTCATTACTGAGAAAGCGAAAAAAATCAAGCGAATAGGACATTTAAAAAATGAACAAACCACAAACCATAAATCAACTGGTATGTGATCTGACTTTCTAAGTGTATGTGGCTGGTGTATTAACACTTCATCAGTGCCATGTCCTTCAAGACTGATGTTGTTTTTTTTTTTAATAATATTTGGCCTTCTTCAGTAGTGTATTGATTTGTGGTGATCCCAATGTGGTGATGTCAGTTGGTCAGTCAGTGTTTTTTTAGTGTCAGTGCAACTCTTTTGTCTTGAGCACCACATCTTGTCAACTACTCTCCCAACTACTCTCCAGATTTCCATGAAATTTGGCACAGATGTTCATGGTCTCGAAAGTATCAGTCCTAATAATTAAGACTTAATGGACTTTTGTCTGGTGCCACAATCAGACTAAAATATCTACTTGTACATATGGTATGGAATTTTCTATATTTAAAGGGTTGCATATTTTAGGTACAGAGCTCAGGTCAAAGCTTGACTTAAGAGGTCACACTGTTCTTGTCTTCTCAAACAGAAGACAGCTGCATGTATTGTTTTGAAAAGCAAGAGCTTCACTGGCAAACAAAGGCCGGAGCAGACCCTTGCGAGACAACACAAACAGAAGACCTGAGGCTCAATGCAACATGGCTTGAGAGGTCACAGTTTTATGTTTTGAAACTAATAAACCAATTAGACTAATTTCTCATATTGTATGCCGATCTACTTGTGTTAGAGACTAGACTCAGACTTTAACAGTATTAAAATCAATATCATCAACAAACATTAAATGAGGAATTTGACCCTTAACAGTCAAAATAAACAACACAAGAATACAACTAATACTTTGACCTTGTCAAAACACCAAATGGCAAAACAACAAATGCAGCTAATGGAGGGGTAGAGGGAATGTCATTAGAATTTCCACTTAATATTAAGACCAATGATTAACAGTGCCTTTGATGTAGGAAAAATGTGAGACAGACAGATCCTCTATAAAAAAATGTGTGACATTGATAGATTTGAAGTACTGTACACACAATATACATTTTTGCTAATTTTTGTCACAGTCGACCACCAGAGAAAGAAGACAGAACAGAGACAGGTGTTATGTTACATTATGTTATGTTATGTTATGTTATGTTATGTTATGTTATGTTATGTTATGTTATGTTATGTTATGTTATGTTATGTTATGTTATGTTATGATATGTTAAGTTATGTTATGTTATGTTACATACTTAGGTCATGTGATGACCCATGGGTCATGTAGGTAGAAAGTTAGATATGGTTGAAAGGTCCAGAAAAAGCTAGTAAAAAATTAAGATTGCATTGTAGTAGATGGTGACTTGATAACTAACAAATAACAAATTAGAGAATTTCTAATTTCCAGTCAATCTACTCAAGTGGGGGACGAAGGAAGAACCTTTTTGAAAGCTGTGTTCAGGGAAAGGAACCATGGCGCATCTTGTTGGGGTGAAAAACTGCTTTGACTCAGGTGAGATACATATGATTATTACATCAGCCAGCAAAGAGTCCAGAGGGCAAAAGACCACCACAGGAAGTCAACAGATAGCATGGGATACATGGAAGTCAATAGTTAACAATTAGGGGATTCATGGATAACCTTATGGTGACAACACCAACCCATGTGCAGGCAAGACGGGTCCTTGTAGAACTTGGTCACCTGGGCAAAGATGACATCCAAGCCCAAAAATCAAGGTACCTGGTAATCCAGAAGGAGAGACCAACAAGCAGTTTCAAGCTACTCATTTCAAGCTACTCATACTTTTATGAGGTATGAGTATACTACTCAAGTCAATCCAATCAATCTTTGAAATTGGTACAATGACACTCTGACAGACAAAAACAGGATATCCCATATAGAGAAACAAGTAAAACAATGGCTTGAAAAGATCTATAAGTCTGGCCTGCCTGGAAAATTCAAGTGTAGGATCTACCAACAAAGCTTGCTTCAGAGGCTTACGTGGCACTTTATTGTGTATGAATGACAACAGCTGAGGGAGTGGAGAGAAGGTCAATAAGCACTTTTGCAGATGGTTGAGGATACCCTTGAGTTTTACATCTATCAGGCTATACATAAGATCTGGAAAGCTCCAGCTCACCCTTGTCCTCTGTAGCAGAGGAGTTCAAAGTTGCCAAACGCAGACTCTCCTTGACAAACTCAAACTGTTTGAGTCTCCCAAGATCCACTCATCAGGGAAGTTGGCATAAGAACAAGATCTCGGTGGAAGTGGGCCATCAGCACTATAGTCAGCCAGGCCGAATGCTCTCTTAAGACCAGAGACATCATTGGAAACCCTTGATGTTGTCATCTGATCTCCTGGAGGAAAGAAAATTATCATGGTGGTGCTAACAGTCCATGGGAGGAGGGCTGTAAAGAAAAGAGAAAGAAGACCAAGTACCAACAACTGGTCCAAGATAGCTGGAAAAAAGGGTGGACAAAATGACTGAGCAAGGGGGCACGAGAAAAAAACAGCTGCCCAAAGTTTGTGTGTGAGTGTTATGGATTAGGGTCGTAACACTCTGTCAAGGATGGATACCACCTGATGACCTCTCCTCCGGGCCAAGGTGACATCCATTTAAAAATTATTGTAACCTCTACAAAGCCCTGGCAGTCCCTGTCCATGGTCCTGAGTGAATGTGTGGACTGCACACAATGACAAACCTTGTCTATAAATATCCACATTGAGGCAAAGGAGGAATGGGCTATTATGTTTTATCCATTACAAGCAATATAACCACATCAACAACTGAACCAGGAAAGCCACACAGCCAGCAGACAGAGAGGAGAGAGAGTGTTTTGTCTTACCGATTGCCTGGTATTTGAAGACCATCAATCTCTACAGAGGACTTCAATGATGTTTTGTGAAGTGCCCAACTTCTCCTTTCCATGTGTTGGTCCTCGTTTGATATGAATTTTGGTGTAATGCTATGGCTTCCCTCCAGTTTTTTTTAAGAGTCTTGGCTGTTTACAATTTTGCATGAAGTTAGTAATCAGAGATGCCAACTTCTCCTGGCTCTCACAACAGGAGCTGACTGGCATATCGCACCAAACATGCAGTCCAGATGTTCACTGTTCAATCTGTTTCAATCAATAAAAGTTGGGAAGGTCCATTACTTTCTTGATTAGCATACTAACTCCCAGTAGTAGGCCTACTTTTCCTTTATTTCCATAAATGATTCAATTCAAAATTATCAATAGTGTATACCTTTTTAATGAGTTCTTGAGAATTAGGTTTAATTTGGAATGTAATTAATGTACATTTTGTGACAAAAAATGAATCTCAAGAACACCTGTGACATCTGTAATATCTTCTGGGAAAGATTAAATAGATGGCTTGCCACCAAAAATGTAATTCCTGATTTTCATGATGTTAACATTAAATTTGTTTGTTTTTTTCATGCAAATGCAAAACCAATAACATTGTGATAATAGCTTAATTATATATACAATATTGTATTCACTTATTTTTTATTTTATTTATTCTATATTATTTATTCCTTTCTCTTTTTTCTTTTTCTTTTGTTATATTTGTGTTGAGTCACTACTGCTTATATTATTTCTTGTATTTCTTGTATGTTTATACAAATGCAATACATGTATGTTGGTGTTGAAATGTGGATTAAAAAAAAACTTCCAGTAGTACTTCATTGTCAAGCTGTGGTGGAATATAACTAAATACATTTACCAAAGTACTGCCTTTTAGTACAGCTTTTACATACTATTAATTGAATTTTTCCATTTTATGTTACCTCCTTATACTTTAATTTCAGTACATTTCAGAAGGAAATATCACACTTTTTATTACATTTACTTGACAGCTGGAGGTTATTTTGCAGATTAAACTTTTACATATTTTTTTACATTTCACACATAAAATATACAATCAGTTTATAAAATATGATGCATTGCTGTACATTACTTTATCCAACAGCTTCACCTTGACTGACTGCAACTTTAACATGCTACTTCTACATTAATGCATCAATAACAAACATCGGTAGCAGTAATAAAATGATAACACGACTAACATTTTCACTTTTGATACTTTCAGTATATTTTGTTGTTAATAATTTTGTGCTTTTACTACTAGATTTTGAATGCAGGATGTTTATTTGAATTGGTATTTTTACCTAAGTAAAAGCTCTGAGTACTTTTTAACATTAGTGTTTCATAAACTTTTTTCAGGATTGGTATATGGCTCAGAATTCAGACAAACTGTCTCTCATTTCGCCATGTTTCTTTATTTATGAGAGAAAACGCAGAATTAATTCCTTTCAAGCCACTAGGACAGCCACCATTTTTAAAGAACCAATATGTTATTTTTGCATCATTTCATTTTCATACTGGCCCTGAAATCAGAAGATAATGAGACTGAAACTCCAATATGGTTGGGAGCAGGGTAGCAGACAAGGAGGAAGCGGGGCAGAGTGCTATTATAGAGATGTATGTGGTTGGATTTGGCCCGTTAGTGCTCAGGCAGCGCCAAGCAGACTGGAAGATGCAAAGCTCATCGTTTCCTGAGCCAGAGCCATTCACAAGGAACATCACTGCACCCAGCCTCATGGAAAAATATCACATTCTTATGACTTTTGGGCAGGCAGTTTAAACATCCAGCAGATTGAAAAAAAATGGGAAATGTTTAGTGTTTTTGGGGTTTTTTAGGAACAGAGCTGGAGGGCCCAAATGGCAAAAGAATCTTACCCAAAGAAAATAGTTGAAGCTACAATGTAGCACTGAGTGAGTGTTATTTGTTGTACAATTGTATTACTGTCTTTATTGCGGTATTGCCCTGGAGAATATGGCTGTATAAAAATGTTGTCATGATTAGTCTATTATGTTGCTTTATTTTACTGTGTTTGTGCATATAGTCAGCAGGGAGCTATTACCACAATGTTTTACGATGTTTCCACTCTTTTTGTTGCTGAATTTAAATAAAGTGTGCCCCAAGTGTAAACAGCACTGTGTGCGCTGGGCTTAGGGAAACCTCAACTTTACAGATTACATCCTCGAACATGTTACAGTCATTTGTTTTTATATTCATTCAGAAACTGCTCCATTTGACCACAAACAAGGGTCAAGGGTCCCTGGACGCCACTTTGAGAACTACTATGCTAGTAGCATGGCTTTAGGGATGGTAATTTTGGTCTGTTACAGACCAATACAATTGCAGGTAATTGTACTTTACTTGACTTTTATACTGCTTGATGCTTCTATCCCACTACATTTTAGAGGGAAATGTGAATGGGAAAGTGTGCCCAAACTTTTGACTAGTACTGTATGTCTCCTTGTTATGTTTCAGATGTTGCTAGCAGTTCCACCAAAGAGACATCCCTCCGCATGGTTTTAAATGAATAACAGTTTGAGGCCTGAAAATGGTAAAACTCCCCAGTATTTCACAATATGTAAAAATTAAAGAGAAGTTCTGAAAATCTCTCCTACCCAATCTATCATCTCAGAGTTATCTTGTGACCCTTATAAAGCAGTTTAAACTAACTCAGCCTCGACCAGCTAAAAATAAAAAATGTTACATTTATTTAATATGTCAGTCACAACCCCATTTTCTGCTAAACAAATACATCTACCTTAATACTTTATATCTATTTAGTTGTTAATATTTCTATACTTTAGTAGGATTTTGAATGCATGACTTCTACATTTCAACAAGCTACTAAGCTGATCCATTATACAGTAGCTCTTATATTGTCAGCAGCAAAGCCTGTTTTTGCTGCTTGCAAAGGGAAAACATATAACTATGAATGTGAAGCAGGGGACTGCTAAAATATGTGCTCTAAAAACCCAAGACAAATAAATGTTTGAAACGTTCTGCAGCCATTCTGTGCCAGATTATATTACATTGTTAATTTGTCAAAACGTTCATATTATTTGAGGCAGTAATACGGCCAGAGTAATTTATTGCATGTTTATGTTATTTTAAAATCCACATTTAAATGTCAATTTTAATATTTTTGGATTTAATTTAATACAGTTGACAGTTTCACTGTGTGGACAGGAAGACTTATCAACAGGTATTAGTGTTGCCATAGCAACAAACCGAGATTCAATACCTACTTGTTGTGTTTCCTGAGAGCAGTACTTTACTTTAATTCTATTAGATACCACACTGACAAATAACACTGGGAGGGTGAATAAAAAAATCCCACCTGAGTTGTTTCTCTTGCTTGGTTTGTTTGGTGTTGCTGTTATCTTGATGTTAAATGACACAAGGTCATAAAAAGCTTTATTGACAAGCTAATAAAAAAGACAAACAGAACCTCTTAAGCCTTAACCTTGTAAGGTGCCCTCTCATGACTCTGTATTAACACACACACACACACACACACACACACACACACACACACACACACACACACACACACACACCTTAATCTGTCCACAGAAAAAGCGTATCTCTGGTTATAATTCAATGTTTATCCTCCTGAACACGGACTCCTTTTTTTCCCCATCGGATCAAAAAAATTGTGATTTCAGTTTTAGAGGCTTTTCATTATTGACACTCTGTAATGACTTGTTATTGTGTTTATTCTCATAGCAGAGGGGTTTTATTGCAGCATAGAGAACTGATACAAGAAGGTACAATGGATCATATGGGGGGACAGATTTTTCCACTCAAATCTTCAAAATGTATCACAATGTCAAGTGACTTGGTAATCGTTTCTGCAGCACACTGGATTGCCTGAAATTTCCAAAGTTTTGTGCCCAATTAGTTGACATTTGCTTTTTTGGAACATCTGCACACATTTTTAATTCCTGTATTGCTTATGTAAAAAATAAAACAAATAATGGTATGCAGCTAAATAAGAGGAACATTTTTGTAATCTTGAACCTGTGTCAGACTAAACTTCCACAGGAGCACAAGAAGGGGAATAAAGTCAGCTGTAATGTGCTACTGCAGTGATTTTCAATCCTGGTCCTGGGGCACCCCTGTCCTGCATGTTTTAGATGTTTCCCTGCTCCAACACACCTGATTCAGATGAATGGATCATTATCAGGCTTCTGTGGAATTATCATTTGAATCAAGTGTGTGGGAAGAGGGAAACATGCAGGGCAAGGGTGCTCCAGCACCAGGATTGAAAAACACTATGATATTGTATTATCAATGTCCGCCTGAGGCAAGAACCACAGATGCTGTAGCACTGCAACACTGGCCAGAATCAGAGAGCACATTCAACACAGCTGATGTACACCTCTTTACCCAAATCTCCTCCTTTTTTATCCATATAGATTTAATAAAAGCTTTATAATAGTTGGTAAATTGATTCTCCTCATCAGCCGGCTAAAAGAAGTTAATGTCTTTAACATGTAACATTCAGTATAGTAAACTTTACTATTCAGTATCACTGAAGCCGCATTAAGAGGGTGATAACTGACAACATTACACTACTACTACACTGAGAGAACTATTGAACATAGATGAATGTTTTTGCTGGACTGGAATCACTATGGAATCACATGTGGAATGGATTGCTAGCTTCATGTGTTTGGACAGCAGTGAACAATAGTGGCAGGCTGTGTGGTAGAAACTTGCTCAGTCCATGTTTAGATTGAGAGAAAAACAATGTGGCAATGAAGTGTTGAATTTAAATGCTGTAGTGTATATATACCAAAGTGAGAGAGTGCTGAGGCACTTGAATTTGCTGAAATTATCAACAGCATTTTTATGCACGTGTTTGGTTCCACTGTAAATCACATCTCCTTTCACTTGAATGATGGGTAAACAAGCTTTACATATCTTTTCATTTCATTCTCATTGTCATTCACAGGGAGTGTCGCAGCAGCTAGAATAACATCCATGCATACACCAACATCACATACCAACCGCTATGTTTGGGGCCATAATGGATTCATCGCCTAAGGACATACAGCCAAACCTTATCCACAGCAATCTGAGTAATTGTGTTCAGGGACACAGCGCTTCTGGTTCCTTTCTGTGGCCAGCAGGCGACCTTTTGACTCATCCTGGTTGTTTACTCGACCTGAGGATACTTCGTCCTTGCACAAAGAACAGCAGCACTGTCTTGCCTTGTTCCCTCAGCATGCAGGCTCACAACAACGATCTTGTCCATACATTAAAAGTATAAGAAAGGTAAAGTAGCAGCATCCATCACCAGTCTTATTAATTCAGTTAAAGTCATGCCTCCGCTCCTCTGTGAGAGGCCCTGGAGGAGCAATTATGTCATTTAGAGTAAACAGACATTTATCTCTCTTAGCACAATGGTCTATGGAAGGACATTAAGGAAATAATAATCTCTATAAACAGATATCTGCATATGAATGCAGAATCTGTTGGTGATGGGACAAGATTTTGGTACCAAAGCATTCTGGTTTCCATTTGTAGTCCAAGCAGTATTGACTTATCATGTTTGAGTGGACTTTTATTACACGCAGGTAAACAGTCTGTGTGGCGAGCAAAACAGGTGGAACGCATTGGCTGAGATGCAATCTCGGCTATCGCCTGAAAACGATTTGGCTTTTCAGTAGCTTTTTTTTTTTTCAAAAAAATGATCTGCATTCATACGCACATATCTGTTTATACAGATTAGCCGAAATGTCGTCTGGATTGCCTCAAGTTGCTAATCGGACTGTAAACAAAGATCAGCACACAGAAGAGGAAGTCTTGGCCCGGATATTCAGATATCTGCTGGCTTCACTGAAACCAGCATTGCCACCAGAGGCTAAATTGTTGTCAGACAGATGACAGCTGATGGATTCCGAGATTGAGGAAACAATGCAATAGAGACGTCTTTCAAGATCACAGTCAAAAACAAAGTGAGAAATTTTGAATCACCTTTTGCCATATACTTTAATTAAATCAATGACCCTTTTTAGTGAGAATAAAATTGATTTAGACCCAGACACTGCATTTTGTGTCGGTGACGTGAGACTGAACTCCATTAAACCAACAAAACATGAGACTGAGTAAATCATTAGAACATTGCTACCTCACCATTATGATGATTTACCAAACTAAATAAATGTTTCTCTTTCCACATGTCAGTTCACATTTAAAGTGCTTGGTCTTCATGATTAAACTATTATGTAGCGCTGGTAAATCACATTTCTTGTTATCATCACAGAGGGACACTTTTGCTTCAACCAAGACAAGAAAAGATTACAATTTAAGGAAGCACACATTTGGAACACTAGCATGTTTTCATCTTTTAAAATTGCCATTTAAAATGGCCTCTTATTCACTCTCACAAGCAGCATGTTGTTTCATATTAAATAAGTATGTTTTTCCATTTTCCCAGCACCTTTTAGCGCCCTGTAGTTTGTTCAATAAGTTTTATATTTATAATTGATTTTAACACCTATGTAGCTCAGTATGTCATGCTTCAGAGGTACTTTTCTCTGCGCTTTCCTCATAAAAAATATACATCCTCAGTCTATTGAGCTTAACAGTGATGAATAATGGAACGATAAAGCCTTTAATGGGCTCTCTAGAATTTATCAGTGTCCTCACTCAGCAATAAAACGACTACATGGTGTGCATAGCACAGAGAACGGGCCAGGTGATTTATACAATTCATTACTAATTGAATTAAAGCCTCAAAATTAGTCACAGATGTCATCTAATATAAAGCAATGGAAAGATCTTTTACATTCATTTATTAAGGGCATATTGACTGAGCATTTCAGGCTCTTTGTGTGTGTCCTACTTCAAATCTTTGTTCTACTTCAAATCTACTTTTGAATCTTATCCATGACTTCCCCACAGCTGGGAGTCAAGGTTTCTGGTACATAGAGCTTCTTTTCATACTCATTAGTGTTTCTGACATTCAGCTGGAGGCTGCTGCAGCTGAATACAGCAACATACCTCATAAACTTTAACCTTAAGTGGCATTTAGCTTCACTTTAAAATATCGGTCTCACCTTCACTTCCAATGCAAGTTTTTCATAATGACCAAAAGAACTCATTTGTAAATGAGTTCAAACAAACAAAATTAAAGAAATGGAATAATGGAGTGGGAGTTCAATAGGTATAATGTTTGCTAAAGTTTCAAAACCCCAGTCTCTTTAAATTTGAATAGTTTACATATTTTAAACCCCATAACAGTATGAATAATTCCTATTTGCTTTTAATAAGTAAAAAAAAATATTATTTAAAGTTTTATTTTTGGTCCTCTGCAGAAAATGACACAAATACCCATTTAGATGTAGGTCTACAGCAATAGACTGTTGTATTAAAACATGAGGAGGAGTTTCTCTTATTAATTTTACTTTACTGGAAAGGCACAGCCAGCAATATGACATTTTACATGTTGCTTTGCTTTTTTAGTCGTGCTAGCGGCATGGGTCTAGGGTTAATAATGTTGGTCTACCACTTTGGTCCAGACTGAAATATCTCAACAACTATTACATAGATTGGTATGAAATTTTACACAGACAATCATGATCCGCAGATGATTAATTATGTTGACTTTGCTGATCCTTTACATTTTCTTTAGTCCCATTATAGGGTTGAGCCACCACTGTGGTTGAGAGTGAAATATCTAGACAACTGTTAGATGGATTCCTGTGAAATTTACAACAGACATTCAAGGTTCCCAGAGGATATATTCTCATAATTTTGATGATCCTGACTTTTCCTTTAGTGCCACCACAAGGTTGACTTATTTAGCTCTTTATTGGAATATCTGAAAAAACTATTGGATGGAAGTTTGGTACACATGTTCATAGTCCCCAGCAGATGTTGATCTCCTGACTTTTCGTCTAATGTAGCCTATCAAACAGTAATAGCCAGCAGTCAGTGTAATGTATCACAACTCATAAACATAATGTTAACGCATATGTGCGATTATTAATTTATTAACAGTGTATAATACCATACTGTTTCATTTATTGGCCCATGGGAAACAACGATAGAAGACTACATATGGTCTGCAGCCAGCAGCATTCGGTAACAGTCACATTAAACAGCATTTACATCAACATCATTTAAATTATTCTCAGCAGAGAAAAAGAGGAGCATGTATAAAAATGTCTGTAACTTAGCATATATAATATTCATTATTTATTTTCTCTTTTTGAGGATGTTTCTGATTCTTCTTTGATTAAAATGTTGCAAAAGTTTTTATGTGTTTTTAAGCCCGTAAGTTTTTAATGGGCACACCACTGTTTCTTTTTTTTTTTTTTTTTTTTTTTTTTACAGTTTTAAGGATTTGTTACACATTAAAGACATTTTGAAAATAAATAGTAAATCAAATTATTATTCTTATTATTTTGTGCCTTTATTCTGTAATTAACAAGCTGAGTGTGATAGTAAAAACGGGGAGGGAATTACACGCAGGAAATGTCTTTAAGCCAGACTCAAACTGGGGGAGTATTTTAGACCACTAGACACCAGGATGATCCAATTCCTCAATTTTTTGAGAATACGTTACGTCTGACCAGAGTTCACTCAGGAGGCATGCTTCTTGAGAAAACACTGTACACTCCACATGCATCAGATTATTAGATTAGTATGATATAGAGATTTATACATATTCAATAAGAACATAAGAATAAGAACAGCTCCAGCAGTCACAAAGGCCCAACACATGTTGAAAAGATATGTTCATATCCTTTAATAGATTTACAACATTACATCATTACATAAGCCAAAGACTCTGCAACTGCAAATGAATCAAAAGTGCATTGCATGTTGAACTGACACAAGTCAAGTAGAGGACAAAGACATAAAGTACAAAAAGGACACTTTGATAGGTAGCTAGATATTCTCCTTTCATCACAGCAACATGTTACGTAAGCCAATCTCTGACAGATCAAAATCTATCAAAATATCTGAAGATACAAAAAAGGTTGCTAAATGTATAGCATTCCTCACCTGAACACAGGGTGAAATGAACAGCAGCCACATGAATGTGTGTGGATAGCCCTCATCTGAGAATCGGGTCTCAGAGTTCAGAGTTTGGAAACATTTCCATTAGAGTGCACTGCGTTCTTGTTTAGCATTCAAAAGCAGAGGCATAAAGGGAGTAAATGATAAGGAGATGGACCTCTGATAGACACTTACAATTACATTCATCAGCCTTACCTGGTGGGCCAAACCTGTTTCTGTTGTACTCTATGCACATGTGACACTATTGTGCTTTAAATAGACTTGAGAAACAATTTGCTAGTTGCACCTGTCAGGCTGGTTTCTTCCCTTTTAACAATGGGTACATTTATTGTTTGGGTTTTGGTGCCAGTTTGCAAATGACTTTTATAAACAAAGCTTAAGACTGTTACATGATTGATACTCATTAGCTCCACATGGCATAAAGGAAATGTAATCTTTGCCTTTCAGAGAGGCGTGCAGAAGAATAAGCGTTGAGTTCAAGTAACAAAAATCAGCTCCTGCAGACAATCAACATTTATAGTGAACAATATATAAGATACTTGATGAAGGTCACCTGACAGAAATGTAGCTATATACTTGATAGCATAGAGATAAGAAAGGAAAATCTAGCTGCAGTTATCCAGTTTTTTCTAGAAAGCACACTTGCTCACTGTTGAAAAAATTGGCCGTCTGTGTTGAGCTACTATGAGTGACCACATCCAACACCTGAAATTAATTTATGCAGGCAGTGAAGACTTACAGGATCAGTAGGAATGGGACACTCTTCTATTTGTTTATGCAGCTTTAGGCTTATAATATTCTCTCCTGTTGCAGTGTTTGCATTAAACATGCTGGACAGAGTAATTATTATGGTACAAAAGTGGTAATGAATGGATTAATCACTGGAATACAAAAGTAAATGCAGGATTTAAAAAAACAAACAAAACTAAAACAAATGTGTGACTTTATCCAACAGATACGAGGAATAAACTTTGGAAAAAGCATTTTCCCCTTCATGTTATAGTAAATACATTTCGTAAAATGCATATATGAAAAGTATCGAACACAGATGCAAAATATCAAATGAGCAAACATTTTTATGAAGGAAAATCAGTTCTTGCTTTGAAATCTCAATACATTAAGTGAATTCTCAGCTCACGAGGTAATCAGTAAATCACTTTCTATGCATTAGTGACTTGAGTGAGAAAGACAGAGTTATCTGGCAACACCAGATTCGCCGAGCATTATAAAACCTTTTTCAAATAATTATGTAATTGGATCCTCCTTTCAATGCTGGTGCAGGACTCTGGTGTGTAAATACCTGCCCATTACATGGCCTGTCACTCACACAAATAAATAAAATCTATGCACGAAACAAACTTGAGAATCCTGACAATCAAAGCTGGGATCACATTATTGGTGTCATGACTTCAAAGAGGCATGTGTTTCACTTTGGCATTAATATGCAGAAACATATTTTCTAGTAAATGATGTTCTGACACACATCTTTATGAAGCCATAAATTAAGTATTGTTGCCTTTTGAAGATTACACCATGCTGATCCATAAACTGGAGACTGGAAGATATTTTCATGTCATATCAGCATGTTACACCCGGGGGTCTTATAAACATGTACTGAAAAATCACAGAAAACACTGCCTGTAAATATTTTGTAGGCGTTTACTAAATCCATTAGGGTGGGCTTTATGTTTTCTATTGACAAAGAATTACTTATTCTTCTTCAATTTTCCTCTCCACTTTTGGAGATGGGTTGGACACAGCAGAAAAATATCCATGTGAAGTGCCAGTTAGCTTTAAGGGGATTTTCCTTTTTGTAATTATTTTTTTTTCTTAACTGAAGAGCGGAAAGCTTCAGATTCTCC
The DNA here is from genome assembly GCA_029490765.1 of Euthynnus affinis. Taxonomy (NCBI): domain Eukaryota; kingdom Metazoa; phylum Chordata; class Actinopteri; order Scombriformes; family Scombridae; genus Euthynnus; species Euthynnus affinis. The sequence goes on along the minus strand of CM055848.1, from coordinate 18,016,886 downwards.
TGGACAGAGATAATTACATGACGTAGATTCAAATGGAAACTGATTGAGTCAATTGTAAACCAGCCATGTAATCATTGTTTTAAATGCATGAACTAAACCCCAGATGTTACTGCTCAAGTGTATATTAACCGCTGCACAAGGTGAACATATGCCTGGAATAAATGCTCTTAATGCAGAGCCACAAGCTCAATTAGTGGCGCAATGAGCACTCCTGTGTCAGTATGATAGCACTTAAACATTAATGAGACTGATTGCTTGTTGAGGAGCATATTAGTATTTTCACATATTAACAAGCAAGGTACAGAATGTAAACCTCACTACACATTCATAGTTGACAATGCACTTGATAATTAACATAAATAACGCCAAATAGTTGGTTTCTTGTTGCAACACACCCTGAACAGTGTTGTTGTTGTTGTTGTTGTTGTTGTTGTTGTGATGTTTCGTTTCTCTCTACAGTTTCTTTCTCTCATCACTCAAGGTTTATCCTTTCAGTGAGTTGCTAAGGCAGGTTGGCTTGACAATCAATATTTGCGCCATTTCTGTTGGCAGCTTAACAGTAACATGGAAAAAAGGTAGCGCTTATCTTTCACTTGGCTTTCAACGAAAACAATTTTTCTATGGGATCATTATCACTGAGCTTGTATGTATTTTCACATTTACAAGGCAGAGACAAGACCAGGCAAGGCAGATAGTACATGAGTCTGATCTTGTTGGCAGACGTGCTGAGAAGGCAGAGCTGCGGTGTGATGATGTGAGAGATTGTCCCATAACTAGAGGGTTACCATGAGAGCAAAAGTGTCCATCGCTGTGGTGTCTGTGACCAAGAAGCTGAACCTCTTTGAAAACATTTACAGTATGTACATCAATGAGATACACAAGACAAATAAGCAAAAATAGAGGATCATTTACATCACTGTAATAGGAGTAGATTACCACTGCCTGTCAATATCCCTCTTGATGTTTAGTCTTTTTGGCACAGAGAGCGAACATTTCCCACCTCATTGAACTGTACCTTGACTTAATCTATGAAATCTGAGAAATTGCACTGTACACATTAAAGAAAATCAACATCTAATTCTACTAAGAGGTAGCATAAAGACTACAAGAGAAAAAGTTGGCTCATAAGAAGAAAAATGAAGAAATACTGAAGGACACATTCAACATGTCCGAGGCACTCGCTGCAGAATTCAAAGCATAAATTCATACAGATAGAAAAAAAAACTTGTGTACTGGCAGAATGTGACTATTAATGTGAAAACAGAACATTGTTGGCCTACACACTGCTGGAAACTTGTAAAGCCGCAACACAGTGTATGTAGCAGTTAAACAAGCTACATAAAGCTAAATAAACGGTTTTTGCTCTTTTAAATTACATGGTGACTTTATTTTGGACAATTTGTGCATAATCTTCTGCATGTGATATTTTTCTACTCGTCAGTCTTGAGTCCACTCTGTCAACTTAAACTGCACTAATTATTATGTATTTTTCTCCAAAAAGATCTGGCTGGTGAACTCATAATTTCAAATTGAGTGCTTGCAGATGAAGAATATTTTGAATCAAATGATAGAGATGACAGGAAATGCTCAATGCCATTTTGACAGCGGCAGCTACAGCTCTATAATGATCAGGCAAATTAATCTCATAACGTTTACACCACAGATCAGATCCTTTCCCTCATACACACTTTGACATTCTTAAGAGCGGCCTTGTAGGAATACGCTGAGAGAATAACTGCACAGCACTTTAACAGTGCGTTTCATATTCAGGAGGGAAAGTGACAAACTAAAAGCTTCACATTTCACAGTCCTGGCAGCAAGCCTAGGAACACCACGTACATTATATTATCGTATTTACAGCAACTGACGCCCGATAGTAGAATCATCAGCATTCAGCAAAGACACAACTAACTTCATATTACTACAAACATCAATAAATAATCTTACAATCAACAATTGGCTCCAGTTTTATATTTTCTTCTTCTTCTTCTGAATGTCTGCCCATCCATTTTGAAACACTTTATGTAAGATATGGCAAAGCTATTTACAATTTCATATAAGGAGTTTTTTTCTTAATTTAAAGACATTCACAAAAAAAAAAAAAAAAACATTTATCCTTTAACTGGCTTATGGCTTCAAGTTGTTGAAAGCAATGACTCAGTTAAGAAACTAAAAATCAAAACAAACATGAGATGCACCACTTCTGTAAGTCACTTTAGAGTCACACTTATTCAGTTCTTGGGTCTGGTATTGACACTGAAAACTAGCAATGAGGGAGTTCCTGGCAGCCACAGCGCAGACACATGCAAAAAGTGTCGCAGTCATGCGTCCACATGCTGGTTAGGTGACTTTGAATGGAATGTGTTTAAGCAAAAAAAAAGAAAAAAAAGAAATGCACCTAGAGCAGACTTGGCTGGTTGTTATTAACACTGCAACAGCAACAACTCTGTCTCCTAGTTGCACAATATCCTCCTGACATGTAGAGACATTACGTTCCCATTTTTTATTTTCATCCAAGACCATAATATATCCATTTTTACATCCATCCAATCTGCCCCGACTTCAGGTTCACAATATGACGAATTCCTGTTGCCTTCAAAAGTTGGCTTAGTTACTCTGTGATTTATGAAGACTGTTGTTGTCTTTGTTCAGCTTGTTAAGAACGTCCAGTGCCGTCTGAGTCTCCTTCTGTTCCTCTAAAGAGCAGTTGGACACGGCATTAGCCATGATGCAGAACTTGCGGAGGAGTATCTCCCTGAGGAGCAAATAGACCCATGGATCCAGGATCTGGTTGAGAGAGGCCAGGCGGATGGCCGTCAGAAAGAAATTACAGTCTAACTGGATGTCTGAGCCAGCGGTTTGATTAAAGGTCACTGCTGTTGAATTGCATTGGTGAGAGGATACCTGGGTGGAGATCATCCGCAGCATCAGCACCTGAAGAAGAAGAAGGCACAAGTTTATACTAGCAGAGGCATGTCATATGTCTGAATTATGGTTGTAAAACATGACCTATAATGTTATTTTGTGAAATTAACCATTGGGAATATTATTATAGGAACATTTATTGGCTGTTGGAGTGTTTTTGATTTTGTGTGACTGACACAAGACAATCCTGAGCAGCTATCAGACAACTGAGAGAAAAAAAATAACATTCACACTCTACTCTCTCATCTATATTTGCTACCGCTGCCCTGGTTGCTCTATTAATATCCTTGGTGGGACTATTAAATATGTGACTGACAATGCATGACCTCATAGCACACTGAGCAGACCCTCCAAACAGGACTCGGCTAAGTGGATTGTTCCTTAATGGCAAGTGGCAGCCGTGTTTCAAAGGAATCATACATGACAGCTATAATTTGACTTTCAAGTATGGCCTGCGTTTGTATGAATGGGGGAAGAGAGAAAGAAAAAAAAAGAGAGTAGAAGTGGGTGAGTGATTAAATGAGTGATTGCAAAAACAGAAAACTTGGTTGTTGTGATTTATGGAGACTTTATCATATTAGTAGAGTAAATAATTTAACATAATTGCAAAATATTTGTACTATTTGTGCTTTAACTTCAGTAACATGCGCATAAATGGGACTACTGCTATGCTGTAATGAATGTATAGGCTGCAGTCGCCAGTAAAAACATACCAGCAGAGGAGACCAGCATATAAGCAGGACGCACATAATCCCTAACAGTTGAATGACGGTCTCCGTGGTGAGCCGTTCCCACTGCTTTGAAGACTGAGACGTGCCAGACTTTGTTTTACACCGGATAATTAAGCCCCGGATCGTCACCACATTGCAGGAAACTGTTATAAGCAGAGAGAAAATCCCAAGTATAGCGAAAGTGATGGAGAAAAACATATTGCCCGTGACTTCTCTGTCCCCGGTGCTGATAAAGCACCAGGTACCCGGCCACTGGCGTGTGTATTTCCCGACCCCTGCAATAGGAAGCAGCGCGAAGAGCAACACAACACACCATATGCCAGCCAGAGTCTGCTTTGTCACACTTGTCTTCATGTGATTGGAGTACCAGTGTGGGTTTGTTATCGCCATAGCCCTTTCAATTGCCATGGCACTAGCCAAGAAGAGGGCGCACAGGCCAAAAGTTGTCATGCACACACCAAAAAAAGCGCACAAATTGCCCGATGAGTCGATACGCTCCCATTTCAGATCAGCTCGGTAAACTGATATCACAATTGGACTTGTCAAAAGCTGTCCAAACAAGTCAGTCAACGCCAGCGATCCAATGCAAAGTAAGAAAGACTTTTTCCTTTTATTCTCCTTCTTTCTGTAAGAGATATACACCAGAATAAGAGCTAATGAGTTGCCCACCATGCCAGTGACCATCATGGTTATGGGGAAACCAACTGATACATTTCCCAAACTGGAATTTTTGGTGGTATTGCATTCGGGCAATGATTTGGAGACGTTAGTGCCCAGCATCGCTCCAATGGTGGTTTGCAAGCCCTCAAAAGAATCACAACCGTTCCAAATCATCCTTTCGGAAAGAATAAGCCTTTGTACCGTACATAGCCCATGTGTGTGTCCGGCATCCTTCAGTGCTCCAACTGAATGCGGTGCGTAAAAGCGCGTCCGGTCCTTTACGCGCTGGAGGCGGGACTACTTGGAGAAGCGCCCAGAAGAAACAAATATCCTAAACTGAATATATACTACTCACTAAATCATAATACTGATATTCAGTTAGATTTGTTCAGATGTCTGCTTTATAGTGATGATAGGTTTTTTTTTCACTTTCTGTTTCTACAAGTATAGGCTAAAGCATTTTAAAGGAGTGGATCACATTTTATAGTCCTGAAATGACGCAGCGGACAAACAGGAGCCAAAGTGCCAAAGATTATCATCATATCTCGGTGAACTCAGCAGACAGGTGGACTCATCCGGAAAGATAGTGGATGAAAAAACCTGCTCTGTTCGTTTTTATTATTTGTAAAGTAACATGAGTAAATAAGGTTCAGCACTTACTTATTATATCGCACTTTTATGCCAGTACGTTGGTGGCCTTTATGGTTTATCTTTTTATAGAGAAGCATGTTGTGTTGGCGCCTTCAATAAACTTGTTTATCTATCAGTAAAACCCATATCATAAGAAATGGCCGGATTATAAATACTATTTTCAGCTACTAACACACAGACATGCAACGTTACAGCAGAGAGCTTATCACTAGTGAAACCTTGTCAAACGGTTTAAAAAAGCTTACGGGTCAAACTATTTATTTCCTATATTATTTCGATTCCATGATGGTGACAGGTGGTGTAGAAAGAAACAGTAGCCCAATTTAGCGTAATGTAACTAATAACCTGACTGGATTTAGATGATTTGAGCATACCAAAGTAGCAGGAAAAAGCGCCACCTGTCGACCAGAAGAAGACACAAAATGTGTGACGCATCAACACAATTACTGAGTAACGTTATTGAAGTACTCATAGTAACTAATTTACCTGTCTAACTTACTAGCAATAGATAGCTGGACATTTTAACTCAACCTGAAATCTAACCCCTCGTAAAAAAGGTACACCAGATTTGCTCTTTTCCCATCTAAGTTAACTGATGTAATGTAATGTTTAAAGCGAAATAGTAACTGGTAGCAGCTACGTTACCGTTCAATACGTTAACCTTTTTACTAGAAAACTCGGTGACGTTATTAACGGCTGCATGTAACGTTATCTAGCATAGCGATGCTAGCTGATGTCGCCTAACGTCTAATTTACTTCATGGGCTGTTCAGAAATTTCTATGATAATATCGAAAAATTTCCTTCGTGCATTATAAGAAATACAAAGTAAACGTAAATACAAGTCAATGCTTACAAATACTTAAATACGAACGTTTAAGGCAGCTTACACTGTTTACACTGAATTCAGTGTAACATAACATTACTCTGTAATTTCCCCCACTGATATTAGTAGCCCAAGTGACAGTTAGCTAATTTTGGAAACGTTGCCGTTTATTTAAATAGTCTTGTACCACTATTAAATTTAATAACCTAACGTTGGTTGTTTCACTTCAATGTTATGTTAAATCTTATCGGGCCATTTTACGAAGCTTAATACTTTATTTAAGACAACTCTATATTTGAGATATCATAAAGCGAGATCCTTGTGTCAAATTTAGCATGCATCCAAACGCGGCTTAATGTACAACTAGGTCTTTATATTTTCTCAAATAAAAAAAAAAAAAAACAAGAGAATAAACAAGAAACAATGTCAACAGGATTTTATTTACACGTGTACATTGTAGTTGTTTCACCAATAAAAAGACAGTATTGCCACATTCTACCTTTAATCTGGACATAGGAGGATTTGTTACTCTTGTTGCTCTAATCTGGAGCACTGAAATCTATCATTTATTGACTTAATTGGTTTCCCAAGTGACAAATGATGAGGAATAACTAAGTTGTAAAAATAGGCCACAACTGTGAAAAACAAAACAAACAAACAAAAAAAAAAAACACCTAATGTTGAACTTTCTGCCATTTATGAATATCAAAAAGTAAAATACTTACCTTGATAACACACACATATTATTTATATATATATATAATATATAATATATATATATATATAAAAACAAAATAAAACAAACAGCCAAAATTCATTGCTACATCTGTTATTTTAAATTGGTGCTTAGGTACTTCAGTTTTTATTTAAAAAAAAAAAAAGAAAAAAAAGAAGAATGCATTTATTAAAAAAAAAAAAGACGGGAAGAAAGAAAAACTTTTTTCCAAACACATTCTCATATGTTTCCAATGGCCAAAGAAAATAAAAAGGTAACATTTTTTTTTATTTCCCCAAAGATGGGCAGAATAAAATGTACTGCCACTAAGATAGTGAGCAAAATGAGTTTAAAATAGGATACAGCCTCATCACAGTATATTAGATTTTCTTATAGGACCAAACATTTATGTTTATTGGACACCTATAGTTACAGACATTTGTCACAGATTGGGGTGCATGTGGTTTAAAAAAAAAAAAGAAAAGAAAAAGAAAAGAAAAAGGGAGCATGTAATGATGGGAAACGGCAGAGAGAAGTCTGTTGCTGCTGTCTTTTTTTTTTTTTTTTGCTGAGGGAAGTAAGACTTTGGAGATTCTATGAAAATGAACAGCATACTGTATGGATGTGGTTGCTTTCCTTTGCAACATAACATGCACTTGTACTAAGGTTCCTTTTCTTGTTTGTCTTAAAGGCCGTAATAAAGTTATTTCTTTTTTGAACTGGAGCCAGAATGGGAGGATCCAGAGGAGTGGCCGCGGCGCCTGAAATCACACAAACACCATGGGAAGAGAAACAAGGTCAGCAGGCTCAAGTATAAACATTCAGTTATACATACTTAAAACAAATAAAAAAAGGTCACGAGATATAAAGATATAAAGCGTTATGATGATGAAAAATATGGACATATTTCTGTAAATCTGAATTCCCATAAGCAAGGCGATAGATGGCTAATAATAATCAGTGCCATTGTGGTATTCCACAGAAACCCAAACCTTTCGGACGAACGTGATCTAGAACGTCTCCGTTTTCTCCCTCCAGATGAGGACCTGGAGCGACTGCGCTTCTGTCTCCTCTCAGGTGAGGAGGAAGGTGAGCGGGACCTCTTCCGGGGAGAGGAGCCCTTTCCAGACCTGGAGCTGGATCTTTTGGAGGAATAAACCAAGCACTAAGGTCAGTAGGGTCAAGGCAATAGCTTCACCAGGATGGGTATTTATCAAGCTTCTCTGAATAAGAGCACTGAGCTACAGATTTATGATACTGAGAACATTTATTCAAGACACTGTAAGACTCCGTTTGACTACTTTTAAATATAGTGACATTAACTGAGTGGGCAGCACCACTTTGCAGAGATGCTTGATGAAGACCCTAAATTAGTCTATTAAGATGTCTGAGCCTCGGTAACTCAATCCAGGTACTCAAATCATATACTATTTATATTCAGGCCGAATTTAAACCTGATGAGCGAAAACCAAAATAACAGCTTATGAGTTTTCCTTATTGTGACTATCTGCAGACCAAGAGAAAAAGTTAATAATCACTACGCAGTCTCTGCTCAAATTTAAGATAAGGATTAAGACTGATCTGGAGCCTTCTGCTCCATACATACACTCTCTAAAGGGAGAGAGTGCATGTCACCTCATTCACCTGGAGTGGGACCTCGAGCGAGATCCTGATCGGGAACTAGATGAGCTCCTAGAGCGGGACCTGAAAGACAAAAAAAACAAAACCTTTCCAATATTTTCTTAGCAACAAACATAGCTATGTGGTTTATATGGCAACGCACAGATGTGATAATGAACTGCGCTTTCAGTACTTAATGACGCTAAGAAATATTTCGAGGAGAAACGCTATTCTTTCCTTACTGTACGTCATCATTTTTGAGCGCATATTTAGAGTAAAGTTCAACGGAGTTTATCTAACAGTGTATCTAGTTTATGATTACAATATACATTCCTTCCATCTGAACTCATAGACATCCAGAAACCCGACGTTTACACAACTCAAGAAAGATTATTCACATCAAGTTTCTTACACCACAGAAGGAGAAGGGTTAAGAAAAGAGAAAACAAGAAAAAACAGCAAAACAGGACATTAAATTGATGTTGATCAGTAAATCAGAAGGAAGATTGAGCTGATACTGACATTTTGCCCGGGGTTACCCTTGACTTGTACCCTTTTACCTGGACCTCGACCGTGAACTGGAGCTGGAGGAGCGCGAGGATGAGCGAGAACGGGATGAACCCGAACGGCTGCCCTTTTTCTTAGCCTGCTTGTCGTCGTCATCGCTGGCGTCCAGGTCATACTTTGACAGGTCTCCATCATCTTCCTCATCATCATCCTAGAAAGGATTTTTTTTTTTAAATATATAAACACTGTTATCAGCTAGTTTCACAACATTTCTGATTTTCTAGCTCAGGGGACCAATCTTACATCCAGTTTGTATTTGGAAAGGTCACCCTCTTCATCATCTTCGTCATCTTCCTCCTCGTCCTCTTCATCTTTTGGCACTTCTTTCTTTTCACTTTCTTTTGAGGAGGATGTGCTGTTGGTCTTCCCACGATACTTTTTCTTTTTCCTACCAAACTGCAAAAAAAAAAAGAACATATAATCCTCATCAATAATAACTGAAGAGCTGCAACGATTAATCTGTTAATGGATTAGTTGCCAATTATTAAATTAATAGCCAACTATTTTAAAGAAAAACGTGTCAAACGTGGATAGTTTCGGGTGTCTTCAGACGTCTATGATAGTAAACTGGATATATTTCAGTTGCAGACAAAACAAGACATTTGAGGACATCACCTGATCAACATTTTTCACAGATTAATTGACGGATTAACTGACAATGAAAGTAATCATTAGTTGCAGCTCTAAAAAAAACCTGTGCTTATTTATTAGATTATAGATCATTTAGCACCAGCTGGTACCCACCTCATCATATTCACCATCTGATTCCTCTCGTTCAATGTATTCCACATTCTCCCTTTCATTAAATCCTCCACCATACCCTAAAATCATAATGTAGGTGAAAAAAAAAATCAATAACTAGTATTCAAAAGTTTTATATTTATTTTATGGGTTAACCGCTTTTTGATTTACCTGTTCTCTCTTCTAGCTTGGCATATTTCGGTGTGTTACACATGTTGCACTCTGACCTCCTCGCCCAATTCACATTACCACATCTTTAGGAACAGAACAGAGAAGGATATTAAACATCTGTGACACATTTAAAACTTACTTAACTGTAAAAGCAGTTTCATATTTTGCCCGTTAACAAATATTTTTCTCTTGCTTCAGTGATTAATTACTTTACAATTCTCCGATTAAAATGTGCATTTAAATGCATCATCTTCAAGTAAAAACAAACAAAAACAAACACTACCAAATATTGAAAGTATTTAATGAGCAGTTCGCAATAAACACTTACGTTTTACATTGCCAATCATTTGCACTGAAGAGGCCTCTGCTCTTCTCAGCTAGAGTTTTCCCAATCTCTGTTCCCCCTGCTTTCATCATCTTTGCCTCTGTGGTTTTCTCTGTGAAAACAGAGCAATGATCTTCAGTACAACAGCTTTTTGAAAAGGATATATTAAGGATCTGGACGACATAAATCATTTACACAGAGGCGGACTCACCCCTGCCACATCTGTTACAACTAGTTCTTCTTGCAAAGTTCACATTTCCACACCTGCAAAAGCACAAAACATAATGTAACGTTAGATACAAATTTGGCTTGATCTTGATGCTTAAATATTCAGGTATGAGTGTAGTAAGAGCAAGTATTGCCGGTTGGTGTGTGTAGTTTTATCCCCTTTTCATGTGCCACACCATTTGCTAACAGTGTTTCGCTGGGCATCCTGTGTCACAGGCCTGTGCACTGACAACTGCAGCTGGCTTGTCTATAATGCAGATCCCTCGCAACCTGATATTGCTGACCCTGAGTTAGGGCTCTACGCTCATGTCATCTTGGCTTCTGCAGCATAGTAAACATCAGCCACGACAGTGAGTGGACAATCTAAACCCCCAACCCACACATGCTAACGCTAGCTAGCTTGCTATCTTCTAAGTATGTGCATACTGTCAATATTCAGAGTCGATGACGTGTAAACCCAAGACGAGTCCGCACCTATAGATCCCAAATTGATATGTTGAGTTGATTCTATTTGATTTAGAGGAAAATGTGGATGTTGGGTAGACAGTTTACTTATCTAGTCAACATTAGCCTAAACTAGACGCTAGGAGGCCTCGCTAGCTAGCTGACGTTGGCCTGTTAGCATAATCAGAGACTTTGAAGAAGTGTGCGACTACATTTGACGTAATATAGGGATTTGTTTCATGTTTGAGGAACACTTACTTTTTATCAGGACAAATCCAGTCCCCGTCGCTGACTCGAAAATTCTTCCCCGACATTTTAGCGCTTGTTAACAGTGGCTGGCTCGTTAGCAGGGTGCGCACACTGTGCTCATGCAGCAGTAGTTGGACCAACGCCGCCCCCTCTACTGCTGCCTTCAGGCACCTTTCGGCACCTAGGTACGGTTAAAAAAAAAACAAAAAAAAAACCAACCAGGTTTTTTTTAGGAAAACCAAACCACTTCGTTCAGCAGTGTAAGAACCTAAGAATGATTATATACATAATCAAAACAATTAAGGCGTATATTAGTGTCTTTCTTTACGTCCTGTGTCCTAATTCCCACAATTAATGAACAATGAAGCAGGTCATTCTACAAAAACGCCATGTTCATATAAAAATATCAGTTCGGTAAGTTTACCAAACATGTTAAGCAAATAACTGAGACAATAATGTACTTTTTAAACGGACCCTGGATATTACTGAAAACACGTGAATGCAACATTGACAAAGGGACAAACCATAAACCAGTTCTTCTTAGGAAACGTTAAACCATGCAAATTAAATATGATTAGAAGATAATGGTTTCCTGCAAATATAGTGGAGATGACAGGTTTTGTTTTAATGTGTCAATAAAATATACATTTACATGTCATGCAAATATCACAGTAAACCTACAAGTTCTAAGGAATACTAGAAGATAATGTACAGTGCAATGTGACTATAGACATGCTATTGAACACCAGGCACATTTTACGTCTCTATAGGTATAACCTTCAGATTTGTTTGGGAAACCCTAATTATCACACATTTGAAAAACAGAGTGGTTGTGTGAAAAGAGTGATTAACACATGCACAAACAAAATGAGGCACAGGATTGAGTTTAGAGATAAAAACTGAAGTAAGCATTCACTTTGTTGAATTGAGATTGCTGGCTTTGAATACATGAAGATTATCTTCATATAATATTGAAGATATTGAGAATGAGGTGATAGATGTCCAGTTGACAACATTTTAGCAAATGACTAATTAAAGATCTGTTTTAAATTATGGATATTGTTGGCTGTACACACTTTCTTCTTTAGAAATTCACAATCCAAATTTGGCATCTTTGAACTGATCTTGCCAGTAATGTTTTGTTTGTTTTTGTTTTTTTTGCAATACAAGTACTGGCCACTAGATGACAGTTAATGCTAACATTTAACACTGCACATGTTCAGACCCTCCGGTTTTATTTTGTTCTGGCAACTGCTTGCAGTGTGTGTGTGTGTGTGTGTGTGTGTGTGTGTGTGTGTGTGTGTGTGTGTGTGTGTGAGCTTACACAAACTGAATCCCACATACAAATGAATCTTATGCTATGTATAATATACACTGAGGTAAACCTTTGAGTAATAATGATAGCTATGACATTTTGTTAGATTTGCATAATCTGCTCTTCGGGGTGTGTCATTGTCACAAAAAAACACATTTAAGAGATTTATAGTGGCCATGTTTGATAAAATTATCAGATAAATAGTAGCAGAGGACACATAGGGTATAAGTCAAGTTTTTAGCCAGGACAAAATTGTGTCACTACAGTATAGGTAAGATATACATTTTGAAGCATTGTGGTTGTATGTTGGATGGTGCCAAACTTGGTGGCAAACTGTTGACAAACTGTGGCTTTTAAAAGATTTAAAAAAAAAAAAAAAATAGTATGTGACAGATGATACAATTATATATAAAAATGATTTTTAAATGATATGAGCTGTTTTATAGATTTTTTTTTTTTTTTTACAATACTACTCATACATGTCAAAGCACTAAATTCCTTTACTAGCATGTTTCATCTTGGTCCTTTTATGGAGATGTGTAAGGAAGTATTAAGGAAGTATCTGGTAGTTGGAAGTGTCTGTCTGTAGCACCAGTCTCACTTGAAATCCAATAAGACACTGATCTTTCACAGAATAGCTTAAAACCAAAGAGCAGGGAGAAAGTCATCACAAGTGGTTGGTGCTGAAATCATAGAGGTAGATAAGGGGTTCAGGTTCATTCAGAATAGAGGTAAAACATAGATCGAAGTCTTCTATTCTGGATGAAGATCTGACTGAAGACTGTATGATTATATTCCATGATTATAGCATTCACATTTGAAACATTATCATTTGTACTATGTAATCTTATGAATTGTGCAGGAAAAAACTTCAAACTATCTGAAATTGATACAGGATCTATTCAGTTAGTATTAATGTAAGTCACAAATTGCAACATCATTGTATCCCATGATTTCAGTATTTTGCAAACATTTTTTTTAACTATGAATCAAATTTGGCCCTGCAAGAACAGGGTCAGTCCAATGACACAGTAAATGTTTTATAATTACAGATGAGCTCATTTTATAGCTCTTAATGTTAGCATAGTTAAGATGCAGGAGATAGCACGCCATATGTTGTTGAGATGTAAATGCTATTAATGAGGGGGGGGGGCTTTAAGTTGCAAGTCGGTTATTCTCCTATGTGATAATACTTAACAACTGCTACAATTTAAGAACACACCAGAGCTTAAATTGCTTGCCCTTGTCAACCCAATCTGCTGTCGGTCAAAGTCAAAGACCCTTGGAGGTCTCTGTCACAGCTGGTCCGTGACCCCCGATTACTTTCTTTTCTTTGGCCTCAGTTTCCTTCGCCTGTTTTTGACAGGGGTGAAATGACATTGCTGAGGCTTGTCCTTTATGTCTTGGACAAGATGGGTTTACTTAATTGAGTACACTCAAGATGAACTGAACAAGATTTTTTAATCATACATTTTTTTTAATCATCATGTATCTGTTAGGGAGACATGCACTTGATTTATGAGCCCTACACAAGGTTTATTAGGACTACGGGGGGCAGCAAAGATAAGGTTTCAGAGGTAAGAGGAGGCACATTTTATGATTCAGCCTCTTTCTGTTAAAGGAAATGACTTACGGACCTTCATCAGTATAATGTCATAATATCACATAGAGAGGCAAGAAGTTTGATATTACATGAAAACAACAGTCTATACACACACTGTTAGTTGTTCGTTCATAACAAAGCATCCCCACTGTGCTTTTTGAGTCCTGTTTACTTCATCAATCACTTTTCATGAAGGAAGCCTCTTCTCACTGGCAATGCAGGAGCCATCTCTACTCACTGGTTTCAGCCGAGTGTGTACATTCTGCTCGCTTTCAGCACTGCACAGAAAAAGAATGAAGAGAGATGTGAAGCAAATGAAGCCATGAATAACTAATAAGGAGACATTGCCAATGCTGTGTTATGTTTGTTTGCAGCACACAGTTGCATGAAAGATTCAGAGAGGAGTCGGGCAATTAAATAGCACTTAGGTAAACAACGTCTCATTACATTAAAGTGGCTTCATCGGCGGTAATGCTTTTTTAACTTTACTGTGTCCTCTCTGGCCAATGTAGAGCCCACCATCTGATTGTGTCCTGGGTCAATAACACTACTAAGAGAGATTTTTCATGGGTGTCAATGAGGCTTTGGCTAGGTTGACACTGTTTTCTAGCCCAGTGGCTGGTTATGGTTGAGGGTTCATGCACAGCAGAGTCTCTGACAGGGAAAGGCAGTCATGTATGTAGGTTTGGATAAACCTGCTGCAAGTCACCAGGGCATTCCAATATTGACAGATGGCAGGGAGCTCTTCCCGAGAAACGGGGTAGAGTGAGGGCGAAGAGTTGGAGGCTGGTGGAAGTTGACACACTCCACCCTCCACTCCATACCATGATTCAGCATTAATCAAGGTAGTGATATGTATTCCCCTATAGGCCAAACTATAGTAAACTATCAGGCTGTTTATTAACTAGAAATAATTTCATACTTTGCTGTATTTTTACTTATTTCTACACATTTGTTAGAGGACAGTCCAACACAGCAGGAGAGGTGGGCCTGTGTTCACACTTTAGTGGTGATAGGTGAACTGTAAGGTGCCAAAGAATCCCATCAGAGTTATACAGTATAAAGCAGACTACTGCACACGCAATGAAACGGCTCATGCTGGCAGATGTGCTGCTGCATTGTGCTGTATCTCCTTTTCTCTCATCCAGTCCTTATCTCTAAAGCGCATTCATTTTTGAAGCCAGAGAGCATGTATTTTAGAATCTAGTCTCATCCCTTCTTTTAAAAGCAATCAACAAAGCATGATTTGATGCGTACAAGTTGAAAGTAATGAATCTAAATGTTAGCAGTAATAAAATGCACGATGGAACAAGTTGCATGGCATTGTCACTTTTGATTGTGTAAAATGTATTTTACTTTGTATGTTAAGCACTCACCTACTAGTGCTGATAGTTCATGATAATTCATATTGATATACTTTTTTGGACTAATTTCATACATTTCTATATTGATTTCAAAGATGATATATATGAATTTACATACTCTCATGTCTCAGATTGGCAAAAATCCCCCATGCCTGGAAGACGAATCATGTTTTTTAAGGGAAAGAAATATGTTTTTCAAGGGAAAAACAACCATCATTCTTTGATCTTGCAGGTGATTTTGAGCATTCCTTGCTGACAGTATGAATGTGTCAAGTCCAGCAGATCTAGACAGGCCTGAGAATCGAAGGAGTGATGTTGGCACAGAGTCTGAGACCAGAGATTGTTCTTCAAATGGAATCAGAGAATTACAAAGATAAAGTGTTTACACGCCAATTTCACTTGATGATTCCTGTGTGTCTGCACAAAATGCAATATTCAAAGCCTTACCATCATTAAGGCAAGGCCGGCGGGATGTTCTCCAGTGTCATTTCTCAAATGGTTTTGTCAGGTCTGTCGTGCAGACTCATGTTTAATTGCTGCGCATCACTTTTGGACCACTTGAAAAAGAAAGAAATCAGTGTCCCTCCTGCTGCGTGACTAAAACATGAATTCTAAAAGCTGCTGAATTAAACAGAATACTAGTTCAGTTATGAAATATCTTTTTGTACTTTTGTTAAAGCTAAATTGAGTGAACAGACATATTAGAACAAGTGTTTCCATTCATTTCATTCAGTAATAGAACAGTGAAGATTCTTCAGATTAAACAATCTTCACAACTTCATCTTGCTTTTTATATGGGATAATGTTTCACTCACTATACAGTGCTGTCTTTTTTAACATGGTGTATTCTTGTGGCAGCAGAGAGAAAATAAAAATGAGATAGGTAGAGTGAAGGGAAATTGACAGATGGACAGACAAAAAGGAAGAGGAGATGGTTTCACAGTAAACAATACTCAGACTGTAATTAAGTGACCTGACTTCAATTAGAAGCATTATGTGGGGAAAATTGTTTTTGTGGTTTGACGCACTCAACCATGCATTTGATCCAACAGTTCTTCTCTGCTTATCTTTAACCCCGCCCTCGATTCAATGCTCTTTATTCACTTCGAGTTTCACATCACAACTTCACTGGTGGGCTGACAGTTACTGAAGAGGTATTCTGATTGCTATATAACAATGGCTAATGCATGAAAATGGCAAGCAACTTCAAGCGCAGCCCTGGCCTATGCGTCATCTGGCTCTACTCTTGGCAGTGACATAGTCCTGGCAGTGGGGTGATTAATGTGATAGGTGGAATTTGTCTCGTTATGTTGACACCGGCTAATAAATGCCTTGTAAACAGCCAGTCACAGCTGTTAATGCATCATCATAATCCAGGATTAGGAGGTGCCAGGCATGGCCAATAAATGCAATTAGGCACTGACAAAATTAATTCGCCCATACTCTGACTTTCCTGCACCCTGTCCATTCTGAGGGAAACTCAAGTGTGTCGTGTGATTCTTCACGGGGTCACAAGGGGATAAACGCACTGAATAGCTCCCCATTAAATAAGAAATATCTAACTCAATTTGAGTCCACTACAATGCATAATTTGTGGAATATCAACTCCAAGTTAGATTGAAATGAAAACAAATATCCCTGCTTTGCTCCTCTAATCTATTTGGAATTATGGAATTATCAACAGGGGAGTCAGCTTGGAAGGGAAAAATCGAAGTAGAAAGCCGTAACACAAGTGAATAGGAGTGCAAAAATATTATTAAGCTGAAACTCATTATGTAAATGCTGTATTTCATACTTAGATCCCAATATCTCTTAGAGGAAATACAAGACAGGTGACTTTTAAATTTGACTGGTCGGTAAAGAGGTCACCAAGACAGCCATTAACTTCCTGTCACTCATCTCCGTCATGCCTCATTGGTGGAAGTTGTGATGCATTTCTTCATGTTTTTACTTACCTCGCTTATTTTTAGCAACTGGGACTTTGGTCTGATGTTTTTCTAAAGATTTTAAAACACCCCCCCTCCCCAGTCAGCCCGTCCTATTACCAGAGCGATGGTCAATTGAGATGATCAATTTGCATAATGGAGCATTAAATTGGGCCCATCACACCCACCTCTCAGCAGCTTGCTCCCATGGAGGGCTCACTGAGAATGGCAATTGCTCTTGAAGGGGTGACATGTATCCTCTTTGCTGGAGTATCCTTTCACCATGCAGACTGAGGCATTTGGCTGGTGAATATACCACCAGTCACTGAATAATGTAGACTCTTATTCATGAGTAATCCATTGCCAAAATAAAAAGTCCTAATAAAGGAGGAGTGTAATCAAGTTCAAGAATGAAAAAGAACATTAATGTTACAATGTTAAAGTCGGAATCAAATCTCAGATTGAGATTTTCTGCTCGCCTTTTCCTTTTTCTTACCGTCATACTGCTTTGCCAGAAAAGAAAAACAAATGAGAGCTCTCATAAATGATTTAAACACCAAACTTGATATTATTCCTTTTTTTTAAAGGAGCATTTTCTTCTAAGTGTCAAAAATCGTTTCATCCTCTGTCCTCATCCATTCCCATTAGCTTAACGACTTGCTTAATTACAATGTCCATCCTCATAGTGACCAGTGGTCATTTCTTGGACACAGAGCAGATCATTTTGATTAACACCCACCACGGAAATCTAAGACTGTTATCTTAGGCAGATTAGTTGAGCTTTTTAGGAGCATGTCAGCGCCTAAGGACCTGTGACAAATTGCATTCAAAGAGCTGCACGGATCTGAAGCCAGCAGGCTGTGATTGATGTGTGCCATGTGAGTGGCAGCGAGGACTGAGATAGAGCCGTCATGGCTTTCCTCTCCACCATGTTGTCTTTGTTTGAGGGTTTTTCTCTGGGGAGAATGCTGTCCAGAGAACAATATGGCAGAGGCTCCTTGGTGTGCAGGTTTTGTTAACTGGCCATTAGTAAGTGCCCATTTGGCTTGGTGGGAATTAGTGACTGGCAGCTGAAGCAGATTTCATGAAATTGAGTGCATTGCTAAGATGGACTCAGATGTTCATACAGCTTTGTACATGTTTTCACATAATTTTAATCGTTATAATTTTAAAAATATCTCTTTACTATATTTACTACATTTTTACTATAGTAATTCTCAGTGAAGAGGCCACTGGGTATTCAAGTGATTTGCTCATGAGTAGTCCATGGAAAACTTTAATTCCCATGAGAGAGTGCTACCTTTCTCCGCCACAAGCAACCTGCTGAGCTGCTGGCAGCCTATCAGCTGTGGACTGACAGGTGATTGACATTAAAGAACTAAGGGATTCAGAGGTAGTTGTGAGGCAATGGACTGATACATTTTATGAAGCTTTTGTCAGATATATGTGTGACATTGCCATTGAATGAAAGGGGTCTGTGGAATTTGATTTGGCAATTTGATGAGGTTTGTATTCTCATAGGAGACAAACCAAGGGCAGTTTGATTAAAAATATTTACAAATAAATTGCTCTACAAAATGAGTTATTGGGTGTCTGAAAAATAATGATTAAAAGGGCAAAATCTAAACAAAATATGAATATGGTACATTTAAGAGGATGATAGTACATCTGACAACAATACTACAACAAAAGCACTACATAGTACTACATAGATTGTCAGTACAATATATATTTATACTGAACTGCAATTTACACCCTTAAGTATAGTAATGTATGGTTCATATATGGTTGAATTACATTATTTGGCAGGGCAAAGATGGAACACATCACACCTTCACTTTAGATCATTTTGTTATAAAATGATCTTGCTCACAAATAGCATGTAGTATTTTTATGACTGTGTGTGTGTTTTTTCATGTGGGTGTTTGTACTGTCGGTGTGCAAATTTGCCTTTCTGCAAATCTGCACATATATATATGTATCTAGGTGTGCCAGCAAGCATGTGTGGGTCTGTCTTTCTTATGTGAGTGTGTGTTTAGAGCCTTTCACAGCCTGGTTGGTGGAGGGATTAATTGGTAAGGCTCTGCATGCATGAGCGCGTTCTAATCAGTTGATACACAATAGTAAAGGTCCCTAAACAGGCAGTGATGAAATACATCTGAAGGTCTCGTTCCTGTTCAATGTCTGGTCTGGTTAGTACAAGTGCAACCTGGTGCCTATACTCAAGGCTGTCACTGAGGCCAGAGCAAAAACATCCTGCAATCTGACTGGAATCTAACTCTTTCTTCATTCCATTTTAAATGTCACACCCAAAAGACAACATGGCTGAGTATTTGCTCCTCTACGCTCCAGATCCATACCATTAGCATAAATGGAGAATCAATTATTTCAGCCCTGATGGAGCTGGTTATGCAGAGACAATAAAGGCAGAAGGAAGGAGTCATAATTACAAGATGACCTGTGTCGCCTTTCCACCATCACTAGTGTACCAGCACCATGTTGGTATTTCATGGGTGAGCCGGTAATTACCTGATAAGAACTGCTGGAAAAGTGGGAAAGCAGATTGGCCCCTTTTGCACGTCTCTTTCGATGCACCACACTTGCACTGCAACATGGCCAAACTGCTGGATCTGTGCCCCGACAACCCACTCACATGTCCTCTCTCAACACACAAGTGAGACACACTCATACGCGTACACGGCAAAAATGTTGACTCTTCAATTTACATAAGATGTCAAATTTAACCAGTGTGTCAGACTCTTGGTACTGCTGCCCATTTGATGATAATATCCAGTGTAGCGCTCTGTGGGCTGAGGAATACAATTCAAATGACTCTATCTCTTGAGGCAGAGGTGCTGTGATGTGCCAGCCGCTCTGTAGAACAGCCCAAAACCAGCTAGTGCAGAGAAGTGGGGCTTACCACTTTCATGTCATGCCTAACAGAATGAGAGATGGGGTAACAGAGAGGCAGATAGAGCGAGCAAGGCGATATGTGTGAAAGAGAAGAGGGTAAGGGATGGTTGTTTGGGACCAGCTACATGGTTTATCTGCGATGTGGCTTGTGAATAAAAACCCCAACCTCATGAAATCATCTCTGCTGGATGCCAGGGGAAATATCACAGAGGTAATATCAAAGAGCCACAAATGACTATTTTCTAAATGAGAATTGTGTCCATATCTTTTATACCCATAAGGGCCATAAGCATCCTTTTTCCCCTTTACTGAAATCAGGCTTTAGTCCCATCCCCCATTTATGAATCAATGCTGTTTTACAGACCACCAAGCATTTAAAGTGGGATCTTACTTTTTCCTTGACTTTAAAGCTCTGCCAGCCTGCTGGTGTTATAGTGGGAAAAACACGGGGTAGCCCACTGAATCACGATTGAGTGATATTAGCAAATGTGTTGCAAGATGTTATGAATTTTTTACATCGCTGGAAACACAGCATCCTCTTTTGAGGACAACTTTAAAGGTCTCCTCTTCCTACCCTCATAATAATGTTGACTATATTAGTGCAAGCAAGCAGCATGCATGTATATATCAGTCAGAGCAGGAATCAGTGTGAGATCAGACACCACTTCGTCATTTCTACTCTGCCGTCCCACAGCTTGCTTTGAAGTGCCTAGCTGCAAAGAATAATGAGGATGCAAGGTCATTTGGGATGACTTGGGTACCAGCCCACACACACACACATAGGCACACACACACACACACACACACACACACACATACACACACACACACAGAAACATCTCTGATATCACCACTGAAGATCTAGAGAAATGGTTAGAGGAGGAAGGATACTTATGAGTATAGAAGTATAAGATAAGTGGCGATCTGACTGTTTAGGAACTGGTTATCACTCTTAAATGAAAGAATGGATCCAAAAAAGAATGTACTATGTTGCTGGGTAACATGCATGCATGTTGTTGGAGTGAATAAGAAACATAGTGTTGTGTAAGAGAGAGAGACACAGTTGGCTGTTCTTTTATAATTTAGCTGGTCAAGATTGTGCAAAATGGAGGTGGCATGCCTGTTTCCTTGAGGGACATACGAATAAATATGACCTAATGGTGTACCATCCAACTGTTGGAAACTGAATTTTCTTCCAGCACATCCTCAACCCAAAATTCCTTGCAAATCATGCCACATTGCTGCCACCTTTCGGGACAGCTGGGCACAATTGTGTCTGGCAGATGTCAAGGCATCCTGGCAAAGCAACACAAATCTGGGACAGTTGGACTCAGGCAACAAACAGATGAGGACATCTTCTAAATCAATGCCACCACAAGAGGACAGTGTTGATGTATCAGCCCAGAGGCTTGTTTATTAATATTGATGTCCCCACCTTTTTTATAATTTCAGACTACTTGAGTTTAACACGTTTTAGATGAAAAGGTAAGTGGGAATATGTTTTCATCATCATCATTAAATTGGGTTATTAAATAGTTGAGAGGCCTCTTATTTCACATTCTATCTGAGAGCGGGTGTGTGTGCGTGGAATATAGTGAGGGGCTATATGGCTAACTATTTCACTCTTTAATAACCTCTGTTGAAATGAGAGTTTTGGGGATTGAGATAACAGCCGATTATCACTCTGTGTTATTGTGATAAGCTTGCAAAGAAAACTACACAGAGACACAAGGCATAGCCAATTATGAATATGAAAACCTATTCATTGAGTCAAGCCCTATTCTTTTCAGACTGTAACAGCCTGACACAATAGATATTCTCCACTGATTCCCAAATGACTTCCTGTCATGTTGATACAGATACAGGTTTAGTTGAAGTCCATGGGTGTGGTGAATTGTAAATACGGATGCTTAATCACTGAGCTAACAATATTAGTCTACAGTGCATTACTTCCCTCATTCCCATAAACATTCATATTAATACCGATTCATGCTTCATAATAATTGTGTGGACACATAGTCACAGAAAATATGAAGAGCTCAGACAGAGTGTTCTCTGTGAAGGTTTTCTCATATACACAGACACCTTGTCTCCTTGTATTTCAGTCAAACAGATACCAATGTCAGTATTCAGGTGGTCATCGTAGGCGTGTGATGACTGAAAAGAAGGAGCAACAGCACTATATTGCCTACATTTCCATACATATCCTATCATACTGACACAAACTAAGTTTAGTGGACATGTGAGATTGTGGAGAGTTATTGTTGTGGACACTTAAATACAGTGGCTTCTCCCAATAGTGCCATAAATTTACACTTACTACTGATGCACACAGAGGTTCATTGGATATTTGAGGGTTGGGTATATTATCAGTATGAACAGTTAGATACAGGTACTTCTTCCTATATTTCTCAAAAATGTCACTTATATTGACACAGAAAAAGGTTTATGATTTTGAATGTTAGAAAATATCATCATAGAAACTTGTTAATAAAATAAAAATGGTCTGTGTCTCATTTCCATACAACAAATTATAGATTTATGTCTAATTCTCATAGTATACTGTTTTCACAGTACACAGAAAATCTCTGTCTCAGTTATTGTGTACTAACAGCTAAAGATGCCATACATGCACTGACATACATCAATCAGCCTGCAACTCTCGCCACTGACTAATTGGAGTCTCTGTTGGTTGCTTGGCAACCCAGTGGTGAAAACGAGACCGAATTTTCTCACTTTTACTGTGTTAATATAGTATATAACTGCTTGAAATTAGTATAAAGGATGGAAGGTGGACACAACTAATTATTGTAAGAGTGCATTCCTAAATTGGGTTTTCAATTGCAGTAGAACATCCAATTGAGGACCCATTACATACCCATTAACATCCATTTAACACAGATACAGATCTGAGTATAGCGGATTTCTATGGCTGTTTTACACTACGATTATTGATACCTACCAACCCAACTGAGACAATGTCCTTTCTCCCTGCATTCCCATCAACTTCCACTCACATTAATACTGAACCTGAAATTAAATGTCAGGATTCAACAGATATCTATTGCTGTCACCACTGAGGTAAAATAGAGGAATATGTTACACTGTTGCTCTCTAACCTCTGTATAATACTCCATATGCCTCCAATCCACTTTCCACTTGTGCTCCCAGCTTCTTTTCTCTTCGTCACAGAGCAGACACCCATGAATGCATGCTGACCCCATATGCCTCCTCAGTATGCAGGAGATGTATGTGTATGTGTGTGTGTGTGAGAGTGAGTGACAGTGTGTGCACAGCAGTTATTGGGGTGTAGCACAAAACATGTTATATATCTCGATAGGTGTTGCTTTGTTAAAGGTTTTCTGAAGGCTGATACATGTCTTAAACTGAAGCTACTGACAAACTGATATTTGTGCTATACATTTCTTTCATTGGTCATTTTGTTAGAAAAAAATAAAACAATGTCACTTGACCTACAAACAGACTAATGCGCTTAAAGGAATTAAAAGGATATAAGTCTTATCCCTCATTAAGCTTTCCCTAGAGAATATAACAAACATTAAAAAAAACTGTTCTGTGCCTCTTCGACACTTCTATTCTCTGAAACAGCATTGACACCACTTTATGACAGGACACAAGAGTGTCCAAAATCACTCCCTTGTTCATCTGTTCCCTGTTCACTACATCAATGGTTTCCAGCCTGGAGAATGACCCCAAGGGGTCCCAAGATAAATCTAAGGCATCTAAGAATTCTTCAACTGAAACAATCTGACAAAGAAAATTCATCACTTTTGGTTGAACTACTTACCGCTCGTGGACACTAAGGACCAGGTTATGTTCAAAAAGATGTAGCTTGTATGTCGCGCCGTCCATCCTTGCTGGAAGTCAAATGTGTATATAGTTGTTCAGAATGGCCACACTTGGAGGCAGAATAAAAAGTTGCTTGTCTTAGAGAGAGAGGAGACATGATATAATTTACAGCAAACACGGTGGTAATGGTGCGCATTTTCCAGTCTCCGGGAGTGCATTCATGGTGTTGCACTTGGTTGTTGAGAGGGAAGTTAAAACCCTGGCTCCTTTTTCACCTCAGTACGCCTGGCCAATCAGAGCGTGAAAGTGGGTGTGAATGTCAGATTGTCAGTTACAGAAATTGTCAGACACCTTCCCTATAACCTTCCTTAATCCGATGCTGTAAAGGTGTGGGGTTGGAGGGAAAGTATACACCAATGTTATGGCAATAATCTGTGGTGTGGGTCACAAACAGGCACTGCTATCTATCTATCTATCTATCTATCTATCTATCTATCTATCTATCTATCTATCTATCTATCTATCTATCTATCAATTTTTCTATCTATCTATCTATCTATCTATCTATCTATCTATCTATCTATCTATCTATCTATCTATCTATCTATATCTCATATCTTGCACTGTGCTTTAGCTGCACTATAATTTGTGCTACCCTGTTTTATCTATCCTATTCAATTTTTAGCTTATTTTTATTTTTCCATTTACCTCTTTCATTTTCTGTTTTGATGTACCTTCTTATAAAGCCTTGTGTTTTGCAGACTGCAACTCCTGAAGCTCCATCATATCAGCAGTGGAGAACACTAGTCATTTTCTGATTTTCCTGCAGGCCATTATAGTCTCTATATACAGTATCGGTTGAACCATATATATTGTATTGTATTGTATTGTCCTGTGTGTATGTGCTTGTGATTGTGCTTGTAAAGCCTGTCTGAATACTAGCACAGAGTGTCTGTGTTTCTCTCTGGCTTGTCATTGTATGCGTGTGATTTTGAGTGCTTGCATGTTTGTGTGTGCCACACAGAGCAACTGATGTGGCTGTCAACTTGGCTCAGGCCCAGGAAGCCACATCCAAACATTCACAGCTGTTGTGACTGTCCTCTGTGGCAATCCTGACACACTTTCATTCTGAAATACACACTCACAATTAATTTAGATTCCATTATGGGCTAACTTCATATCATGTTGGTTATATGAGGAAGAGCAGGAATCGTTGAACGTGAGAGAGTGTTGGTTCCTCACATCTCCTATTCATTACAACGCCTTTGATGAGTTCATCACGTCAGGGTTGGCTAATGAGTTTGAAAGGCGAGTGTCTGCTTTGCTCAGGGCTTGCTGACAGCAATAAAAGCCTGTGAGCCCTCTGCAGTAATGCCTTAGATGTGGAGTGGCCTTGTCAGGGGTTGACAGCTCTGCACGATAGAAAAGCAATGCCGAAAACACTCTTTGTTATGAGCTAATCAATTTCAAACTGATCAATAATTTAGTTTCAGTCATTACAGCTGGTCTGATTGCTCTCTTTACCCGTCTTTGCTTCTGTCCTGTGTGTGTGTGTGTGTGTGTACAATATTTACTATGTAACTGTCACTGTATCCCTGCCACCTTCTCTTTGTATCTCTTTTTATCTGTCTTTGTCTGTTTTTGATCACATCTTTCTTTGTGTTGTTTTTTATGATGTGGTGCTAAATCTCTTCCAGACCCTACTTTATTTGGTTCTCAAATATTATCCATCAAACTTGCCCTGTGTGTCGTAATCGACCATTCTGACTACATTCTCCAGTTAAAAGAGATGAGTTGGTCCTTGTTAATAGCATCAGTCTTGAAAGAGAGGTTTGTCTTAGTCCAGAGAGGTGGTTAGGTCACTTTGACACATTTCATTCTGAGGCACTTGATTGCAGTATACTAAGCAATCCCCATGGAAATAATCTAGGATTATCCTTGTGCAATGCTTATCCCCCACATCTCTGAAATGGATTTTCCCAAGACATCAACCAGCACATGGTCACAGACTGCTTAGACTGCAATGCCTGTCATCTGTGATTCCATTTTTGTCCATATGTGAGAGCGAGATGGTTTATGCCAAGTGTGGCCCCTGATGATTTCCCTGTCTTTCATGACCAGAGGCAATGGGCAGTGGCACTATGCCAGTCACCATGGCATATCATTATGTCCATGTGTGAGACCTCAGAGGGTTGCCTGCCAAAGGGCACACACTATGGGTAGTGGGTATCTTAATCACAAAGCATAAACACAAATTCAACTTCTGCTAGCCTTCCTCAGATACTGGACCATGCCAGACACTGCCAGTCGGCACCTTTGTTTTTAGCCCAGCTAGGCTGGGTTCAGACATTAACTTTACTTCCTCATTGTTTGTAGCCTCACATATCCCACTCCTATATATCTGGAAATAATGATAATAATTGCAAAATCAACTAATTTATTTCCTTCAAATATATTTAAATCCCTTCATATAGAAAAGTACTGGAGTGAAAACCATTTCCTTTGCCACAACCTGGCCTTACATATTTGATCAAGGTAATGAAATACAGTAATGATTGTAAAGCATTACGCCAAATAGGGAAATATTTAATTTCTTATTATATGGTCTGTGCACAACCATTGTTTGCCAAAATGTCATTAACAAACAAAGACATGTGCAGTATGTTATCCTACATACTGACATTATTTCTGTTTGAGGTCAGTTAGACCCTAGAGAGGTCCAACTCCCTGTCAGACTGCTCAGAAATGCAAATTTAATATATTTGGAACTGACTTTGGGAGGGGTAGTGCAGTGTAAAAATCACGAAAATCCACTATATTTAATCACATTTTTCTGCTGGGGTGCCCCGACACTTTCTATCTTTCTTTCTTTATGTTATGGCAATAATCTGAGATGTGGGTCACAAACAGGCACTGTCTATCTATCTATCTATCTATCTATCTATCTATCTATCTATCTAGGAAAATGTCTCTTTAATATCAAAGAGACAGTGTCAACCTTTCCAAGTGGCATGGTACAAACAGACGGCATGACTGTTTGTGCTGTCCCTTGAATGACAAGTCTGAGTCAAGTGACCAGTGGGAACAGATGGATTGGGTTTAGAGGGGGCCCTGATGAACTTCAGCAGTGTCTCTGTTCCTCACAGTCATACATCGTCCTGGCAGTCGGGCAGGGATTGTTCGATTTGCGTCATCAGCTCCATGTGGAGGATAGGGGAGTTGATGTAGATGTAAGTCTACTTGATTCCCAACAGTGCTAAATATCTGACCTGTACTGGTTCTGTCAGACTGATTGGTGTTGTCTGCTGCCTCTCACGAACCTGTTTGCGATGGGCCTTTTACAATCACGCTGAGAGAATCAGGCCTCTCTGCCTGACACAGATGAGCTCTGGAGCCTGGCCCAGGTAGTGGATGATGTAGCCTAGCCACAGGCCATCGATGAGCAGCTTTTGCTCCCAGTTCCCTCCTTCCATGTTTTCCATTTTCCCCTCCCTCCCTGCCTCTTGCACACTCCTCCCTTCTAGTCTCCTAGGCATGCTGCACCTGTCCCTGCACCAAAAATACCCAGGGATGCCAGCAACCCTGCAATCTGTCACCTCCAGGGCCTCACTGACATTTTTAATCAGAGAGTGATAGGATCACAGGTATATTCGATATTTACCCCCTTAGCAAACACACTCCCCATACTCAAGGCTTAGCTAGGAGTGTGATTTGTGGGGATCATTGTTGTGAGAGTGGTACACACTGGTTTTGGAGAGGTAACAAAAACAGGAGCTGTGTTTCCATCGGAAAGCTTTTTGTCTCTGCGTGGTCCGTGGGGTAGACACAGCTTTGTGGTTTTGAAGACAGAACTACATCAAAGGATACATGTGATGGAGTCCAATTATTGGAGTGTCAGGATTAAAAGCCAATATGTAAAACACACTTTGACTTTCCCACCCTTTCATGCTTTTTTAGTCTCACACCAAGGGGGATAATGATTTCTCCACAGCAAAAAAGAGAGGCTGGTAATGGGTAATGCTGTGAAAGCAATACAACAAACATTCAGGATATTAGTGCTTTTAATAAAGATAGTAAATCAGGCTCCAACATTGTTTATGCAAGTAGCAAAGAGTGTAGGCTGATGGGAAATGTTTTGTTCACACCTAACATACCTCTGTATCTACTTCCGCCAAAAGTTTGTTACATCCCATTGGCAGTTTTTAAAAATGCATGCTTAAAGCAAACTTCTTTGGCCCTCACTATAAAACATTTCTTTTGTATCATGGGATGCTGCAGCCTCGGGAAAAATAACAAAGGATCTCTTGAGCAGGATAGTCCAAATAAATCCCAAAAGGAAAATGCATTTTGTTTTTTACCTCAGTGATACTAATGGTTAATTAATACCACAGTGAACAGGAGAATTGTCCTATATAGTCATTGTCAGGACCCTGCTGAGGAGAAGACTCGCACAAAGGCAGATGTTACCCTCAGGCAACTGATCTGCAATCAGATTTCTTTCTCCTCCAGCATGTTACTTTGGACAATTGGAGGCAAAATTATAAAAATCATCTATAGATATGTGAGGGGAACAGTGTGCACCTTCATCAGTGCAGCAGTTGGCTGTTGAGGCAGACAGGTGAACAGGGTAAGTAATCAAATGAGAAGTTCAAAAATCCACCAGAGAGATAAACTTCACTCCTCAGCTGAACTTAGCTGCTGTATAATTAATGGTTATGGAGTGTCTCTCATCTCACTATTTTCTATTGCTCTTTGTCAGGGACAGTCTATATAGTGTGCTGTGGCTGTGTCCCATTTCCCAGATAAAAAATGCCTGGGTAAGGGAATGGCTGCCATCCCCTCTATGGTTGAATAATGGTGTGATGCCCTTGCTGTGCAGCCCCTTGGGGATTATGTTTCAACAGTAACCTGCCAGAGTAAAGGTTGTGGCAGTAATTAAAACCAAATATTTAAGAGTTGGCCAGCAGTCCAGCACTGAATTTTCAGATCAATGTGGGCCAAGCCCAAGGACCTTGTTGCCTGCCCAGGGCTCCATGTGCCCCACAGAGAAAGTCAAACAGATTGAGTCAGCTCAACTGCTGGCTAACTCACTGAGCTGTAAGGCTGCATGCCTGCTGGGACCTCTTGTTACAGAGCTGGTTTCTTTTTTTTAATGTTTACTAAGGAGAGGAATGGGATGCACTGCTGACAGCTTTGAGCACTGGGCTTGTTCACTGTGCTGAGTACACTGGATGCTTAAAGTTAATAACATTTTTTATTTCAGTACAAGAGCATTCTGCTTCAAACAAGTTCTTCCCAGCAACAGCATTTTTCTCATGCATCTCTTGAAATGCTGTATAAAAAGCCTTTCTCATGCTGCCACTAGCATAAGGTTGAATGCATGCCAGAGCTGTTTAAACCAGACCTTGGAAAAAAGATATTTCACACACCACTCTGTGATATGAATGCTTTTCTTTGAACACATTCACAACTCCTTCATACCAGACAATTAATAGTATTATCCCACTGCTCATTGCAGATCACATCCTGGTCTTCAACTGTAGTTCCATACACATCATTAGTTTACAGTGCAGACTTTGCAGAAGTGGGTTCATTTATTTGGTCACACATAATGCAACAAACTACACTCTTTTATAAGTATTTATTTTTGGTTGATAATTTGGTAAAATATTATAGTATGTGATAACTTTAAAACTTTTTAGTATACGTTTCTAGCAATCCTGTAGTTATTATAGAAGCTTGTGTTCTCCCATTCCAACCAAAGTGCAGCAGTGTCAAACCTGCATCAGAAGGTCAGGATCAGGGTAACAAAGCCAGGTTATAATTCAGACCGTCCTCTCCACATGTGTCACAGCACTGGTCTGATAGAGGTATAAAAAGCACTTTATCCATGAGCTTGCTATCTCTACCTTATTACATTATTACCTTAAAATGTTCTTGTTATTAATAGACTCATAGAGCATAGTACACATCACAGCCAACATGAAAAAGTGCTTAATTGTCATGTGTAATAATGAATATTATAAAAAACAACATCCCAAGAAAAGAACTTTAGAGACACGCTCATCTTAGTCTTTCAGTCCCTTTTGAATTGAGTTGTTCTCTTGAATCACTCACCTTTGTAGTCAAAAGTAATCAGAATTCAAAATCACAGAACAACTGCCAACTCCACTCCCTGGCAGCCATCTCCTGGAGGCACTTAGTGGGCTGGCAGATAACATTCTTTGAGGTTCATCACAACCTCTCCACCATTACTTCAAGACACTTCTCTCAGGCCAAAAACTTAAGACCCTAACAACCAAGAATTTTTTTTCAATCATTTATAACCTGTGCATTCACACATCCCAACACCTACAAGCAATGAAAAATGTTATTTACAGCAAATGTGCATTAATGCATTATTCCTCAAAGTATTTTAAGGACTTCTGGTTCAATATTTGTTAAATATCCAGTATGTTTGATGTGATATTGTATTCCGTTCATTGGGTGTATGCTGAGAGTGAAACAGTGAAACAAATGTTGAAAATGTTAACAAGCAAATATGAATATATAAATATAAACAAATATGAAATAAATTAATTCTCACTTCTATAAGCATTTAGTATGGAATCAACAAGGAACATACTGTTAGAAGAACAAATACGTCAGAATACCATGAAAATGATCATTTGAAGCTGCTGTAAGGAAGTGTGCTGTATGGGTGGATTTTGGATAAAAAATTAAAACAAGTCCACATTCTTTGTTGTTTAGGGGCTTTTGAGCCTTTTCCTCAAAGCCTTCCCACCAAAGGAGTCCATATGCAAATGCAGACTGAAAGCTGAAACACTATGGACTATACAAAAGAAAAAACAAAGCTTTATGTTTATGATTGATATAAGCAGCTACATTTACAATGATAGCCTCATGATTTAGCACAAGTTTCAAGTTTATTCTTGTAAATAGGGTGCAGTTACAATAGTTGCCTGATCATAGTTTCTTTCACAGTCACTCCTTAAACAAGAGTACATTTTTTGTTTGACTCATTTTGTCTTTCTTTGTAGTTATACTTTAACTTGCTCCTGTGAGGCGTAACTCCAGTCAGCAGGTAGAGGTTGGATGCCCGCCCTGTACCAGGTCCGTTTTTGCCTATTTGCATTATAAGCGACTGTAGTGGACCCCCAACACCAGGGGGGCCCTATGGAGTGATGTTTTTTTTTTTCTTTTCACAGACAGAGGGCCCCCTTGAATAGCTAAATGGCTATATTTCATATAGCACTTTTATCCTATATTTTAGGTTAACTAATCTACCTGTCAGACTGATTTTGTTTACATTAGTTCATCAGCGTAGCAAAAATTCCTGTCAGAGGAAAAATGTTGCTGTGCTGTTCCTCCCCAAACTACATGGCGTGGAAAGGTGATGAGAGGAAACACAGAAAAGAGAAGAGTGTGGAGTGTGTGAGAAACTCTGTGGATATTAAAAAGTGTAAAAAATTAATAAATGTGTATGTAAAAACTGAGTTTTGAGGACAGCAGACAAGTGGAGTGACTAAACCAGGGACCTGCATGCCATGGGTTGACTATTCTTTCATAACGTCTGGGTAAATTTATTTTTTGTCTAAGTTAGCGTAGCTTACTCCTGAAGTCAGGATTAGTACACTAATCCCGACTTCAGGAGACTATTGACTGACTCACTAATCGACTTGTAGTACTGCAGTGAGAGTGTGTATGTTCTATGCGGAAATGTACAGAAGCCAATTACTTTTTAATGCCGTTATACTGAGATCACAAGTTAATTTATGTCAT
The DNA here is from genome assembly GCA_029490765.1 of Euthynnus affinis. Taxonomy (NCBI): domain Eukaryota; kingdom Metazoa; phylum Chordata; class Actinopteri; order Scombriformes; family Scombridae; genus Euthynnus; species Euthynnus affinis. Next base: position 17,985,323 of record CM055848.1, on the reverse strand, counting down.
TATCTCGAGAAAACAAAAGGCCCATTTCTAAAGATAATTTATTACAAGATTTATCATGGATGGTGCTCATTCTCATTTGTTCAATTGTCTTCTCCTCTACATGTTTCACTCACATAGATTGCCTATTTAGATCAGGCGCAAGACACCCACAGGTGGCTCTTAAAGGTGCAGTGTGTAGAATTTAGTGGCATCTAGTGGAACAGAATTGGCAGAAATGGGATATAATATTCATAAGTATGTTCTAATTAGTAAATAATTACCTGAAAATAAGAATAGAGAATGTTAAGGTAGGCACCATCTTTGGAGGAGCACACTCTGTTACCTGCCTGTGATTGCTACCATGCTATGGTAGTTGCCTGCTTACCTTTTGTTTTGTTTGGTTAAAAATGTTTCAAAACCCTAGAAGCTCATGAACAGGTTTGCAGTGGCTAGGTGCAAGATATGCTAATTCACAAGCTGGCACACTGCAAGAGCACAGTCATACTCACAAAGGTACGTTGGCACTCTTTTTGGCTCAATTATCAAACCAAACAAAATGCAAAACTTACCAGACAAAGGACAGACAGTGATGAAGTGTCAGCATGTCAGCAGCTTCAGTGTGAAGAACAATAATTATTTGAACTTAACTGAAGTTTATTGTGAAGTGACAATAATAATCATACCAAACAAAGGGGGAAAGTTAGTTATAATTTCAGTGGTCACATACGTACATTGAGCTCAAATTGATCTATATACAATTAATTTACACATGTGATTGTATTTACAGAAGCAGCCTATGTCACAGCCTCTGCACAATACAAATGATGAAGACACCTCCAGCTTAGACAGTGGACCCTCTATTGTTCATGTAGAGGATAGCAAAATAGCCTCTATGAGAAGTATTTAAAAAAAAAGAAAAAAACTGACACCCCCCCTTATTTTTTTAAAAATAAACAGACTAAATAGCAAGCATTTAAAACAGTTGGATCAAATGTTGTTGTTATTACATCTGGCGACAGTAGGTGTCACTGTATACCAGGTCCGGTAAGAAGCATCTTACTCAAGCCGTATTCGTCCTGCCAGAGACAATAAAATGGCGCTTGAGTTGGTCACACACAGATAACTTGTGTCTGTTCCTTACTGCTCCACAGGTATGTAAAACGTGGTGTAAAACAACTTAAAATGGGTCTACATAGTCTCTAAATGTTAGAGAAGCATTCCATGAGATTTGTGAGTTAAATAAACACTCGAAGATTGAGTTTGCGTGTCGTTTTGTGTCGAGTGTAGTTAGCAAGCTAGCATCTATTGTTTACACTACCTAGCTTAAAGTGACTGAGATGCAAAGTGTAAAATATAGTTTGTGGTTTCCACCTTAGCCTGGAGCTGACTAGGTATGTAAAAGGTTCAACTTTTGATATGAGAGAAAAGTATTTAAATTGTATTTCATGAGCTAGAGGTGAAATTACGTTGAATTTGTTTTACTGTATGACGCAGCAATTTTGTAATGGCGGTCATCTAGTGATGTAGTGTCATAAACAAATTGACTTGGTGTTAAAGAAATCTATACAGGGACGTGTTATTGTTATGTAATGTAGAGTTTATCATATGTGTAAGTAATATAGAAGTTGTGAGATTTGATTGTGTTTCATAATAGTATTGTATTTGACATTACAGTTATGAAATGAATTGCTGGTTCAACAGTTTCACATATTTAACTGTGTATATACAATAATATTCCATGTATATAAAATTACTATTAGAGTAAAAAAATGCTGGTACTTGAAACAACTTATTTTCAGTCAGTATAACAGTAAACTGTTGGAAGTAGAAACCAGTTGAATGTGAAGTGATATGTACCTGATGTGAATGAAATATGATTGAAATGATAGTAATAACTGAAGATACAAAAGTTATCAGTAAGCATGGATATGTTTGTTAGGATACAGAAATATGTTGTTAGTTCACTATATTGTGATATTGAAGTTGAACATTGTTGCCAGAGACAATAAAATGGCGCTTGAGTTGGTCACACACAGATAACTTGTGTCTGTTCCTTACTGCTCCACAGCCAACCAGGACTGTGCAGCTAAACTGCTACTGGCCCAGGTACCCCTAGCCCTGAGGCCGGTAACATTTGGGGGCTCGTCCGGGATCGCACCAGCTATTTGAAGACACCAGAATTGCAACTGTGACATCCTGTTTCCAGAGCTTCAGGGAAGGCTACCCTCCACGGTGTCATCCAGAGAGCCTCGGCTTCAGGAAACCCAGTCATGATGGCTACTTCAGATCGCCGGCTGCTGATCTGGAAACTGCAGAAGAAATTACCAGATTTGAGTGTCAGTCAGCTACAGACTCTGGCACGTGAAATCGATGATGGACAAGAGGAGAAGACCGTAGATACTTCCACGCTGACTGAACCTGAACTGTTCGAGATGATTGTCGATTTCATAAGGAGTGAGAAGCTCAAGGACACAGAGGACGAAGGCATGTCTTGTCTGATGCTCCTCCTTGATATGGTCGAGGACTTAACTGCTATGGACACAGCCCACATTGTGTTGGAAGGCGGGGATGCTAATTCTCAGTGTGGTATGTCTCTACCCACACCTACCAAGACACCAGCCAACGGCAGAGATGTTGATGAGATACAGTCAAATCCAGAAGCAGTGGACTCCACTAAGACTACTAAAACTACAGTCAGAGACTCTGAGAAGGGTGTTAAAGTGAGCACATCTTCATGTGTTACTGATCAGGTGGTAAGACTTACTGATGTGGCAAGTTTATTACCTCGTAGAGAGTTTAGGATTCATGGTGGTCAACTATCTGATTCTGGGTCTGAAATCTCTTATAACAGTATCTGCAAACAAATAGATGAAGGTCTTAAAGAAGGTTTCAGTGAGTCTGAGGTTATACGAACAGTGATAAAAGTAACCAAGCCAGGTAACTTCAGAGAAATGCTATGCAATAAAGATGATCTCAGGGTAGACGAGTTAAAACGCTTTCTTAGGTCTCACATCAGAGAGAAAAGTAGTACTGAACTCTTTCATGAGTTGAGTAATGCTAAACAACAGGATAAGGAGACCCCACAACAATTCATGTATAGGATAATGGGTCTCAAACAGCGTATTCTGTCAGCCTCACAACAGAGTGATACTGAATTCAGTTATGATAAAAAGCTGGTACAGGGTACATTCCTTCATACACTTTACCAAGGTTTAAATGAAAAAAATAACCACATAAGGAGTGATCTTAAATCCTCCCTCAGAGACTTGCAGGTGACTGATGATTTTTTATTGGAGCAAATCACTAAATCAGCTAGTGAGGAGGCTGACAGACTCAAACGCCTTGGAACTGTAGCTAAATTCAAATCAGTGACCGTTAGCTCCGCTCAGCAGGGTGACAACCGACCAGTTGACCAGGTAAAGCTGACTGAAGTTAACCGTGACATACAGGCTAATCAGACTGCTATCATGGAATTGACTGCACAGGTGTCCACACTGACAAAACATCTGAGCAAACTCACCACAAAAACAGACAATGAAACTCCCCAAGATCTTCGACAGCCCCAGATAAATACCCAGACTGGGAGGACTGTTACCAAAGGCCGTTGTCCCCAATGTGTGCAACAAGGAAACATGTCATGCTCTCACTGTTTTCGCTGCGGCCAGGCTGGGCACAGAGCTGTTGGCTGTTTACAGAGACAGTGGTCGGGAAACGGAGTACAGTCACTGGAGAGGGACAGCCAGTGACTGAGGTAACTACGACGTCCCAGGTGAAAGTGGACTCTGTTCAAACAAAGAAACCAGTGGTAGTGAATGTTCAGCACAAAACAATGAAAAAACGTGTAGCCCAGCTAATCGGCAGAAGATGTGTGGTTGCCTGCGCAATCAATGGGGTTTCACTGCAGATGCTGTTTGACTCAGGAGCTCAAGTAACAATAGTGGGGAGAGACTGGGTAGAAAGGGAGTTACCTAATGTCAAGATCCAATCCCTTGAGACTTTACTCGCTGACAGGCCTTTAGAAGTCGCCGCAGCTAACGGTACAGATGTGCCATTTGAAGGCTGGATAGATGTGACCCTAGAGATAGTGAGTATGAACCATGGAACTGTGGCAGTACAGGCTCCTATGTTAGTGGGCAAAAGTTGCATCAGTTTTCCACTTTTGGGGTCAAATGTGATTGCAGAGATCATCAAGGGGAATGATCCGACAGAGGGTATCGATATTGGTTCACTGCTAAAAGAAGCACTAAATGTTAGTGAAGATACAGCAAAAACCCTAGTATCTACTCTCAGTGCAACTATATCAGAACAGGAAGAAGTCCCACAGCATGAGGTCAGGGTAGGAAAAAAGGGGCTTACCATATCTGCAGGGCAAATAGGTGAGGTTCGGTGCAGGGTTAGAGCTTCGCCACAAGGGGGAGCGATGTTGTATGAGCCAGCCATGGACAATAACTGTCCCGATGGTTTAGAGCTGTTCCCTGCTCTTGTGGAAGTCCCCAGTGGGTCATCCAAAATCGTTAAGATCCCTATCCAGAATGTGACCAAACATGATATTTTTCTCTCAGGGAGAACAATACTGGGCACTCTTCAGGAAATTGTTGATGTTAAACCTGTCACCTGCCCTCTGCAAAATGAAACACCAGTCAAACCGCCCTCAAAGGCTGAAACCTGCTCTGCCCAACTAAACCCTGAAAAATCCAGTCAACAGGTAAAGGACAAACAAAATCTGTCAGCAAATGGGAAATGGCACCCACCTGTTGATTTGTCACATTTAGAGGAAAAGGAGCAGGAAACAGTGAGAAAAATGCTGTATGAGGAGTCAGACATTTTTGCCAAAGAGGATGATGATATTGGCTGCATCAAAAATCTGAAGCTCAAAATCAGCTTAAAGGATGAAGTGCCTGTACAAAAGTGCTACAACGCCATTCCAAAACCTTTATATAAGGAAGTAAAAGACTACGTACAAAATCTGCTGAATCAAGGATGGATAAGGAAGTCCAAATCGCCATACTCATCTCCTGTGGTCTGTGTGCGGAAAAAGGACGGCAGCCTACGGTTGTGCGTCGACTTCAGAGAGCTTAATCGGAAAACCATCCCTGACCGACACCCCTTGCCACGTATCCAACACCTGCTGGATAACCTGGGAGGCTACACTTGGTTTTCAATACTTGACCAAGGGAGTGCCTACCACCAGGGTTTTGTGGATGAGAGTTCACAACACGTCACTGCTTTTAACACTCCATGGGGTTTGTACGAGTGGGTGCGACTCCCATTCGGCCTCACAAACGCTCCAGCAGCATTTCAAAGATGTATGGAGGGAGTATTGGAAGGACTGAGAGACGAGTGTTGTTCCCCGTATCTAGATGATGTACTGTGCTATTCAGCCACTTTTGATGGTCACATACAAGCACTACGACAGGTCTTGGGTCGACTGAGGGAACATGGCATCAAATTGCGACCCAAGAAATGTGAACTTTTTAAACAGCAAGTGAGATACATAGGTCGGGTAGTGTCAAATGAAGGAGTCCAGATAGACCCTAAGGATATAGAAGCAGTAACACAGCTGAAAGAGAGAGAGCCCAAAACAGTAGGAGAAGTCAGAGCTTTATTAGGGTTCCTAAGCTACTACCGCTCTTTTATCCAGGACTTTGCTAGACTAGCCAGACCCCTTTTTGAGCTTGTACAGGGTCAAAAGGACTCCAGGCAAACTGTTGTGTCCAAAGCAACCAAGGGCAGGGCCAGAAGTATAAGCAGCGGTCAACTGTCATCCAAAGCACCTGTTCATTGGACAGCGGAGCACAATGCTATTGTCTCCAGGTTTGTGGACATGCTAACCAGCTCGCCTATACTGGGCTATCCTGACTGTGATTTGCCATTCATCCTGCACACCGACGCCTCAAATGAAGGTCTGGGCGCTGTACTTTACCAACAGCAGGGAGGTAAACTACGTGTAATAGGTTATGGTTCCAGAGCACTCACTCCAGCAGAAAAAAACTATCACTTCCACTCGGGCAAGTTAGAGTTTCTTGCTCTTAAGTGGGCAATTTGTGATAAATTCAGAGACTATCTATACTATGCCCCTACCTTCACTGTATTTACCGACAACAATCCATTGACTTATATCTTGAGCACGGCAAAGCTGAATGCTGTGGGCCACCGCTGGGTCGGTGAGTTAGCAGACTTTCATTTTGACATTAAATACAGACCAGGAAAGATGAATGCTGATGCTGACACCCTGTCACGTTATCCCATCAAGTTCCAGGAGAGCATGGGTGAATACACTGAAACAGTGTCTACAGAGGTAGTGGCAGCCATCTGGCAGGGAGACAGAGTGGTGGAAAAGGAGGATGTGCCTTGGGCTGCTGTATTGGCCCTCACCGTAACACCTGATGACTCACTGTCCTGTCCTATGTCTGTTTTCACTCCCGAGGACATCCAAACGGCACAAAAAAAGGATCCTTCAATCAGCGAGATAATCACACTGAAAAAGAGAGGATGGATCCCAAATGACAAGGATAAACGACAAATGTCACGTGAAACAAGGAGACTAGTACACGAGTGGAACAAGCTGAAATTAGACAAGGGAATTCTGTACAGACATGCAAGTCAGAGGAAACAGTTAGTTCTCCCTACTGAACTGAAACAAAGAGTGCTCAAGGCTTTGCATGATGACATGGGGCATGTTGGTGCTGACAAAGTAACTCATCTGGCAAGAGAGAGGTTCTTTTGGCCTTTCATGCAGAAGGAGATTGAGGATTATGTGATCAGGAAGTGTGCTTGTATCAAACAGAAGCGGCCTAGTGTCCCGAACAAAGCACCTATGGGTTCCATAACATCTAGCACCCCATTTGAGTTTGTCTCGGTGGATTACCTCCACCTTGAGCCCAGCAAAGGAGGCTATGAATATATACTTGTTCTGGTTGACCATCTAACTCGCTTTGCTCAAGCATACCCCACCAAGAATAAGTCAGGGAGGACAGCAGCAGAGAAAATATTCCAGGATTTCATTCCCAGGTTTGGCTACCCTGAAAAGTTACATCACGATCAGGGGCGGGAATTTGAGAATGCACTGTTTCAGAGACTCCAACAATTGGCTGGCATATCTCATTCCCGAACTACTCCATACCACCCGCAGGGCAATCCTGTGGAGAGATTAAACAGAACACTGCTCCAGATGCTCCGGACTCTACATGAAGAAAAAAAGTCTGATTGGAAAGATCATCTCCCTCACATTGTGCATGCATACAATTGCACTATTCATGAAGCTACGGGATACTCACCATTTTTTCTTTTATATGGAAGAGCCCCACGCCTGCCAATCGACTTACTCTTTGACCTCAAACCTGAACAAGAGACCCCAGACAGACAGATGTACGCACAAAAATGGGCAAGTAGGATGCAAGAGGCATACAAAATTGCCTCAGAAAATAGCCAAAAATCCTCAGCAAAAGGAAAAAAACAGTATGACAGAGGGGTAAAAGGTGCCACACTCCAACCAGGGGACAGAGTGCTTGTGCGGAACCTATCTCAAAGAGGCGGCCCTGGCAAACTTCGCGCCTACTGGGAGGAGAAAGTCCACCGTGTCATTGAGAGAGTAGGTGAAGGGCCTGTGTACAAAGTACAAGCTGAAGCTGGAAATAAAGTCATCCGGGTACTTCATCGAAATCTCTTGCTGCCAGTAAATGCTTTACCATTAGAGGAGACTGGAATGAGACCTGAAAAAAAGAAAAAAACAAAACAGAACACTAACAACAGTGGGATGTCAGGAGAGGACTCTAATGAGTCGGGCGAAGAAGAGGACTCATGCAGTCCCCGGCCCATACCAGTGTATAGGATGATTCCTATCAGACCTTCTGCTACTCACTCAGAGCAACAGCACTCACTAAATCCCTCTGCTCACGAGTTCCAACCAGTGAGTAATGCATCAACTGATAAAGAGCCAATTGCAGAACAAGAAGCAGCCCACATATCAGAACAGCAACAAACACCAACAGTGCTACAAAGTGTGGGAGATACAGAAATGTATCAGGAAGTAAATGATAACGTCCAACAAGAACACAGAGAAGTAGAGGAGGAGCCTGAACTGGAGCGTCTGGGTGAACAAACTGTAAGAAGGTCTTCACGTGCACCACAACCCAGGGAAATGTTCACTTATAACAGTTTAGGACAACCCTCATATCAACCTTTGATTACTGGAGTCAACTCTGTGTTCCAGTGTGTACCTTATCTCATGTCAAGCACTGGGATACCAAGTCTAGTCTTCCCGGACACTAACTTTGTGCCAAGACCAGTAGTCTGGACTTACTGAACTGAGTACTTGAACGTAATTGAACTTGAACTTGTTATTTTAGCTCTAGATGTCAGGAGACATCTTTAAAAGTAGGGGAGAGTGTAGAGGATAGCAAAATAGCCTCTATGAGAAGTATTTAAAAAAAAAGAAAAAAACTGACACCCCCCCTTATTTTTTTAAAAATAAACAGACTAAATAGCAAGCATTTAAAACAGTTGGATCAAATGTTGTTGTTATTACATCTGGCGACAGTAGGTGTCACTGTATACCAGGTCCGGTAAGAAGCATCTTACTCAAGCCGTATTCGTCCTGCCAGAGACAATAAAATGGCGCTTGAGTTGGTCACACACAGATAACTTGTGTCTGTTCCTTACTGCTCCACAGGTATGTAAAACGTGGTGTAAAACAACTTAAAATGGGTCTACATAGTCTCTAAATGTTAGAGAAGCATTCCATGAGATTTGTGAGTTAAATAAACACTCGAAGATTGAGTTTGCGTGTCGTTTTGTGTCGAGTGTAGTTAGCAAGCTAGCATCTATTGTTTACACTACCTAGCTTAAAGTGACTGAGATGCAAAGTGTAAAATATAGTTTGTGGTTTCCACCTTAGCCTGGAGCTGACTAGGTATGTAAAAGGTTCAACTTTTGATATGAGAGAAAAGTATTTAAATTGTATTTCATGAGCTAGAGGTGAAATTACGTTGAATTTGTTTTACTGTATGACGCAGCAATTTTGTAATGGCGGTCATCTAGTGATGTAGTGTCATAAACAAATTGACTTGGTGTTAAAGAAATCTATACAGGGACGTGTTATTGTTATGTAATGTAGAGTTTATCATATGTGTAAGTAATATAGAAGTTGTGAGATTTGATTGTGTTTCATAATAGTATTGTATTTGACATTACAGTTATGAAATGAATTGCTGGTTCAACAGTTTCACATATTTAACTGTGTATATACAATAATATTCCATGTATATAAAATTACTATTAGAGTAAAAAAATGCTGGTACTTGAAACAACTTATTTTCAGTCAGTATAACAGTAAACTGTTGGAAGTAGAAACCAGTTGAATGTGAAGTGATATGTACCTGATGTGAATGAAATATGATTGAAATGATAGTAATAACTGAAGATACAAAAGTTATCAGTAAGCATGGATATGTTTGTTAGGATACAGAAATATGTTGTTAGTTCACTATATTGTGATATTGAAGTTGAACATTGTTGCCAGAGACAATAAAATGGCGCTTGAGTTGGTCACACACAGATAACTTGTGTCTGTTCCTTACTGCTCCACAGCCAACCAGGACTGTGCAGCTAAACTGCTACTGGCCCAGGTACCCCTAGCCCTGAGGCCGGTAACATTCATGTCCACTCTGTCACAGTCTTTGAAAGAAATGTAGAGATGGACAAAAGTTTGAACATTCACAGAAATCAAACATTTATATTTTATTGATGTCCTTGCTATTTGAGCAGACCTGGCTGTTCTCTCTCTTCTCTCTTATTTTTATCAGTATTTATGTGAGAAGTTAACCCCATATTACACATTTATTTGTTTGAATGTAATGTACAGCAACAACATTAAAGCCAATATAATGCAAGGCCAGTAGACTTGTCATTGTGGATTATTGTTACATTTTTGGTTGATGTGGACTCTTGGTAACACAAACAGCATTAGATCATTTTCAGTACCATGTTTACACTGAAGTCACATTCAACACTTAAGTACAGGTAGTGTAAAATATGAGGGGAAAAACACTACATTAGAATTGTATATAATAAAAATTTATTTTACAAAAGGAAGGAGGAAGTGAAGGATTACACTAATATCCAGCAGCCAACCCCTGGATGTTTCTGTCTGAAACTACTGAACAAGCTGAAGCTCCCATCAACACACCAACACAGGGCGCCATCATGCTGTCTCTCCTAGCTGGGCAGACTGAGTGGAAAATATTCATCTAAGGAACGGTTGCTGGATGTCCTGCAGCTTCTGCTTCAGTTCCACATCAAGCTTGACTCTCTTCAGGTGTCCCATGTTGCTGCCGTGGTCTTCGTCACTCACTGTGATGCAGCTCTGCCCCTCGCTGCAGGCTGTGGGCCTGTTGATGGACATTAATATAACACAAGATGTTCCGAAGTTTAAATATTACACATTTCATGTAGAAAGTAATTGTTCATCAGTAGATATATTCTAAAATGCAGTGGGTCTTAAGTATTGCTCAGTTATAGCATTGCTTTTTAACAGTAAGTGTCAAATAGCAGTCAAACATTTAAGAACTTCATATGTTGACCTAGGAAACTATAGTAATCTGGTGGATTGTATAACATTGATGGATGTGAATCGAGTGTAAACTGCTGGACATAAAAACAAAACAAAAAGGCAGACATGTATGAGTTACTAACAAGTAATTACTAACAGCAAGCTGATTGCTAAATAAAGCAATCAGGATTAGCTTACGCTAAATCTTAGCCAGTTAGCTTGAGCTTGTTCAGTTGGCAACCTTTTTAGTATGACATTGATGCCACTACATCCTACACACTACACCTTTAAGGACATGGGTTCAAATCTGTCATATGTTGTTTTTCTACCCCACTTCCCTTTCTTTCATTTAATCTAATAAAATGAAAATGCTTGAAAGGTACTTCTCCTACATAAACAACCCCATTATATTATGACCAGGAGTTAATCAACCTACTATTTGGCCATCACATTGATACACACAATACTTAGTATTCCTTGATCTGACATTTTCAGCTTGAATCAGTTGCTACAGTTTTCAAGATGCCAGCTATTCATGCTGACATGGCACTGCTGATCTCTGATAAACATTATAAGTAATAAGAGGAAACAACTTTGTGTTTTCTCATGACAACAGGTTGATTATCTTGTTGTCTCAAGATAACAAAGCTCGTATTCTCGAGATAAAACAATTAACTCATGATCTCAAGATAACCCTTCTCTAGCTTGTGTGCGAACTACATCTATTAAATTTTACTGCTGTGAGATATTACAGTGTTGACCTTAAAGGGAAATTCCTGTGGTGTTTACGCTGGATGAAAAACCCGGGATGTAAAATGTAGCTCATTTTGATTTGCTAATTGAGTACTGCACTGTGTCATAATGGTGTTATGTGCATAGCAGTATAACAGTAATAGTTTCTTAGTGCTAGTGTGATAAACATTTTTATTTGTGCATAAAGAGATAATATAGAAGTGAAAGCACTTATATGTTACTTCTATTATAGAAATTGTGAGGTGAATAAGAAATTAATGCTCTGTACTCAGACCATACCTCACTCCATGGTTAAAATACAATAAATTAATGTGAAATGGTTGGTTCTAAAATGTTGAAATGGTTAAAATATGTTATAATAATTCATGTTATAATGAGGAGAAACATAAAAGAAGATACTGTAGAGATAAAACTATTGAACTCATTTATTTGCTATATTTGCTGTTAGAGTGGCATATTCAGAGTTTACCAATGTGTTGATTTACTATATCCCGAGATTATGGACACTTGACCTAAAATAGTAGCTTTGTTGATAAACAGCTAGGTTTCTGAGACTTCCTGAAAATACTTGGACTTTGGATTCTGGATTCTCTTCTTGACAAATGAGATAGTTGAGCCACCGCTTATACTTCATCTACCAAGAAGAAGACAACTTTCCTTCATCCCTTTAGGTAATGACACTGGTTTGTTAGGACTGTTACAACCCCCACAATCCCTTCGCTTTTATTACTAGGTGCACCCAGAACTCAAAACTGACCTCAGAACTGAGAACGGATCCAAAACTGTCTGACCCTGACCTAAACACTAAATAGACAGACTATTGACTGACTGACTAAGGAATGACGAAACTTGAACATACCAAAGAACTGAACTTTGTTACACTATAATGGACATTGCTTTAGAGGAACTAAGGACATCTATACGGTTTATTAAGAGGCTGAATTGGTTTAAGTTATGTCTGCTCTGGGTTTTGTAAAGGTCTACTGTGAAACTGTTAACATTGCACTTGAAGGTTTTTGTTGAAAATGCCAGCTAAAGCTGTATCATTTTATTTTCTTACAAAAGAAACGTTTTAATATAACCTTCTTCTACTCTCTTGTTCCAGATACTGGTTGAGTCTTTTACTTATCTTCAATTCCTCACTAAAAACACAGATACTGGTCCAGTATGCATTTAACTACTCTGTGGTCATTAGGCATTGCAGGGGTTACATATCCAAATATTTTCAGCTGTCTTGCCATGATCAGTATCAATCAGATGTCCTATGATGACATCATAGATGATTTCACTCCTACAAAATTTAGGAAGTGAAAGTTTAGTAGATGGTGGTGATGATGATGATGATGATGATGATGATGATGATGATGATGATGATGATGATAACAATGCAGCTTGTTGCTTAAATTAAAATAAGTTTTTACATGTAAAAAGTGGCATTTGGACTCATTTATATGCATATGGAATATGATGCTGATTTGTTGTGTATTCATGGTGGCAAACAAGTTAGCTGTGGCTGGGCATTAGCATGCAGGCAGTAGATTTTTGGCAACCCAGATACATCATTGGGAGGAATGACCTGATTTTATTTGCTCTAAAGGGAACAGTGGTGTACACTCTGAGTGACTCTCTGAGGGGTCAGTCCCTAAATCAAAATAGGTCCATCTCTCCCATAGGTCTAGGGTTAGGACTCATTTTACCCAGAGGTCACATGACAGTAGCAATAGAGCTAATGAGAGAGATCAGAAGGGCAGACCTCCACTGACCAGACAGGCACTGTCCGGTCAGTGGAGGTCAGTGGAGGTGAGCTGAAGTGCCCCATCAAGGCACACACACACTTGGTTAACTAAATGTTTTTATTAAACTGGCACTCAAAAGGGCAGTCTTGTCACCCATGACCCTGGTGCCCACTGAATAGGGCAAATAAAAAAAATATGTTGAAATAACATTACCAACAGCTGTGTAGCTCCAGTGCTGTGTGAGTCTACTTTTGTTACACAAAATTATTTACTTAAAATCTGGGTCATTGTCATAAATATGGGGCAATTAATTGGTTTGATTTTAGTTCTCCAAAAGCAGACCCAGATCAGAAAACAGGATATATAGCTATTCCTCTGGGGTGGCTTATAATAAAATAAAAAAAAAAAACCATTGTGGTTTGAGATGTATGAAGATGCACTTGAGTCTTGAGGGACCATTTGAAAAGGACAATAAAACTACATTTATACAATGAGCAACTTGATAAATTAGTCACACAAGTTCCATTATTTTTCACCACCAAAGAAATATCTGCTCATGTGATGACTTCATGATCATGAAGTATGGAATTCACAAAATTGAGAATATAAAAACATATTCAATTTAACCATATTTGTACTATGAATAGGCTGTACAGAGGCAGCACAAGTATGAGTCCTTTATCATTCATTGTCTACACCTGTGAAAACATTTAACAGTTGCACTGACAAATGTGTTAATCACAGCACGTGCCTTTGGCCTGTAGCAATCTGCAAAAATCCTCTTGTACAAGTCTTGAAAGCAAAGTCCATGCAATAGTGAAGCAAACAATAATCAAAGAACCAAACAGCGTAAAGTTTCTGCATGAGTGAAGTTTTTGAGGATTCATTTGTTAACACCTCTCTCTTGTTAGTTGCCACCACTGTTACTTGTTTCATGGTGGAAAAACTTAAGAGCAATGTTTTGGGCAACATCCAATTACCAACTAACACCACAACAAATCCTGCCTATTGCATGTAATTTGAAGCTTGTAATTAGCACTAAAGCATGTAATTACAATATTGATTTGCCATTGGCCAGTAGCATGTCAATATTTCTGCTGGTAATTTGATTAAAAGTGTTGTAGTGTTCTTGGATCACCAGCTATAATATTGGTGGGTAAAGTGTTTTGTAGCTAAATAACTACCTAACAGCATCAATTTATTTAACATAATTAAAAAATAATAATAATCGCATTCATATTGCTGCTGAAATTGGGGGACTGACAACCCATCTTATCTTTTTTTATATGTTGTAGTTCAATTGATGTGCTTGTCTATATAGTACAGCATAAAAAGTGTTACATTAAAATTAGTTAACAGTCAGACAGTCAGTTTGGGTCAGACTAATAATACCCAGGCAATATGAGACATTTGTGTATTATTTAACAGTTCTGGTATATGTTGTATATCTATCAACACTAGAACATAAAATATTCGTACAGTGTAACTGTGCTTTTGGTTGTGTGTGAGTGTACAGCCACAGTGCATCCAATTTGTCAGCACAATATATACTGCATCAATGCTGCATACAAATGAACTGAAAGTTTTATTGCTAATTGCTAACTCTGTTTATGTTGATTATGTTCTCTGTCATTGAACTGATAATAGCTATCTTCTATTAGAAAAATAATAAGGGTTGTGAGTTGTGTGGTGGGCCGCTGGTGGGGAGGTGCTGGGGCAAAGAAAAAGGAAGATAGAATGCTGACTGTCTTGTGAATGCAAAGCCTTCGCAAACTATAAATGACACATGGATATAAGTCTAGGGGAAGTTTATCGTCAGCTTATGTCATGCATGGATGGTAATATGAAAACAGCATAATTTGAAAAATGTCTGAGACAGGAGCAGAGAGTGAATATAACAGGCTAATAGCTTGCATTTACAGTAAATGAGAAGGTCTGAAATTGCACTTTTTGAAACTTAAAAGTGCTAACATAACATTACAGCATTAATTACAACTGATTAAAAGAAAATGTATTCCATTGTTTTCCATGAAGCAAGAAAATCTGTAATTTGCTTTTAATTTTTGCATGTGCTTTAAAACCCCACCCTAAGTCTGTCTTTGTAGTATCAAATATTCAACTTCTGCAGACCTAGAATGTTGCTGCTAAATGTTCATTTTTTCATTCTTGACAATCAACTAGAACAATCAACACATTCTTTGTCGTCCTTCCATATTCACATTTAAAACTCTCAATGACGCTAAATTTTCAGTTTTTCTAAGAACCCTTTTGCACAAGCAAAACAGGCATAAAGGCAGCAATTACTGTCAGCTGTTTCTTTTTCATACACCCCAGGGGAGCGCTGTAGTTGCTTTCTCGCTGTTTGCTGCAGTCCGGTCACTCCATGCCCAGTCTGGAGGAGTCATGAAACAAGGGCAAATCAGCCCCTCAGCTGATGACTCTCAACGGGAGGACCATCATGGCCTGATGAAACTCCCACTCCCTGGAGGAACCATTCATTTGCTGGGCCATCAGTGAGACCTTGTACCCTCCAATAGTTCCTCAGCATTATCACATACTAGCAGCAAAACATTTGGAATCCTTTTCTTCTTCATCGCCCTTTTTGTTGTGTACTTTTTTTGTGTGCCTGTTCCGTAACAAATTTGATTGCAGACTTGAAAGGAAGGGGTAACGCTTTGAGGCCACAGGGTTTTTGAATAGAGAGCATGCCTAGAGTGTGTTGTGATTCATCCTAGGAAATCATACCAGTTTTGTGCTGGAGGTTGACAGATTGGTGTCCCATTGGTCTTTTTTGTCTGATAATATGCATGGGTACTGGCACTAGAGGTTGAGCACAGGAATGGTCTGCTGAAAGGACTTACTTCATATGCGCAGAGGTCATTAGGAACAGCATGAGGTATGGCTCACACAGTAGGTTACATTGGTCCTCAGGCACAGTTGTGATCCCCAAATCTTTCCAGTTTTATCTCCAACTAAAGGCCATTCAATTTCCTTTTGGGTTCAGTGAGTGAAGAATGGCACAATACCGCGAGGGTGAGAATTATGACTCCCACTGGGCTACAAAAAATCAGTCCTCAGTTTATGCAACTGTGGTATTTTTGATACCATAATAGGCCTTTGGTGTTTTTCTAAGTAAACTAGTAGGCTTTTGTGTTTGCTACTGTAGGAATTGAAAATACTCAACAGTTTATGGTTTCTCAGATTAAGCAGATATTTTAATAAAGTGGCTGAAGAAACAATTACATGAACAGTTAATTTTGTTTTGTGTCTCTCAGGAGGAGAGGAACACCATTTCATACAGTCAGTGGTCTTACATTCTTATGTAATGTACTCGCATATACTGCTATTATCAATATTTATATTTTAATTATTGATGAAATGAATATCCTATATGCATGTGGGCTTGTAGTGATGAAGCCACACATATCACTTAATTTTCAGCATCTTTCAGCTCATTGTTTTGGAATAAGGATTTTCTTCACTGTTTTGGTTAATTCTCAGTGCTCTTATTAGCGTCATTTTGATATGCAACAGACAGCTGTTTTTAGCAAGAAAGCCCTGATAAACACCACACTATGTACACTATCTATCCCACACTAAGCAGCAGGCAGACAAAGTTAGCTACTAACTGGTGAACATAGTGGAGCGTTCAGCAGCTGAAGAGCCAGATATCTGCCTCAGGAGATAATGGGGACAAATAACATAACTAAAAGGAGAGTGATTATTTATATTTTTTACATTTGCACTCAGAAATATGACTCCAAATGAATGCTGATGTTTCCTTGTGTCTGCTGGATGTGTAAATAAGCAACCATTTGCTAACAAATTTGACATATCAACTGAAAAGGCGGTAACATGTCTGTGTTGTGTTCACAGCTAGTTTCCACTGCCTACTAGTGGCCCCAAAAAAAGAGTCAGCTATTTAAAGTTGAAGAAAAAAAATAGAAATACTACAATGCAAAATGTACTTTAACATGCAGTAGATTTTTTGGCCACTTGAGGGAACTGCAACCAGTTGTAAACACCATATTGTCAAATTGCTTGCATACAGTCACTTATTAACTCATCCAGCAGACACAAAGCAACATTTTCATTCATTTGGAGTGTTTCTGTCCACCTGATGAAAGTCAATATATATTATTACACTCTCTTTTCAGCTTTGTTTGGGTCTCCAAAAACTTCTGAGGGAAACATCTGTCTCTTCAGCTGCTAAATTGTACAGTATATTCACCAGTTATTTGTTTACTTTGTCTTTGTCTGCTGTTAGGTGCTGTGTAGGTTGTGCACAGTATGTGCAACTGTGCCTGTAAATGAAACTTCAAATGGCAAAGTTGCTGGCTGTAAAATCAAAACAGTGAGTAAAAATTGTGATAAAAAATTTGATAATCATCATTACCAGAGACCCCCTTCACATACACAGTAATTTGATCCATTGTTAATGTAAACATTTTTTTATATTATTATTATTATATGCAATTTCATGTTGTATCAATATTATAGTACTTAAGTACTGGTAAATGTACTTTGTAGTTACTGTATGTCAGTAAAGTTGGGATATCTGAATTAGCTGAATGAGACATTATATGGAAGTTGGACCACACATGTACGCTGAATATGACCAGTATGTGTAGACAGTGACAGGAGACAGTAGGGGTCCTACACTCTCGCATTTGCTCCCTGCCACAGACTCTATGGATGGCAGGGGGCGGGTGAGTCTTGTTGCTAGGATACAGAGCACGGCTCTTAAAAGGGAGCAAGAAGAAAACAGTGAAGCGAATGATTCTCCCCCACAAACAAACCTGGCTTTTGAGGCATTGCAAATATGTCACTGATCAATGACACCATCCACTTTAAACTGTGTGTCATCAGTGCTGATGGTGGCAATAGCATTACCAGGTTCATTTCAGGCAACAGCAAATGATCCATAGAAATTAAGGAATTAATTTGTAATTCAAAAGGCATCTGTGATATTGACACAGGACCTATCAGAGACACAATCATTAATTCTCCATTTTGCATTCTTTCATTGAATGTATTAAAAAAGCATTAAAGCTTTGTCTCGGTGCATCAAGCAACACCCTTTGTGCTGCAGCCAGGTGGGTGAAGTTCACAGCACTTTGTTAAAGTGACTTTTTCTTCCCATCAATCAACAGCACTACTGACCCTAAAACCCCACGCCGTAATTGCCTTCAGGATTAAAATGGATTGGAGCCTCCGCTGAAATCCCACATGCATTTCCATTAGTTTTCATGACCAGGAAGTTTGCAGATGCAGGCTGAAAGAAGAGATGCAAAAAATTTTTTTTGGTTTACTTTTTCCACATCATCTTTATGAATATTCAAAGTCCTTACAGTGAGTGTAAATAAAACAGTACATGCTGCTTAGAAGCTATTTATCATACAGTGTATATGCTGCTTTTCTTTGAGGTACAGTATTGGCTGTCAAAGCCCTATGTGATTTTTCACATGTATTTAATATTGTATTAGGCCTCTACTAAGAGATATGATCATTCTAGGCTTTTAGTTGTCTGGCTTGAACAATCTTTGTAATTATATCAAACATTAGATTACATAACATTAGATTACAGCTTGGTCCCTATTATGAATACAGAGAAGGTCAAATGACTCACTAGATTGCCTGTAATATGATTACAGTTGAGTCAATGGAGGATAAGCATCCATGAAAGAAAAATTATGTTATCAAATGCATGTCACAGAAGCTGTGAGTTGTCGTTTTCTGTGTATGCTGTGAAAGCCAATTTAAAAGATGCACTGTAAAAACAAGCAGTATCAAAAGACAGTACCATTTACATATTTATGATACAAAGAGCCCTTACAATATTGTTCACACAATAATTGGGGCTGAGCTTACTTGGCCATAAATAGAACATGCAAATTACATGGAGCAACTAAACATGTTCCACCCTTACATTAATGAATGTTTGCTCCCCTCCCACCACCAAGTGCATTGTTTATTTATTTCCTTTCTCTCTCTCACCCAGCATACAGCAAGTCCTTATGACGTACTGGGAAGGCAATGCAACCTGCTCCCATTAGGAGACAATGATGTTCTGGGCTGTGTTCTCCTCCAGTGAATACTGCAGTTAACCTTGTGTGTGTGTGTGTGTGTGTGTGTGTGTGTGTGTGTGTGTGTGTGTGTGTGTGTGTGTGTGTGCTCATTACAGATAGGCTTTAGCATATGCTTTGAATCTATAGTTTACTGTGTATGGATGGACCTGCACTGAAAGAAAGCGGGCACATCTCTCCCTCTCTCTATCATGTCCATCTGCATCTCTCTCCTCTGTCCTCTCATTCAGCCCATTACCATCTCTTTGACTTGTCCTCTAGGTTTATCCCCTCTTTTCTTGACATCTCCATCAGCCACAGGATCGATAGATATATGGGACCAGAAGGCACTGCATTTCTACCGCAGCAAAGTGCATTCAAAAACTGCTTGTTAGTTAAATGTTCCACTCTGCTGCCCTTTCCAGCTGATTCAGTCTTGTTTTCATGTCTCCATCTCTGTCTCTCTCCTTGTCTTGCATTAATTTCAAGGTGCCAAATCAATGTTTCTTTATTTCAGAGAGAGAGAGAGAGAGAAAAAGATCTCTAATATATCAGATAACTGTGTGGCAGAGTATCAGAGCGCCACAAAGGGATATCTTGATTTCAATACCCTCTCTTGAGTGGAGACTGATAGTCCTTTTCTAAATATTTAACTCAAATGATCACTCGTGGCATGTGGCTTTCAAACACACAGTCCTTCATAGGAAAGTGTTTTCCTTTAATCCTTTTCACTGAGAAGAGAAGATGTTTGATGTAGGTGTTGTGTCCAACCACTGAAGTCATATCTGTAAAAGCTGCTGGATGAATAATATTTATGTAAAGTCTGCCTGCCAGCTTTAACACAACCTGGTTTACTGACCCAAGCATGCATCCGACTCTCTCCACATGCTGCTCCTTGTATCATCTCAAAGTCTGACAGGAAACTGGAAAATACATTTTCTGCCTGTAATCACATAGCTTGGTCTGATTGCACTGTAGTGTTATGATGTGTGTTTGTGCATGGGAGATGGGTGTGGTAAGGTAAGAGGAGCAAACAATTTGATCCCACTGTCAGTTAGTGTCATGCATATTGCTCCTGCGGGAAACAACTGAAACAATTTGTTTCTGTGTTATTGAGTAGCGGCTGTAATGCCTCAATTTCTCTGCAAGCTTGACACTGAATTTTGTGTGTGGCCGTTCAGCCGAGCAGCAGATTGCTGATCCATGCTGTTTTCATCCATAAAGCAACTTGTGGGACATTTTGAACCCAAAACACTTTCATCATCAACATTGTTTTGTATTACTGTTGACCCTAAACCAGAATTACTCAAGCTTAGGTTCCAGACCTCACAAGGGGCCGATTAATATGCAGGTGGGGTCCTGGGAGATTTTAAGGCTGACATATGTGTTTGATGTATTTTTAGCCACGCTAGCAGAAGTGCTCTATGAATGGCAATTTCGGTCATCTGGAGGGTCGGCCCACCACTTTGGTCCAGAATGAAATATCTCAACAAATATGGGATGAATTACTGTGAAATTTGGTACACACATTCATTGTTCCAAGACAATAAATCCTCTTGACTTTGGTGATCCTCTGAATTTTCATGCAGAGTGTTTTTACCAGAGGGTTGAAATTTTGTAAGTCAGAGAAAAATACTTTATCACCTGTTGGATGTCGTGTTTCCCACAGGATGAACTATAAAAACTTTGGTGATCCCTTGACACCATCTAGTGCTGTCAGCAGGTCAAAATGTTATTTTTTCCAGTACTTTGGAAAGACATTCTCATCAACCTCAGTTGTACAGTGTGTTTAGAGACAATTGGTAAATGTTAGCATGCTAAAAAGCTGTATATTAGCATTGCTATCGTGAATGTGTTAGTATGCTGAAGTCAGTATTAAGATCAAAGAACCACTCTGCCTCACAGAGCCACAAGTGTGGCTGTAAACTCTTTGTCTTGTTGACATACAGTACTGCGCAAAAGTTTTAGGCACTTTAGATGTTTAGATTCTCATCCATAATGCAGTACCATCAGGGAGGCGCCTAATTTATTCTGCAGCATGGCAACGACTCCAAACATACAGCCAGAGTCATAAAGAACTATGTTCACCAACGAGAAAAACAAGGAGTCCTGCAACGGATTATATGCCCCTCCCCCACAGAGCCGTAATCTAAACATCATGGAGTCAGTCTTGGATTACATGAGAGAAGCAACTGAGACAGCTGAATCCACATAGGAACTGAACAAGAAGTTTGGAACAACCGGCCTGCCAAGTACCTTGAAAACTTGTACTGAGGAGGACTGGTGCTGTTTTAAAGGCAAAGCATGGTCATACTAAATCTTGATTTCATTTCAGGTTTCAGGTTTATTCTGTTTACTGCACTTTGCATGAAGTTAACTAAAGACTATTTATGGCATTATTTTTAAAAGCATTCTCACTTTTGTACAGTATACTGTATGTTTCATCAAAAAGGCTAGGTGCTTTAAATATATTTATTTCAGTATAAACTATGAGGAAAAGTATTTTTCCATTGTCAAATCTAAACACATCATTAATAAGTAGACGATATGAACGAGAGAGACGAGTAGCAAACATCTTGTTTCATCACCACTTAGGGGCTGTGGTGTAAGGTATTGGAAATGATAAGTGTCATAGTTTTTAGTAGAGAGCCTATCATGGTTGACTTGTCTCATCTAGTGTAGGTGAATGTCCCTATCAACCAATAGTAAATGCCAGAGAATGTCCCCAAAGTAACTCAAAATAATGGGATTTCCTTGTACAAATGGCAACTCAAACAATGGCTGTGCTCATACGTCCACCAGTCAATATATCATACAATGATATGTAGGCCTACTGTACAAGACAGCGCACCTATTAGCATGTACCTAATGTGTCTAATCTATCATGGTGGGCGTTCAATTGTTTCCTCTTCTGTCATAGTCACCTTCGTTAACCTTTTTTCCTCTTTTTTCCTCTTTTGTCTTTGACAGGAGTGCATCTCTTTTAAAGTCGTATTTGATGACAGTGGAGTTAATGTGGCAGGTGCCAGTCCCCTTCTTTCCTAGAAAACAGAAAGGCAGGCAGGCAGGCAGGCCACAGTGATTTAATTGGAATAATGTATGAAATGAGTCAGAGTCGCAGGCAGGGAGTGTTAACTCTCAGCTGTGCCAGCTTCGACAGAGATCAATGCACCTAACCTCAATTCAAGAAAACATTCTTTAATGGATCCCCTCGGGATCTGCGCAGAGCCTCTTCCCTTCTCCTCTTTTATTTATTTATTTTAATCTTTTTTTCTTTTAGACTGTGGCACACACTTTTTAATTATCCGCCTGAGGATTACCAGGCCAGTGGGAGAGGATGATTTTTTATTCTGTCACACCAAACAATACTGTTTTACCGTGTTGCTTTCATTCAGATGCATACTTTCCTTTTTTGTAAGGATCATATACTCATAATATGTCTCACCTGATGGCATTTAAAGGTTACACTTTGATCCTCTGCTGTCTTTACTGCAGCATCATATTTAGCCTAAAACTAGCTCAAATATAATATGGTTTTATTCCTAAAAGAATGTGGTCAATTTCTAAAGCATTTTAGTGCATAAAATATTCTTGTGTGGATGTTTGTGTTTGTGTGACCTCAATGCAAATTGTGGGGCATAGTCATTTCTTATCATGTGTTTTATCAGTTCTTGCTTCATTTTCAATTGTACTCTCTAATAATCACACACTTATGCAAAACTGAAACAAAATCACAGACATAAAGTCTGTTACACTGTATTTATTGAGCTTTCAAAGACAATATTTGTTTCAAACTGCAGCAGTTCTCAAAATTTTCCTAATGTCTAGTGTTTTCGAGGTCTAGTATCGGTTTAGTGCTTTTCTCTTACACTGAACTTGTTTTTAGCATTCCTTTGCTTCTCCATGTTGCAGGATGCATGGGAAGGCACATAGGAAAAGGAATATAAAAAAAAACGGAGAGGTTGCATGACAAAATATTTGCAGATGTGACACAATTGGATGTGCTGCTTGCTCACAGAGAAACAAATATGAGAAAGGAACTGTCTATAGTTTACATCGCTACCTTTTGTTCTCTTGGGAGTTATTAAATATTCATAGGAGTGATTTACTTCTCTTTCAGGGAAATATTCCAAACAATGCCTGGATTTGAAAAAGCTCCACTACACAGTCATTTTGTGTCAGAGCATGTTTTTTTCTTTTCTTTGACCACCAACGCATTTGGAGTGAATGGCCACAAGCTAACGTCGATTCAAGAGCTGGTGTATTTCAAATGTCCTCATTCATTACCAAATGATATTACAGTGCTTTTAGGAGAGGAAAACAATTACACTTTTGACATTTCCAACAATCAGATGCATGTGGTTGTCAAGTATACACACATTACATGAATGAGTTTGATCCACACTATTTGGAACTCAAACTTGTGGCATTTCAATTAATACGATTTAAACTTTTAGCAAAATGTTAATGACCACCCTTTCATTGGGATGTTTCCATTCAGTGTTTCTCACTCACAGATGTATCATTGTGTATCCTTTAGGCCTGACAAATATGGATTTCCTTCCTCAGAAAAAACAGCAAAAACAGTTTTTTGTTGTTCTTCTCTGTCTTTTGCTACATTTTCTAAGGCACCTATAGACTGTGCGATAACAACAGTCTTACCGCATGTCACACTGTGCAAGATGGGTCAAATAAAGTTTCAGTCACAATCTATGTCAGACTTTATGCTATTAGTTTTGAGCGATGTCATATGGTGTGGTGAATGCCTGGTGAATCATAGTTCTACGATGTCAATTAAAAGAGAAACAGGTGCAAGCAGTGACATAAACTTGTGCCATCTATCTGCATTGTTCTGAAATAATTTTTTGAAAATGCAGAAAAACAATAAATATACCTTTGGCCATAGTGCTGGCACTTATAATCTCAAAAGAAGAGAAGAAGTATGTGAAGCCAGAGAAAAGAGGGCAACATAAAATATAAGGTTAATGTGATTTCTAACAGTAGCATTATGCCAACTCACCAGTGTATTCTGCGTCATTTCATGTCAAACTCTGAGTGGTTGGCTTGTAAATGTGGATTGTAGAAGCAGATGCTGTCAAATTGTGGCACAGACTGTCTCTGGTCTCTGAAGCTCTAACTTAGCTGTCAATGGGAGGCTGTTCTCCAAAAGAAAAACAACACTATAGGTAATAAATTCAGTTGCCCTATATTTACCTATAGTTACATTTGTGTGACAGACACCGTCCAGTGGCTGTAGTGATTATGAGCAGGGAAAGTGACGCAGTTCAGATGACGTCAATATAAGGTGATTTCCTTAATAGGAGGAGGTGGATTAGGTGGATGGCTAAAAGTGGACTTAGCTGCAGGAGGCCACTGTTCACTTGTTAGGTGTCATGTTTTCAACTGTGAGTTCGGACATTGTAATGTAATGTGCGTAATGTGTAAAAACCAAGTGGTTTTTGTGCGTAAACCTAACCAGATCTTAACTAATGTAATGTAATGTAACATAATGTGTGTAATGTGTAAAAACCAAGTGGTTTTTGTGCGTAAACCTAACCAGACCTTAACTAGAGCTTTGTCACACCTTAAAACATAATTATTACAGTGATTTGTTTTAACGGCATATTAAGCTCCAATGGGTCATTCTGAAAACGCTCCATAGGTCGTTCTGGACTGCATGGTACAAACAAACAAACTTTTGTCCAGACGGATTAAAATCACACAGCATAAAGGGGCCTTTAGCATGTTGCCTCCTGTCGATCAGTTGAGTGGCATAAAACCATAAACAGGAACGTGTATCACGTCAACCCCATGCTCATTCTTGTGCATGGGTGTCCTTGTACACCTGCCTGAGAGACAAACAAAATGGGAACCTTCCTATGACAGGTGCTATTAATTGGAATCAGTTGCTCATGTGATTTTTTAAGGATTGCTTGTGGCTTCTTGGTTGTAGAACTTCCTACCTAAAGTACAACAGAGATATATAAAGTATGACATTATTGTCACAGCACACTGGCTTTCTTGTTGGTCGTCTTGATTGGCTGTCAGGTCAGAAAGAGTGGCCCCGGCTAGTCACTTGAAGAGTTGTTTGCCTGTTGAAGTGACAGTGTGTCCGGCCTTCCTTGTAGAACATGCAGTTATGGCAGTGAAGGTGAGGCAACGCTCTCTGAAGCCACTGGTATTATAGGTACCCTCCTACCTAGAGGAAAGTCTGTTTGTGGAGCTCTTTGATGTCCATGCAGGAGAACATGAAGCCTGATATTTTTCCAACTTGACAGCCTAACACTGTATGCATCTGGTCAGCTGATGTTAGATTATATGGACAACAAATCCAGTCTCACACCTCTGAATTTGTGTGATTGGTTGCTGTGACATTAACATAATTTATTATTGTAAACATCATCATTTTACTTCTGTGTTATTGCAAGTCTCACTGTATGGTTCACATTTATTGTAACCATATGGTGAGCATTTAAATATATAAATAAATACATGATGTGATGCTTTCAATGTATTCATGCACCAGTGTACAGAGAGTGTACATCTTGACAGGAGGGCTGTGAGTAACAGATGTGACAAAGCCTCTCCTAGCTGTTCCTGTATGCATGGATCTCTTCCTGTCACTCCAGTCCTACATCATCCACTGGCCACACTGAGATGCACTGATCAAAAGCACGAACTGTCACCATAACTTGACATTCTCATTCCTCGTCTCATAGTGCCTTATGTCAAATGTCAAATCTTCTGACTTATATATTAATGTTTATTATAGTCTGAATAAAACTAAAATCTGACACATATATATACTGTACTTCAAATAACAGAAAGAAGGACCACAGCAGTGCAGTCTTCTTACATTAGCTCAGCTCAGCATAACTTAATTTGAACTACAATACCCATAATTCTATTCAGGTAACGTCTCATTGCTTAAGTCAGATTCATCCTCTATGGAACAAGACATAAATGACTGCTTTGTCCTAGAAAATTGAGGAGCTGAACTTCTCTCACATCTACGGCTGCTTCTATTGTTGCTCTATTGTGGTTCTCTGAATACCTTGATTACACCAATCTTGCCAGCAGAGGTATCTGCCCTCTGTGCATCCATATGGGACTTTTATTATAGCGTGACAGTACCTTCAGCTCGGCTTTTCTTTCTTCTTCTCACATTTTAAATCATACAGTAGGGATGCTTAGAGGAGAATGGAAGGGACATCCTGTGCAAACAGTGTGCAATTATTTCAACAATTTAGATAATTTAAAGAGAAAATATTTGAATCTACAAAATACTGAAGTTTTTTCTTGTAGCACAGTCCAATCTACCTATGATTGATGTTCATATTGGGCAATTCTCCACCTCACGTTTTATGTCTAATTCCAACATTCAGTGCTAATGCAGGATTGGCCTTCATGTAATGAGGCAGACAGTAGTGGTGTGGAGGTTTGGCTGCTGGATGGGCGTGTAGCATGTCATCATGGGGAAGGCCAAGTCTGTGATGGAAGATTGTGTCTTGGCACATTTTAGCTTTCCCTAAACTTAAAGGGTACACATCATGCACATTTCCAGGACTATATTTATATTCTGGAGCCCTACTGGTATATTTTTGCATGATTTACAGTTAAAAAAAACCCTCTTTTGTAGTACCCTCTTGTACTGGTCCTTAATGCAGCTCCTCAGTTCAGCTTCCGTCTGAAATAGACTGTTTTAGCTACTGTCTCATTAAGGCCCCCCTCCTGAAGCTGCCCCTTGGCATGCAAACAAAGTAGTTGCAGGATTTCACCTCTTTTTCTCTTTCTTTACTCAAAATGGGTAATTCTGAAATAAATCATGTGAGTGGACAATGTAACTTAACACCGGTTACACCGCTACACTAACCTAAGTGATAAATCCTAAATATCGAAGGCTAGCAAGTCCGTAACCTAGTGCCTCTCCCTGCGTGTTGCATTAGATGTGAAAAAATGTGACCTAGACTTCCCTGGATGAATGTAACCTTTCCTATCTGGGGGGAATGTGTGTGGTTGACTCACCACCAGGCCACTGTTCTTGCTTGCAGCAACCAGCTCACTTGAACCAGGCAAACTCTCTGGACATGCCTCGGGAGATGTTCCATCGGTCCACTCTGCCAGCCTGCTCTTCAATGTGGATGTTCAGTTAAAAAGGTATATACAAACATTTTGTGGTGATGTGCGACACAAACTGCATTTTCTCAGTCTTTTTTTGTCTCCAAAATGTCTTGTCTTTGGCATCTTCCTTGTGGCGTGTCTAATCAAGGAATATACCTTTTCGCAACAGGTGCAACTGGTGGCTAATGAGTCATTTCAGTCATTACCATGCTTGATACACACACAAAAAATAGTGTCATGTATTCATGCATTGAGTGACAAGATGAACAACAGTCTGTGTGTTGATGCATTTCCATTTCTGTCAAACATCTATTGCCTCATTCATTAGGCTGTGTTGTTTTGGCTTACAACTTATATCAGCAACCACAGAAGACACCATTACCTATAACTTATTCTGATTGTTTACTGTCTTCAGTCCCACAACAGACAAAGAAGTGAAGAGGCACCACAGGGAAGGAGATCATTTGTAGCTGCTCCTTCTTCTCTAATTGAAAACCAATGAGAAGCATGAGTAATATACCCCCGGGTAGCTCCTGGAACAAGCAACTCACTTCATCATTTACAGTGTTTCACATTAACAAGTTTAAATATAGTTTGTGTTCTGTAACTGAAGATAGAGAGGTGTAGATATTTTGGTAGCAGGATAGGAGATAAGTAAGAAGGACGAAGAGTCAACCTAAATTAAGATGGAGCACGGTGCTTGCTCTTTTATTGCAGTGTGAGCAAGGTGAATTCATGTGGGAGGTCTCATTCAGTGGTGTGCCAAACAAATACATGGGCATAAAAGCGTAAAAAAATGAATACAGAGCTCTACATGACTGTGAAACCCTTTGAATTGCAGCGAGTGTGATGCATTTGGCTTGTTAGCAGCAGTACGCCTTGATGCCTCTCATGAAAACATCTGGGAAACTTGTCTAGACAGTTGTGCAGGATGATAGGGCAAAATGCCAGACTGTCTAGTCCATTTGTGAGTGCACTGTTATTGTTTTCAATCACACCTACAAACATTACTCATTGTCCCCTGTGTTTTACACTGGCCGTAGCTAAACCAATTATTATGAGAAACTATGAATTATGCTGTCAGTCAGCAGCTTTCTGCCAGGTTATACAGGTCAGCACATCCGAGGGTTAAAATACAGTGGAGGTAGAGGAGAGCGTATGAAAGAGAGTGTTGAGGTGCGATTAACTGCCTATTATGTTAAGGCGGTGTGGGGGAGTTGAGGTGAAGCCAAGAGGTCGTCATTTATTTTACTTATCCGCCCTGAAATCATTAACAAGCTCCTGACTCCACATGCTGCAAAATTTACAAACAAAAAATAACATAAAGTACGAAGTAGGGAAAGCAGCTGCAAGCTTAGTGGTAACAGTCCATTTAATTGTCCAGCTATCAGAGGATTCATTATGAGTTTATAAAACTGACATCATGTTTCTTCAGCAGTTCTGGTTCCACATGTATATTTTCCATTAATAGGAACCTCATAAGAAGCTTCTTATAAATGCTCCTATCATTGTGAAATGAGCTATTGTACATCTGTTGTAAATTATAACAATTATACAAGCTGATCCAACCTATGAAGATGAAGAAAATGGGACTCATCCTATATTAACAGAATGGAGAATATTCTCATATTGGTCCTTAATGCAGCCCCTCAGTTCAGCTTCTGTCCCTGCTTTAACTGCTCAGCAGTTTTCAATCTGTCCACTGAACTTAGTAACAGCTTATTAATAATAAAGTTGTTTTGCAGTAAGTTATTAGCAGTCATATATGATTAGTAATGAGCTGTTTATCACAAATCACTTCTACAGGATTGTAAATCTTAATATCTAATTTCGTAATCTGAACACTGTTGTAGGTAGTTTATACATTAGTCATTTTGTATCAATAAAATAGTCAAAGCTACTGTCCAGGAAACAAAAGGATCTATCAATGCTCAAAGCTTTGAATAGAAACCTTCATCTGAAGGATAAAGACCTGTCACTGCACAGGGAAATTTTTCCCTGTAACCCAATGCATTAGCATATTCATGTTAAGCTCTGTCACAGACTGTACCATACAACTGTCACCAATTTCCGAATGAAATAAATACAGAGTAAATATGCATGAATGCAACATGCTGGGAAGCATCAAACACATGATGTAGGAGTGTTTCAACTGTCCAAGACTTACAGATTTAGTCAGGCTTGACAGGCAAGGCTTTTCCACACAAACTCAACTTGTTACCATTCAAAGAAGACTCTCAGCTGGGCTTGAAGGAAAGGCAAAGCAATTGTTGCTTGCTCGCCTTATGGCTGCTAAAAAGTCTAGAGATGGCTACCACCTCACAACCATACCATCAGAAAATGGTTGCTACATTTTTATGACATTATGTTGCTTGAATTATCCAGTATTATGATTAGTAGTATTATTAAAGTATTATGGTCGAGTCCACAGGAGACTCTGCATACTTTATTTTATATGTCACGAGACTAGCTGCAAGTGACAAAAATAGAAGCATTACAACCTTAAACTGTGTTAAAGACTTATTTGAGTACTGTGTGACAATGTTTAGCTCACTTTAAGCAGTGCAGGTCGTGATTGACTGACATGTTTCTCATGTATTACTGTAGCTGTATGCACCATTCAGACCATTCAGTTCTAAAAACCTGTATACTAGACTCAACTCAACTGCTGCTGATACTGATACCAGCTCTTGCACAGATTTGCTGCCCTCAATACATTCAGTACATGCTAATCTGTTGCCTGAAGAATACCAAACACCATCTGGGTCTCGCCAGATTCGGGTATTTTTAGATGGTAACCGTACATTGGAAGAGAAAAAAAAAAGCCTTGTGAGAT
Organism: Euthynnus affinis; assembly: GCA_029490765.1. NCBI lineage: Eukaryota > Metazoa > Chordata > Actinopteri > Scombriformes > Scombridae > Euthynnus > Euthynnus affinis. Next base: position 17,955,284 of record CM055848.1, on the reverse strand, counting down.
TTGTAAGGAAGTAGTAACTTCAACCCACACCATGTTTCAGGTGATCATTTTAAATCAAACCATGATCTTTCTAACCCTAACCATGGACCGCGGAACCGGGAGGGCCAGGGGGGCCATGGCCCAGGTAACTTTTGTACTCTGACAAAATCTCTTATATGAGTAAAAGCCGCTGTAAAAAGCTGTGTCTGTGTTATTACGAGACAACAATTTCACCCACTCTCATCAACTGCTGCCGATAAAAAAAAAACTGCCACTCACTGCTGCATTTTGATTGGAAATTAGTGTGCTTATCAAGTGCATTGTTTACCAGTACGTCATGTATGAGCTAGCGTTGCGAGCTACGGGCGGGCACCTGTCAAACCGCTAGCTACATAAAAATGAAGAGACTTTTTTCAGATAAACAGAAAAAACGAAATAATCCGACTCCAGCTTTCACTGTGCCCCTGGCTGTGCCCCCCTGGTTCAGATGCGTTCTGCGGTCCATGACCCTAACCAAGTGGTTTTTGTGCCTAAACCTAACCAGACCCTATCATTAGTGTTGGGACAAAACAGTGAGATAAAAATATTTTAAAGCAACGCGTGTGAGTTTCACAAATCTAGGGTTACCATCTAGAAACGACCCCAGATTTGTCGGACAGTTTGTTAGCCTGTAGACAGCAGACTCAGTGCTTGGCAGACTGTGGATACTTTGCTGCTTATGGACTTTGGAAATACTCTCTGCTACAGTTTGGGTGAGATGGTAGCTGTATTTAGCATTTTGGAGGATAATGAAGCATAAATGTATTTACTATCACTTGATACACACACATCTGGTTAGAATGCCCTGCGTTATAGTGGCCTGAGAGGTGCACACTACCCAGTACTGGAAATCTTAAAAATACTCAGCACATTTAGAAGTATAGACTCAAGTGTACTGTGACAACTCAAACACTTAACTTCACAGCACTACTACAGTAGTGCTATATACTATACAGTAGTGATCTCAAAACACTCATATTAATTTGAATCAAACTTAAAAGTTCTTTATTGTGTTTTTTTCATTGCCGGTGCACATAAATGTAGCTCACCACTGTGTTTGCAAACCCAGAAAAGTCAGATAGAGATAAAGACATCTCATGTATGATAAAACAGTTTCATGACTTTAAGGAGAAATGTCAAAACATGCCTTCTTTAAATAAACTCAGCAGTGTGCAGGCGCAATGACGTTCCGTTTATATAATTCTGACTAAAAAAAGGAGTAATTACAACAGTCTTTGTCATTTGAGAAGATGGGGTCATGATACCTTACTTAATTTGCTTTAATTTCTTCCTTTGTTTTAGATATTTTCATTTCTACTTTGGTGTCATATTTGATGACCAGCTAACCTTTAAGGTTCACGTAGCCTCAGTTGCTCGATCATGTCAATTTGCCCTCTACAACATCAGGAAGATCAGACCCTACCTGTCTGATCATGCAGCACAACTCCTGGTAATATCACGCATCAACTAATGCAATTCCTTACTGGCAGGCCTCCATGCATGTACACTTAAACCTCTGCAGATGATCCAGAATGCGGTGCCGTGTCACCCCGCTGTTGATATCCCTCCACTGGCTCTCAGTTGCTGCCTGCATCAAAATCAAAACCCTGATACTTGCTTACAAAACAGCAACTAAATTGGCTCCTGCTTACCTGAACTCCCTCATTCAGGTCTAGAGTCCCTCTCGCCCGCTACGCTCTGCCAATGAAAGGCACCTGGTACCACCACCACAACAGGGCTCTAAGTCACTAACTCCTCTGTAATTCCCTGGTGGTGGAACGAATTACCAAACTTTGTTCGATCTGCAGAGTCCCTCCCAATCTTTAAGAAAAGACTAAACCAGCTCTTTCACAAACACCTCTGCACTTGATGGACTGTAAGTAGAGAAAAAACAAGAAAAACAAAAAATGCTTCTGCCTCTAATCATTGCCTTGTTGCACTGCCTGTTGGCATCTATGTCCTATCAAGCCCAAACTTGAGCTTTATGGCACTTACTCGTGTTGTTGTCTCCTGACTAGATCCCTGCTTGTGTTGTATCAGACTCATACATACTTTACTTGGATAAAAGCGTCAGCTAAATGAAATGTAATGTAAATGTAAAATAATGCAGATGCCATTGTTATTAGCTTGTCAACATTGCAGAAATATCTGAAGTCAGAACTGCTTTTAGACACACTCTTAATGTCAGCCAGCAGGAAGTGAACTGACACAAGCAGTTTCTTAGCAACACAATGTTAATGAAATGATTACCAGCAGCGTTGTAATTGATCACATAATGTTGATCCAGAGATACTTTTTCATGATTAGGTGTTTTATTATGTATTTTTATCAAATTACGTTACTTTTTAACGTGAATATAAGTAACATCATTACTAAATCATCACCTAAGAAAATATTGTTATCATGGTCTGCAGAATGTACTCTTAATTTCTTACCGTCCTTGCCCCATGTGTATAACTAGGCATGACTGACAAAGTGGCTTTAATTTGATCACTCCAGCAGAACCACTTTCACTCATAGACTATGGCATTTTGTATTTTGGCATTTTCTATGGGTATCCTCAGGGAGCGTTTGTCAAGACAGCCAATTTATCAGATAATAAAATAATGATAATGGTAATTAGATTAATTCTCCTGATCATGACCCGTGCACTTTGAATGCTGATTACCATGTACAGTAAACACAATCTCTGTGTGATTTTCCAGCCTGATAACTGTGCGCCCAAATCAGAGCACCACACGTGTATCCCAAGGTCTAGTGAAATAATAACTTTAGCTGCTCAAGCATAGTCGAGTTTTACTTCTCCTTCTCATGCTACAACACATTTAACAACAACTCTCCTGCCTGCTTCAAAACATTAGCCATCAATTATGTTGTAATTAAGAAATATCTAAACTATGGCACCTATGACCACATTACAAATTCCCCACAGCTGACTGATTTCAGAGTATGAAGAGCAAATGCAAATAGGTTTTCAATTTTACAAAAGAAATTTAAACTGATTGGGTTGACCTTAAAATTGTGTTTTATTTTAAATTAACACCATGATGTGAAGTATTAGCTGTTTTTTTAAATAAAGATTCAAATTTGCTAAATATGCAGCTATACTTTACTATAGCACTGACTTTTGCAAGCTAGTCTTAGCACAAAGCTTTTTTTCTTTCCATTTCATGGCAAATAAACCACATGAGTAGACTACAACTGACATAATATTTGTTGCTCTGTCAGTTTTTGTTTGTGTCTTACAGCACTACCCTAATGACTGGAAAATATCAATCTGAACAATTTCTGTATGCAAATGTGTCTTTGTACAACACAGATTTCAAGTAGAGGATATATTATAAAAGTTGACAGCAGGTTCATGAATGCACAGCCCGCTTGAGGAGTTGATTTACCATTACTGGCCACAGAAACATCACATCCTTAATGCCAGAAAGAGAGCTCTTCATCCACCAGGTTAGTGCATATACACATATGGTCTTACACTAACTTGTGATCCAGTCTGACAGCATTAGCTCAGCTGTTTATGTATTTAATGGCAGTGCAGCTATACATGGAGCAAGCCATGAATCACAGAGAGGACTTTTGGATGGTATAAATCATTTATATTGTTAAGCTTTCAAGCAGACACAGTCATTTATCCTCAGTTCAAGGAGACACAGGCGGCTTAAGACACTTGACACGTCAATGACGCATTTGGAGAGAGCTCATAACGTTGTCAGGCAGTGATGAGATGTACGCCATGAACCAAGACAGTGCTAAAACCAACATCCTCTTGCTTATCTGTGCCATAAATGGATGCACACACGTAGATGTAATGGATGGAGATTGTGCCAGCACGTTGTCCTCTGCCCTGCAGCTGCCATTGTAAATTATCACCTGTCATATCTGTGACATTTCAGCAAAGACACTTGATGTGGTGATGCTGGAGATATGAACTTTAAGGGTTATTCTGGGGGAATTTTGCACCCACAGACCTCATGCCAGCTTCTTCCATGTCAGGCATTTCTCGCTGTTATCAGTCTATCTTAAGAAGATAGATCAAAACATGAAAACAGTGGCAGAATGTTGCCTGAACTGAGATCAGAGGTAGGATAGGTTGATCTGTAATTCACCATGCCTAATCTACAACAGGCACGATGTGTTTGTTGAAAACAGCTCTTGGTGTTGGGAGATGTGAGTGCATTCAGTGCTGTTAACACTACACACAGGCACTACAGCTCTCCATATGTTCAGGTGGAAAGTTATAACACAAGCATATCCACGCGGGCCTTACATGAAAGTCACAAAGTAATTAAATTACTCTTTATCTTTAAACATATGCCAGTGTCAGGAGAACATAGTTTCAATTCAGAGACCCAGTAATGAGAAACACCTGTAATTACTTGGAAATGTCAAGTTTCGTGACTAAGTGAGCGAATGTATGTGTTGGAGACGACGGAGAGTTACAGCTGGCATAAAAGCTCATGTCTGGAGGTAAACTGTGTGGTGAGTCATTTTATATTGCGGTTGCTTCTCTAATCTTCTTGTTTTTCTGTTGAAGTTTCCCCTGAGGGAGAGCTGGCCAAGTTCTGAGATGGAAACGACAGAGGGGGAGGACACACTATTCTCATGTGGGATTGTTCTGTCTCCATAATGGTAGCAGGGAACCTTTCAGCCCACCAGCTCCACACTTTTCCACAGGATCGAATACTGCCCACAAAACATCAGTTAACATTCTGACGAAAGTATTTGTGTTTGAACAAAGAGAAACACTACAGAGATGATGTGGAGGTCTGTGTGTGAAAGGGATTTGTAAAACCTCTGGAAATTTGGCTTGAAATAGTTAAAAGGCATATATCAGGTCAAAGTTGTGTCTCATTAAGCATCCACAAATGTCTGAGTGAAAATAAACGTTCATACCTATTAGAAAACCTAGTTCAAAAGGAGCTTATTTTGCTGTTTAGATCATTTCTCAGGACTGTGTAGGTGTGGCAAGTCATATTTTGATTGACACCTACATTGGCTACTGGGGACTGGCTAACTACAGTAGCTAATGAGTTGGTTTCCATGGTGCAGAGCAGTGCTTCTATATCACGGAGCCTCGCCACCAACATGGAAAATATTATTCTACATTTATTAGATGTACCATTATATCTAAAGCAAGCAGGGGAAAAGCTAAATATGAGACACCTAAAGAGCAGGATAGGAAAAGAGGGAAGCCATCTCTAGCAGCTAAGCTAAAGTAACAAGCAGATCTGAAAAGCGTGTCAACAACTGTGTGGTTAGCAAGAAAGTTGCTAAATATAGGAGAGAACTAAGTGTGCTTGAGCAGAACTACGTTTAAATGTACAATGTAATTAGCTGCAGTAATGCAGAAAATAGCTAAATTAAGTGGGTTGAGATGCAGAAACACAACCAGTAACGCAGAAACTCCAGCAGTCGAGACAATACGCTTACTTCAGCATGTCACGTCATTTATGATTGGTTCGTGGAAATTAGTGTGTAATTTTAATTGTGTTACCACACCCAATTCAAGACGAGACATGAACTGTAAAGTCATCCACTCCGACCTCTGCCTTAAGTTTCTGGAAAAAGTGCAACCAAACCAAAGATTTTAACATATCTCTCAAGCTCTTTTTTTTCGTTCTTCACATTACAATTCAGCACTATGTTAGCCTTCCAGGTATTGTTGAAAATTATGCCCTGTTATTCAGATTTTCCCTATGACAGCAGGCCGGTTGCACTTGAGTGTGGCCATTTGGCTCAGCTATAAACACTTTAGCTATCTCTTATAGTCGGACAACACATTGTTTGAACTACTGTAGATCCTTTAAAACATACCTCCACTTTTACATTATATCTGCAAGATGTTTCCTGTCACTGAAGTGTAAACAAAGTCATTATTATTTTGAAGAGTGTTTGGAGTGTTACAAAATGACCAACGCTGTGTTTGCTGAACAAATTTATTTGTGGTTGCAAGCCACAGAGCTGAAATAAACCTCTAATTAAAAAAAAAAAAACTGCATTCAGTTTAACTCTCAACTGTGAGTAAGTTCAACTTAAACCTTATCTTTAGCGTCCTAAAAGATAAATTGTCCAGCCATTATATCCAACCCAATCATCAGTAATCACCACCAGCTCACACCAGTTTAACCTGCAAAATGCTATATTTTTGAAAACTGCATTTTATACCTCATATATCCTTTTGTATCTTTTGTCAAATACTTCTGTTGAACGTTTTGTGATGTCACAAGGACAGCTCTTACGTTAGAGCCATTTTCTCTCTTTATCTGATAAAAGCCGATAATGGATTTGTTCGGAAAGTAGCAGTCCTTCCCGTGCTTCACCAAATTGAGCCAAACAATGCTAAGTTTTGAAGGCCAGTCTGTCCACACATTGATTTGATATGTTCCTATTTCTTTTGAAACAACACTTTTGAGAAGACTATAAAGAAATACTGTTAATAACAATTATTAACTTTTCATAACTATTCAAAATAACCATTAATAACTATTATTGTCACTTAAAACACAAAAGGAGAACTTTTTTATGCTTGAAATAACCTTGTGTGCAAGGTGGTGAGCAGGTGTGTGGAAAAATTAACCTTTTGTGCAGTTTGTACACACGTCACAAGATGGGCACCAATTTGTTTTCTATGTCAACCAGCACATCTGGGGTATCTTGACGTACATTATCACAGGTCGACTTTAGGATATACCACTGTCCTATTTCCCAACATTAGCTCACGTCAGCTCTATAGAAAAGCCGCAATTACATCTCCGGATTGCTCCCCTGATCCACACATCCTGGCTACTGTGCTTTCAATACTTCCTCTGATGTATTTGACGAGTGCTACATTAATGTGAGTCGATTAATGTGAGTCAAATGATGTGATGCACCATAAAACAAGCCGTAGTGTATGTTCATAGCAGTGTGTGTTGCACTTAAGGATTGATAACAAATGTAACCTAAGAATTAAATACCAATTTAATGTCCATCATAAAACTGAAACCGCATAATTTGGTGTCCAAATTTGGTAATGCTTTAGATTATAGCCTGCAATGTACAGTGCAATTACCCCGAATTTATGGTGTAATTTTTTAATGGAATGAGGGGAAGTAACAAGTTGGGAATTTACACAGATTTTATACTGTAGATTTGTACCTATTCTAATATTGCAGGGTATGTCTGTCCTACTGCTCAACAATCTGTAAATTAGGGAGGAACTTAATGAGAACTTATACTGTTAAGTATTTTTTTAACTATGGGGTACCTATTCTATTATTAATATTCAATATTGAGTACAGTATGACCATAAATCTGAGCAACAATATGGAGAGTTCTCTAGCACTTCATAAATCTGATATGATTTTATTTTTTACCATATACTTACCAACAGTGGACGGGCACAGATGATACCAAACAGAAGATATAGGCAAATGTTCCTTTTTTAGGTTTGGAGCACTTACTACATAACTACAGGGTACATTTTTGTGTTTACTTTGAAAAAAGATCAAGGAGAAAGTGTCATAGATACTGTAGGCCTCAGAAGACTGTCTCAGCTGCCATTCACTTCACCAGCAAATGTTGATGGTGAACGCTCATTTATAGCCTCATGTGGCCCACCCTCCTATGTTACCCACCTGTATGTGTCAGAGTAAACACAAGTTGACATTTTTGAAATTCTTTAAAATTGCAATACACGACATTCAGCCACTTTTGCACTATAGCACCAACATCTCAGACCAAAACAAATGTGTGTTTACTCAATAAAGTTGGGAAAAGGGGGAAAAAAGTAGTCCTTGAACCGAAAGCTCACAAAACTAAGATCAAACTGTAAAATTAGGCAATGCTGATCAAATATGGATCAAGATTTTGTTATTGCATTGTCTATTTCTCAATTCAGATGTTTTCAGAAACATATTATAGTGTACTGTTTAGCTGTAATTTAATAAAATTTGTGAAACAGACAAGGAGGACACAGAGGGACTCACATGCACTAACATGCCTGTGCAGCTGGGCCAGCTACCAAAACAAAGAACAGAGATAACAGACACAGAGGGCAACCCTGTCTCCTCAAAATTACGTTCCCCCACAACTAATTTGCATTCTCAATTACGTTTCTCAGAAAACATATTTTGTCCGCGATTACGTTTGTTTGTAACGTATCACAAATATGTTTCTAATCAACATATTTTGGCTTTCCTACAATGCTATTAGCTATTTTAATTCGAGCAACCTTTCTCTACTTTAACATACATATATTGGGAACAGGCCTACGCATTTTCTAAACAAACCTGGATTTGTCCTTTTTCAACGTGCCGGTACTCATTTTAATTAATGGATTGATTTGTAATTGCTGTGTATCTTGTATCTCCACTGACATCTGATGATTTGCGCATTATGGCCGGTTTTTAAGTAACCGCCTGTCATTGCTGTGAGGAATAAAATCAAAGAAAGACATGACGAACTCAAATTATCTGGCCATTGTTGTCTAACCTCATAAGAAGGGACTGAAAAAAGAAAGAAATCCTAAACGTGTCAAAGGGAATTCCCAGTGACGTCATGCTTAGTAAGGTCCCACAAAATGAACCCCCCGACCCCGCCCCCCATGCCCGCCCCCTACAACGCCACCTTTTTTCCGCGTTACTTCGTCTTCTTCGTCGCTCTTTTGACAGACAGTGGATGGCTCAATGAACCAGGCAGACTAGCGACCCCACGTGTGTCTACATTGAAATGACATCTTCATTCTTGAAAACCCGAGGTTGCAAGCAAGACGAGTTGGCGGGTTTTCAGTCCGCCAAAAGAGCCCCGCGTAAGGGGGCATTCACACCAAATCCGGCGATGCGGCGAAAACGCTAGTCTCCCCATTCATTTCGAATGGGGGTAGTGCGGATCGCCTGCGGCCATTTTCGCGGCTGCGGCACCGCGCCGCACTGCGGCCGGAAAAGTTGAGCTGGAGTCAACTTTTGGAAAACCGCAACCCGACGTCACGTTGCGGTGGCCAATCACGTAGGTCGGTGATTAGACCGGAAGTCGAAAGACCCAAAAGACGTTGTTTATTTAGCATGTAGCATTGTAGCATTTCAGCATTCTGCTTTGGACGGAAGATGGTTGATTGATATTACTTTATTATGAAGATGACGCCGCTGTAAGTAATTTCCCAACTTTATATGAGCGCTTCTTTTTTTTCTTTGTCTCTTTCGTTTTTTTATGGTGGTTGGCAAACTACTTTCATGCGTATTACCGCCACCTTCTGACCGGGAGCCACACTCCCACAAATCCGCACTGACCTGCGGCGTTTTGCCGCACCGCCGGATTTGGTGTGAATGCAGCCTAATTCAAAAAATGTTGGCGCGCGCGCAAACACACACGCACACACACACACACACACACACACACACACACACACACACACACACACACATATATCTAAAATAAAGCAACATCTTTACTTGTTCTGAACATAGATCATCTAGATGCAGTGTTATTAGTCTAGTTGTTGTAAATATTTGATATATTCAGTAGTTATGTTGTTTTATGAACCTATTTTACGACCCTACTTTACAAAACAGAAGAACTGCCATCCCAAAAACGCTGTTTATGAAACACTCACTAAAATATCTTAAACAAACCAACATCTTAACTTTTTGTTAATATAGATCATTTAGATGCAGTGTGATTATTAGTTCGGGTGTATTAAATGTTTGATATATTCAACAGATAGATCTTTTCACGACCCTATCTTACTACCCCACTCTACAACCAGAAGAACTACTACTGTGGTGCTTATTTGTATCAAGAAGCATGGCGAGGCTCATGGGAATTGTAGTTTTAAAAACATATTAGCGTTTTTAATATAATTGGAAGTTGTAAATACTAAATTGAGGGTACACTAGGGAGTTTAAAGGGACGATAAACACATTTGTGTAATCAGATTTTAAATATCTAATTGCTTTATGAGTGGAAATTAAATTTAACCATATTTTACCCATATCTGACAGCGTCCCCAGTTGTTGACTACATTCACATGGTAGCTGAGGCCCAGAGCTCTCTATAACAGTTGGTCCCATGTCTGTACCCCCTTTTGTTGATGAATTATAAGCCTTCAAATGTGCACTGAGGTCAAGGTTCAAAGGTCAGTTTTTCAAAGCAGGAGTCATGTAGGATCTTCATACTTACATATGTTACTTTCCAAGCCGAGACCTTTACAAAAATGTATTTGGTGTAGCTCTATGACAAAGTTTTAATTTTCACATTTCATGGACACAAGCCGTCCCTGGCCTAGTTTCAGAGAGCACTTTGAAAGACAGAGTTATCAAACTGGAATTAACAATTAATCATATATGCACATGCCAGATTTAATTTTTGGTTTCTTCACCTCCATTAATTTTATACACTTCATTTATTTGTCCATAGCACAGACCATAGACGATTTCCTTTGTACAGTCACTACAAGTTTTACATTTTTTATTTGAATAGCACATTTCAGCAATAAGGCATCATATCCTATCTCAAACTATTAGCCTACTATTCCATACTGTAAATAAATCAAAAGTTTTCAGTATAATTTTAATATTACTTTGTTTCATTATTATTATAATAAGATTAATATTAGAATAATAATGGGGAGGGCCAAGGTGTATTCTTTGTATATGCGCACTGGCTAAAAAAAAAAAAAAGGATTCTGATTGAATGGTCTGTGTCATGCTGATATAAAATCCTAAAACCAAGAATCATGAAGGACAAAACATCTTCAAGGTTGTGTGAATAGTAACCTAGCCTATGCATGAATGAGAACGGGTAGGTCTCTTCGGCCCTCACCCAAAACCCAACCCAACCACTTCAGGCCTTCCTCCAACATTGTCAGCATTATTGTAATCTCTGAGGGTGACCCACTTTTTACACTCAAAAAATAAAAAAACAATCAAACAAATAAAAATATTTCATTTATACCTTGGTCCTTCAAAGTGCTCTCCGAAACTAGGCCTGGCACGGCTTGTGTCCATGAAATGTGAAAATTAAAACTTTGTCATAGAGCTACACCAAATACATTTTTGTAAAGGTCTCAGCTTGGAAAGTAACATATGTAAGTATGAAGATCCTACATGACTCCTGCTTTGAAAAACTGACCTTTGAACCTTGACCTCAGTGCACATTTGAAGGCTTATAATTCATCAACAAAAGGGGGTACAGACATGGGACCAACTGTTATAGAGAGCTCTGGGCCTCAGCTATCATGTGAATGTAGTCAACAACTGGGGACGCTGTCAGATATGGGTAAAATATGGTTAAATTTAATTTCCACTCATAAAGCAATTAGATATTTAAAATCTGATTACACAAATGTGTTTATCGTCCCTTTAAACTCCCTAGTGTACCCTCAATTTAGTATTTACAACTTCCAATTATATTAAAAACGCTAATATGTTTTTAAAACTACAATTCCCATGAGCCTCGCCATGCTTCTTGATACAAATAAGCACCACAGTAGTAGTTCTTCTGGTTGTAGAGTGGGGTAGTAAGATAGGGTCGTGAAAAGATCTATCTGTTGAATATATCAAACATTTAATACACCCGAACTAATAATCACACTGCATCTAAATGATCTATATTAACAAAAAGTTAAGATGTTGGTTTGTTTAAGATATTTTAGTGAGTGTTTCATAAACAGCGTTTTTGGGATGGCAGTTCTTCTGTTTTGTAAAGTAGGGTCGTAAAATAGGTTCATAAAACAACATAACTACTGAATATATCAAATATTTACAACAACTAGACTAATAACACTGCATCTAGATGATCTATGTTCAGAACAAGTAAAGATGTTGCTTTATTTTAGATATATGTGTTTGTGTGTGTGTATGTGTGTGTGTGTGTGTGTGTGTGTGTGTGTGCGTGCGTGTGTGTTTTTTTTTTGAATTACGCGGGGCTCTTTTGGCGGACTGAAAACCCGCCAACTCATCTTGCTTGCAACCTCGGGTTTTCAATGAATGAAGATGTCATTTCAATGTAGACACACGTGGGGTCACTAGTCTGCCTGGTTCATTGACCCATCCGCTGTCTGTCAAAAGAGCGACGAAGAAGACGAAGTAACGTGGAAAAAAGGTGGCGTTGTAGGGGGCGGGCATGGGGGGCGGGGTCGGGGGGTTCATTTTGTGGGACCTTACTAAGCATGACGTCACTGGGAATTCCCTTTGACACGTTTAGGATTTCTTTCTTTTTTCAGTCCCTTCTTATGAGGTTAGACAACAATGGCCAGATAATTTGAGTTCGTCATGTCTTTCTTTGATTTTATTCCTCACAGCAATGACAGGCGGTTACTTAAAAACCGGCCATAATGCGCAAATCATCAGATGTCAGTGGAGATACAAGATACACAGCGATTTAAAAATCAATCCATTAATTAAAATGAGTACCGGCACGTTGAAAAAGGACAAATCCAGGTTTGTTTAGAAAATGCGTAGGCCTGTTCCCAATATATGTATGTTAAAGTAGAGAAAGGTTGTTCAAATTAAAATAGCTAATAGCATTGTAGGAAAGCCAAAATATGTTGATTAGAAACGTATTCGTGATACGTTACAAACAAACGTAATCGCGGACAAAATACGTTTTCTGAGAAACGTAATTGAGAATGCAAATTAGTTGTGGGGGAACGTAATTTTGAGGAGACAGGGTTGCAGAGGGAGTGTGACTTCATTCACTGCTTAGGTCACCATTACTCCACTATATCTTTACATAGCAAATAGTTGTTTGATGACATCCAGTGAGGCTGAATGTCATTTATTGCACCTTTAAGTAGACTATAAGTATTTTCCCTAGCATTTGAATTGCACTGCAGGGGCACAGAAGCTTACTTTTTTTCAGCTTTGTGCATATCTATGGTTGATATGCTCTTTTGACAGCAAACTATGCAGATAATTTAATTTATTCTTCTATGTTTTGAGGCAAGTAAAATAAAACAAACTGTTCCCACATTGTTTTCTGTAAGTACAATATATGCAAACTGTAATATAAAGTGGTAATTATTCATCCCTTGTTATATTTAGTCTCAATATGGCTGTAATATGAAGTGTACATTTGTTCCCCCTTGCTTCATTTAATCACAGTATAATTACAATATATGCAGACTGTAATATAGAGTGTATATTGTATGCCCTGTATCATTAAAACAAAATCTGACATCTGTAACTTTGACTTCAGAGCCTTTATTTATTTACTTTTTGTTTTTCTTTCTCCTTTTATTCTTCTTTTTCATCTTTCTTTCCACCTCTGATACGATGATGGGGAGAAAGAAACTGGTGTCCCTTGGCTATAGTTACATGCACCCTGTAGAGAAAAATTGTTATTGTCAGTTTCCTGGATGTAATTCTTAGTGTGAGATATCTGGAATTTCTGACAGATATAGTTTCTCCCATTTAAGAAGCCATGACTGTTGGCCACATAGCCACAAAGTCATCATTGCTGGCATTCTAGATGTGAATTAATACAATATTAATAGGCTACATAATGTTATATAAGCAATTAGGCTAACTAAAAAGGAGTCACCACATTTTATTGCAAGGAACCACTCTGTGTGCAATTTCCACTCCAGGTCGGCAAGGAAGATTTTTATCTTCAAATACTTCTTTGAAGAATGATGCCATGAATTCTATAGGATGTTCCTTTTCCACATATTTGTCAAGGCCAATTACTCTGATATTGAATCTGTGGCTGAAATTTTCCACCTGTTCAGTTTTTTCTCTCTGTTCTTTGTTTTGTCTTCGGAGCATGTTACAGATCGTCTCAACTGCATTCATTCTTTCTTGGGTTCCAGAGAGCACCAGCTCAACGTCAACCAGTGTGTCTTTGCAGTCATTCAGTCCAACTTTTAAGAAATCCTGTTAAGGCTCTAATTTCTTAGTTGCTTTGTTTATTTCCTCTCTTATTTATTGAGTGGATTAATGCAGCTAATTCAGGTTGATTGCTCCATTGTGCACCATTGGCGTCCATCCCAGTTCTCTCAGGTGAGAGACAATTGGCATCTCCTTGAATTCCTGGAATCAGTTCATTTTGAAAGATCCACTTTGGTTTTTATTTATGATTACTTTAGAAGTTCATCGTACTCAGCGTTGGCAGAGGCAACAATTTGTTATTTAAATACAAATCTAGATTGGGAATTTAACCTAGTTGTAGATTTATTTAACAGTAAGAAAACTTATTTTGAATGTGTATAAAACAAATAGTGTAATGACCTAATGTGGTAAATTCTAAATGGTTAGTGTTAGCTTGCAAACACTGCAAGTGTATGCTTTATTAGCTGAGCACATAGTGTTATTTAGGACGTTAACATTCAGTGGCATTTGTTCAGTAACATTTGACATAAACCAGAAAGTTCCATCCCAATAAATATTTTAAGACCATTACCCACCGTATATTTAGAGCAGCACTGAATGCTGTACAGTAGCAGGGACTAGATCAGCTGTGGCCCTTCACCTCTCTTTTCCATTTCATCATAAAAAAACATGGATGATATTCATCTCCTTTGATCTGATAGGAAAGAAGCATGCCTGTTCAAATTAAGATGAACTGTGATGACGACAATGTTAAGTTATACTTTCACAAATGTAATAAAACAGTATAGTATGCTTCCATTATTGTCTTTCTTTCCAAATGTTTTCATCATTAATTTGATTTATACTCATTATTTTCATCCATATTTGTTTTTTTTATATTAGATGTATGCCTAGCCTATATGTATTTTTATCACCCCCGGCATTATGTTTCTCCACTGTAATTTATATTATTAATAATTATACATGAATGATTTATAATACAGTAATGATCCAACAGACAAGTTTATGGGTAGTCAATGGAAAGGCAGTCTGAAACAGGTGGCATGTTCAATGTGGTCAGGCAGGCAGGTCATAAACAGACAGAGGTTTGAAACCAAAGGAGCAATGGGAAATGGTTAGAATACAAGTATACAATGAAGTTACAAAGACAAACTGACAGGGAATGAATGACCAAGGACCAGTATTCATACAGGGTAGCTAATGAGGGAATCGGGAGCAGGTGCAGACAATTGCAGAGTGGCAACAGGTGAGCAGGTGGGTGTGGAAAACAGGAAGGAAAGTCCAGGGACATGTGGTGAACAGGTGGAGAACAGCAAGGCCAGGAGAAGAGTGGGACAAAAGGCAGGCAGAGACCGAATGAGCAAGGGAAACACTTGACCGAGCCAGGAATCGTGACAATCAGGTAATTTATGTTGTGGTCAAACTGTACAATGCAATATCAGAATTGTTACTCTGTAGTTAATACCCACAGTATAAATTCTTTGTAAATTCCCAGATTGTTACCCCCTTGTTCCATAACTTCGCATCTTGTTACCTTGTACCTACTTGTATGAATCAGTATGTACTGTACTGTCACGCAAAAAATACAAACACTCGTACGCTTACTGTCCAATCATAGCGTAGCATCAGCCACCTCCAACCAGAGTGCGACAAATATACGGCTGTGCTCCACAGACTCTCATGCAATTTCAGATTTTCTTTATTTTCAGGCTGGTTTTGTGGATTTCAAGCTAGTGGTGGTTAAACACTATGCCTGGAGCACATGTAATACTGATACATATATCTGGAGAGGTTGGGAGGAGATATATGTTGCTTTCCCTTTCATGATTGATCAAAATCAAAGTGTAGGCTGCGGATAAAGTTATGTGGATGTCCTCGCCAGTTGAACCCCTCCAATCATCCTGGATATATCCTTCAAATGCATATTGTAGACCCTTCTGTCTGCATCTCTCTGAAATTGCTTTATGTTTTTCCAAAAATTAGATAATATTTCTTCAGGGAGTGTAGTTACACTAGTTATTTGACTGGTTGGGCTCCATGCTAGCTCTGACAGCTCTGACAGAGTAGCAGCAGCTAACAACAAAGTGGTGGGGCTTAGCAAAGGGTGAATTACACTGTGAATTCCCAATAATTAGGCTGTTCATTGCGGGTTGTAATCTAAAGTGTTACTCAAAATTTTTTACCAAACCTTAGGCTGATACAATGCAGGTTTTTATGAAAAACATACTTATTGTGTGCAACATTCTGAGAGGATGTGTTTTTTTCCCTCCCTTTGTTTTTCTAAATTAAGCCATTATTTCTCCTTCAATACCATGCCATTCATTTGGATGCCATTTTCTTGAATAGTGAGGTGCCTCGTTAACAAAGGGAGGAAATCCATTAAAATGGATGGCTTTCTAATCAACAGGAAGCAACAAAGACACAGAGACACAACTTTTTCTCTGAGATCCTCTTAAGCTTGGTCCATGTTGCTTTACATCCTTAAACTCCAAGTCACGTTGTTACCAACTTTCATTCAAAGTTGGACACCCAAAGATAAATCTAAAAACAAAAAGCTTTCAAGATGTGGGACAGCTTAGTTTGATCACTGATAAGATTGTCTCATATGTTTACTTGCATTTTTCTGTCTGAAATACAGTCCTGTGGTTGTTTTGTTTTTGCCACTTTGCTGTTTATGAAAGAAGAAAAAAAATCATGACAGAGAAACTTGTGTTATCTCAGCAGGACATCGTGCAGCAAGCTCCCTCTCTGTCGTATTTGTTCCCAGACCAATATGGTCAGTAGACTCCACTTAGTTCATCTTCATTTAGAAATCTGGATGCTTGCTGAAGGCATAGTGTGTCTCTGAGCCACATCAACTGTGCTGTTTCATTATTTTTATTTTTAGGTGTTGTATAGGTGTTATATACTTTAGTGTCAAACCAGAAATCTGCAGCAGCATATAGTATAGCTGGAAGCAGTTGCTAAATGAGTGCTTCCATTTTCTCAATGGTGTGTGTGTGTGTGTGTGTGTGTGTGTGTGGGGGGGGGGGGGGGGTTAACAGACTAAACATTATATATTCAATACATTTGAGATTAAATGAAGCTTTAACCACGCTTCTACAGTTTAGTTTCATATTAAATGAAGCACAGAGGCTTGGTGCATACAGGCTTTGTCTAATGACTCCCTCTCATGGGCCGCCAGTTCATGGAGATGTGTGACAGTGCCGACACTTCTGAAGTTATTCAGTAAAGTCCAACTGCTAGGTGCTGAGGACCAAAACAAGACTTGATTAGTGATGCCTCTGCAGGGATGCTGCTCCGTAGAGCCGTACAGTTGTACTGACAGCAAGGTATCAGCCAGACTCAAGCAGTTGAGGAGAAACAGGAACACTTAAGAGAGGGACAGACATAACAAGCAAACCAGCTCAGCTGCACCCGTGTGCAGGCAACAGTGCTGTAGCTCCCTTGACAGCTGTATTAGTGCTAATGACAGGCTGTGTTTCTCTGTGGCATAGACACAGTTGCACCTGGGATGCAGGACAGAATAACTCCTGGACCAGCATGAAAGCATGCTGATGTAGGGTGCACAATGAAGTCCTTTCATGGGTGTAATACAGTAGAAATAAATCCAGTACAGAATAAACTTGGCTTACTGTAGGTGAATAATTAACAGTTTGATCTCCAACACTCCGACAGATCTGTGAGAACTGTGGAAGACTTGCACAACTCACATGTGGACAGCTTAGCTCAACACTCGAGATGACAAACTAATGCACTTGCTTCACTAAATCTTTCTTCATTTAATAGCTACTGTAAGGGAACTATTTTTAGCCCACATAAACTAAAAGTCCTTAATTTTATCCTTAAAATTTGAGCAATAGCAATATTTTGGCAATAGCCATTCAATGTATTTACAATCATTATTACCTGTCTACATAGTTGCTTTGATTGTTAGTGGTGGAGTCCGCCATTCCCCTGCTGGATTCCGGTGCTTTATTAGGTTACTTCTGATGCAAACACAACATTACCTACTGCTGCAGTTTCACATTAAAAATATCCAGGTGGTGAAACACATGGTGGATTTAATTGTGAAGCAGGATACACAATGTATTTGTCACCAGTGTTTGATTTGTTCATCAAAAATGCATCTACACAACAAGACAACAGCCATTTCAGTTTTAATTACTGACAGACATCTTTATTAAAACAATATTTCCAAACAAAAGTTTGCTGGTTGTGCTGTGAACAGATAAACAAGATTGTCTTCTGTTGTATTACTGGAAAAGTAGCTGCTCAAGAACTTAGGTATACAAAGTATGGAACCTAATATTCAGTAACCACTAATAACCATGCGTGCCACAAAATGAAACAGGACTAACATCTTAAAAATTATTACTTAAAAGTTTTCAGAAACATGGATATTTTAACATGTACTATTCCACATACTGATGAAGATCATGTAATATGATCCAAAGTTCCACAAAAGCCAACAAACTGACCTTGTGGGATTATTTTATCATCTGCTATTTCCAAAATCAAAAATCATCATCAAATGTTTACTTTGGGTGCTGCAGCAGTGCTGCATTTGATACAAATTTTAAAA
Organism: Euthynnus affinis; assembly: GCA_029490765.1. NCBI lineage: Eukaryota > Metazoa > Chordata > Actinopteri > Scombriformes > Scombridae > Euthynnus > Euthynnus affinis. The sequence continues at coordinate 17,936,867 of CM055848.1, read as the reverse complement.
GTCACATTAACTTTTTTAGACATCTAGATGTCACCTGTAAATCTATGTAATTACACTCTAAATGTCACCTGCCGAGGGAACAGTCTTAAGCCAACTTTCAGTGTCACAGTTGGATTCGTGAGACCCTTTTGTACTGTTGCTGAAGTGTGGGATCATCATCATGAGATGTAGTTGCGTCATGTGTACACCCACATGTGCATGATTCATGTGATGAAATGTGTTACTGTAACACATTTCTAAAAATGACACCTTATGGCCATTATATATACATACACAATTTTGAAGGACTCTTGCATGTATTCAGTGTTAAAGCTGGTTTGTCATTACTACAACAATTTACATTGTTCTTTATTAATTTAGGCCTACTGCTATAGTGCTCAAGCACCACTGACATGAGGCATCCAGAAAAATGAAATCATTTCTATGAATAACACAATTTCTCAATAAATGATATGCTGTGAAAGATGGTGCGTACGACTTCGCAGCCATCAAAAGGAAGCTGCAGGGAGAACTGCATGAAGAGGCATTATCAGGCTTGTCAGCGCAGCCTGTCTAAAATAAATACTATTTGCATCTTTTTTCTATTTATCATCTGTTGCATTATGTGCACTGTCCTCTCTCATTGCTGATTAAATTTCCTTTAGCCATGCTTACTAGTTGTGCTGGGAAGGGAGCTCTTGAAAAATGCTCTTTGAATGTGATTGCTCTGAGAGAGTGGAGGTTGGGTAATGACACGGTGGCATGATTTTTTATTTTTTTTTTGGGGGGGGTATACACCGTTTGACAGTGTGTCTTTTTCTAGTGCATTCCTGTCTTGGAGGCTGGCAGCAGGAGAATGGAAATGTAAAGGAGACGACGAGATTGAGGGGTTGGAATACAAAGAAGAGGGACGTGTCAATCAAAACGAAAACATCTTTTTGTGTGCACCATTTATATATCATGATGAGAACCATTGCTTGAGGGTATTCAGAGAAAATAATCTTTCTGGAAGTGTGTGAGAACTAAAGCTAAGTACTACATTTCCACTGAAACATTAACGTCAAAATTACCTAGAAGGGCTCAGCTTAAAGGACCAGTGTGTAGGATTGAATGGCATCTAGTGGTGAGGTTGCAGATTGCAACCGATTGAATACCCTTCTCTTCCCCTCCCCTTCAGAGTTTACATCAGAACCTATGGTGGCCAAGAAACTCATGATAAACACGAATGGCCTTCTCTAGAGACAGTGTCTGGATTTCTGGGCTACTTTAGAAACATGGCGATGCATATCTGTAGATATAAAGGGCTCATTCTAAGGTAACAAAAACACAACAATTCTTATTTTCAGGTGATTATACACTAATTAAAATATACTTGTAAATATTATATTCAATTTCTGCCAATAGATCCCCTTAAATCTCACACACTAGTCCTTTAAGTCTTCAATTAATAATTCTGAACATTTTCATGTAAATATTGTAGTTTATTTTATTTTTATATCTGACAATTACACATTTGTCTCAGTGTGCTTTACAATCTGATGCCCCCTTCCCACTATGGATTTGTAGTTGTTATATGACAAAAGCTAATACCGAGATCATGAAAATTCAATCCTCTGGCCTATGAGGAGTTTTTGGTTGCAACAATGAGAGGAAATGAGGGGTTAATTTTGGCTGTAAAAGTCAGAAACTGTGACAGAAACTCACATTTAATCAACAGTAAATCAAAAACCACAGAAGTGATCAGTGGAATGTGCAGTGTAAAAATAATAAAAGTTGTTACCCTCTTCTAAACGCTACAGATGACCACTTTCAGCAGATGATTGTTTCTCATGGTATGACGCTGCAACTTTCTCTAACTAGCTACAGTTCTCCTTGGTTTCCTTAATGGCTAGCTGAATTGATTAGTGCAGGGAGGATGGGTGGCCACACGGCCTGCTGCCTCATTACTCTCCGTTTGCAGGTGTTCTCGATGCTTCGGTGCTCCTGCTGCCTTGGCACAGAGAAGACAGAGGACAGAGACCAGACCCACCTCGTTCATCTTGCGCACTGTGATGGAGGTCATGCAGGAAAGCACAAGTCGCTGGGAGTGACAGATGGAGTTGCAGAACGGGAGGGGAATCAGCTCAGCCTCAAAGTGTTTCATTTGTTTTTCATCTTAGGAAGGCTGCTGCAGGCACGCTTCTGATGACAGCACCCGCCAGGCTTACTTTATGGTTATGTAAGGCACCCTGACTCTGTGTGTTTGAATTTTACTACATCTTGATGAAACTGCAAATGTGTGTGCTGATTGCGTGTTTATTTTAGGGTTAGAACAGTGCAATATGTCTACGCTGTGGCGTGTTTACGTTCCAATGGCACAGCGGCAGAATGACTGTTGTAGCCACATAATGAACACAAAAATAATGTACTCTGTAATAATGTATATCATTTTACCAACATGTATTGAAATGTAGAAGAATGCAAAATATACTCATGTACACACACACTGACATTCAGGAATAAGAGTGTAGGAGGTAACTAAGAGCGGTGGTAAAGATTTGACTCTTTAAGCCAACGTTGTCTCCTAGAAATGTATATTTATACAACTAATAATTTAAATAATTGAATAAACTCTTTGGTTAAAGTTAGTGAAAGATATTTGTTTTGTTTAAGCTAAACATGTCATGTCTTCTGCTTCATACTATCTTTTCCTTATTAACTAAGTGCTGTGAGTGCCTAAACATAATCATAAAATGGTTTAATAATGCTTTAGCTGCTATACCAGAGGATATTATACTGCAAGAACTCATACTGTAGGGAACACAAATCAAATATGTTGTTGGGGAACAATTTCTCGATATTAATGTTTCCTCATTATACTGATAACTATATAATCCAGGAGGCATTATTTCTTCTTGCTGTTGGAAATTAGCAGTATATAAACATTATTTCTAGGAGACAGCATTTTAAGAGCTGCTATAATTAATATTTTCATATTAACAATGAATCACACGACAGCTTGATTGTGAATAAGGTTGCTCATTGTGGCAAACTTGCCTCTGCAGGCTCCCTCAGCTCTATGAAGCTTTATAGCATCTATCAGCTCAGTGTTTTTGTGTTACGGGTCTCAAGAAAGCTCTAAAAACTAGCTGTACACTCCCTTCCTGGCAGCAGATGACAGACAGACAAAGTTAGCATCTAGCTGGTGAACAAAGGAGATAATTTAGTAGTTAGTGGAGACCAAAAACTGGGCTAAAATGAGAGTGATTCCAAAAGAATGATTATGTTGATCTGTATCTGCTGGATATCTAAATATACAACTATTTGTCAACAACTTTACAAAAATTAAAAAAAAAAAAATCAGTTACTGCAAGTGCCTATTTAATGTCTAAAACCTGCAGTAGTTCATAGATAAATAATAATATCAACCTCAAAGACATTTGAAAGAAATACAGAACACAGATTTGTTCTTAAGGTTCATGAAGTGACAAAATCTGCGGGGGTAACAATAGCCGAATGGCCATCATACTCATCCTAATTGCTGAGTCAGAGCAGGGATTTGACTGAGACACAGGTCTCATTATTCTGACTTTCATTTCACGAATACTTTGCAAATTCTCTCTTTCTAACTTCAACTGCTGTCACTTATTGTTCCATCTCCGAGCAGAGTAGTTCTGGATCATAAACTCCATCTCCTCACATTTGCATATTCTCTCCAGAGCCATAAAGTGTGCACTTGCCTCAGCTGTCTGCTCAGGTGAGAGGAAAGACCATTGCAAAAAAAAAAAAAAAGGGCTACAGTAATTGCAAAAGCACTGCAATTAAGCAACGTGACCAGAGCTGTTGTTTAAGTCTCTTGAATTTATGCAGTTTATTGTTGTGCGGTGTATTATCTTGACAATCTCTGTGGGCTTTAATTATTGGAACACTTAAAGTGTGCTGTAGAGTTCATCAGTGCTCTATAACACTCAACACAGGGCTGCCAAGAAATAAACGAGTAGGTGGGCGGGGGGCAATTAGAGTGTAGAGCAGCTTCTACTCAACTCTGGTCCCAGAGGAATTCTGTCCTCACATTTTGGTTCCAGTCAATAATTCAGCCACTGGATTTAACCATTTGTCATCGTATCAAACTCCCCATTGCCACTGTAATTGGCTTTTGGGGAGCACATAACTATTGAAATCACAGAATTTCAGGGCTAGAATTTTATTGAATAATTCATTAGTTACAGTGAGAGTACTTGAACAAGTCCCCCAAACAAATGACAAAATGCCTTCCAATATTATCAATGTTTTTAGTGCCTCTCAAAATATTGTTACCATTTTATGACCAGCCACCACTATGATGGTGTTAAGTTTAGGTAAAAAAACTATTGTGTTAAGGGGCTCAACATTTCCTTGTGGGGAGCAATGAGGTCAGAGCCTAGATGCCAAATATGAATGCCGTATTCAACGCTGACATAACTAATGCAGTACCCGTTCAAAACACGCCTGGTTGGAACAGGCCAATTTCTCAATACCTAGAGATAACAGTCCCCCAAACACCTCTCATTCAGACTATAGGTAGACACTACAATTTACCGATGTGTACCACCTCACACGTAGAATATCAGTAGATGCAACAATTTACCAATGTTCCCTGATTACCTCAGATGCAGGGAATTAGTAGACAGTACAATTTACCAGTTTTCCATAAACGCCTCACATGCAGAATATCTGGAGACTACAAGTTTGAGTTGAGCTGAAGTAGATCAGATGAACTGTAGTGTCTGTTCAAAACATGCCTGAGACATTTTGCATTTTGAGTCCTGAACATACATGCCAAGTTTTGTTCACAGTATACAGTTCAATAGTAGAGCTAAAGTCTCTTAAACATTTTCACGTCATTAATACCAGGGATGTAATTCCACCTCTGACCACAATGTGGATTGCAATGGTAGAGTGCAGCTGTTTGTACTTTCACTCAATGACGCTACGAACATATCAACATTGTTTACGAGGTATTTTATATACTTCTCAAGAACTGCCAAACTAACCAACTTCACACATTGACTTTGCACTTCCTTGATTCCCCAGCAATCCATCCATCCAGGTACGAAGTAGATCAGATGAGCGGTTCTTGAGATATGCAAAGGACAAATATACAAACAGACAGACAGAGATTCTTTGCTTTATATAGAGAGATACTACAAGAGAGTGAATTAACTTCACTGTTCATTACGACCTGGATTTTATCTTCTGCTATTGGTTAAATCAATAATACTCACCAAAATAACTGCTGAGATCTCCAAAAAAATAGGTTCAATGGGGCTTGAGCAACAAAAACAAAACCTGCTGTAATGTATTTCTTAATGATTAGGAAAAGTTTGTTTGCTCATGGTTAAAACACAAGAAACCAACCAAGGTTTCATGTGCCAAACTTGCACGATTTGTTGACCCATCTATCCAGCTTGATTACTTCCCTACGTGGTTCTGTGGTGCTAAAAACAATGTCACAAACTCAATACTTCACATGCTTGAAGTCCTGGTCAGGTAAGTGGAAACTTAACCCAGCAAAAAAAAAAAAAAATCTCACCACAGTTTCCCCTTCACAGCTGTTCTGGAGATTTTGATTGCATCTTCCTCAGCAGAGTTGTCCAGTTCTCATGGAAATGTTCAGATTTCCACTTTTTTTGAACAAATGAATGTTTGGATTACACTGCATTGCATTAGTTCAGTAATGACCCAAAACAACAGATGTGGGGAGTTAGGAATGAAAATGCAACAATTTATTTTTTTATCTTGTTTATTGTGTCTAAAGGTGAGATTTTTTTTATATTTTACCGAGTTCTCTGACATATGAGCTCTTCTTCCCATAACTGTGAACATGCAGACTATAGATCATATTCAGTAGAAGATGTATAGAGGAATGATGTTGTTGAGGCTGTCTGGTAAAACACTTCACGATCACCAATGTACATCAAATCGTGAAAGATGGCAAACTTTCATTGGTCAAGGTCCGACATGTTGTCTGCTATTTGTCTCAGCCAAGTCACGGCAAGAACCATATGACTGTACGAGCTCATAATTTGACGTAATGACAATCCTGGAAAGCAAAAATATTGTTGAGACTGCTCTGATGGGAGAGCAATTATTTTGATATTTTTCAGTATTAGACATTTCAACAAACTACAAAGAGAGTCTGTTTTCTTTTGAGGACTGTTTCTGCTTTCCTTTCTGTATATCACTGTCATACTGTATATGAAAGAAGTAATGAATTCATGTACGTGTCACTGTTTATCAAAGCCTATGCATGACTTTTTCATACACGAGGAACGCAGTATTTTGCTGCTTGTCATGAGCCGCTCACAGGAAACCATAAAGTATCTGCTCATTAAATGGATGACTTGGATATTTTTAGCCCGTAACATGTTGTTATGAATAAATTATTGAATTCCAATGTGGGTGCTGAGTGACTATGTTCAGTCATTCCTTGTTCTCTTGAACATGTATAAAAGCACAGAGCGCGGCTGTAAAGGTCACATCAGTTCAACACAACACAATCTACAATTCCATCATCAACTGCCATTTATTAGTATCAAACCACTGCTACAAAATTACATCAAACATGATGAAAATGGACTTGCATACGTGCTATACACAATGTAAGCTTTAAAGTAATTAAAGTACATGAATTTTCTTATTTCTGGACAAATATCAATATATATATTTATATGTATTTATATATAGATATATCAATGCCACTTAAAGCCATATATATCATTCCAGTGATCTAGAACCTATAAATGTACAACTATATCCCTGGTGGCTAAAGGACCTTCATACACATTTAAGTAAACAAATCCATTCCAAACTTCTCATCACATAATTTTTCAGCATGATGATTAAAAGGTTAAATTAAATTTAAAAAAAAAGAAAAGAAAGAAAAGTAGGTACAGAAAACTTAAGAGTGTTCCTGTCACCATTGTTAAATCCATTCCCATTTTTTGTAAAAAGAAAGAAAATGGTATAAGTAAAGATATTCAATTTACAAACAGAAGAAATGTTGCACCTCATGTGTTGCATTCAGTTACTAGAGGCCACTCCATTTAAACAAATAGCCCAGTGATACGATATGATAACTGGTGCTAAAAGAACTGATTTGCTGTGTCATTCAGTGTATATAGAATAATGTGTAATCTGCCTTCTGAGGCATGAAAACAAATGAAATAGGATTACATTTACTGTCAGTCAAATGATGACATTTTCTCTATGGCAACCGCTTCAGTCCTTCACAAAACTGACAATTGCCCGGGAGCGTCATATGAAAACACTTTGCACTGTGTGATTCAGTCGTCGGCGTCATGGAGAGACCTGGCTTAGATAGCTTGCTTTAAAACCCAGGCATTATCTCAGGTTTTGCATCATTGGCTGGCAACTTATTTTCCAGTTCAGTGGAAATAATGAGGGACAGGTTGACAAATACTTGATGCAACCTCTTTTTAAAATAGCACGTCACCCCTACGTTGGCAGCTGCCACACTATCAGAGGGATTTAAAAGAAAATTGAGAGTCACATCAGCCAGAAATTACTCACTGTTTTTGCACCAATTGAAATGTTTGAGAGAAAAGAAGAGGCCTATTTCAAGAACCTGAACTTTCTTTTTTTCTTTTTCCATTTAGAACTGAATCAAACTTGCCCAGAGACTGGTTACAGAGAAAGAGAAAGAAATTTGAGTTTTTTTCCCCTTTCTTTCTGCCAGGGTTTGACAGGAGGAATAGCTTTTCCCTGCTGTGCAACAAACATATCTACCAAACCGAATGCTAGCACTCAAGAAACTCAAGAGGTTTTTTTTGATACTGACAACTCAGTATGCTGCTCAGGGAGCTGGATGGCGACCGCAGGAGCCAGACAGCAGCTCCAGCGTTATAGTATGACACAATCTCCCAGTTAAAACTGACAATGGCAAAGGAAGGGTTTCATTAACCGCTGGGTCAGAAGGAATCCCTTTCTCACAACTCCTCCAGCCTCGTCTCTGTTCATGCCAGCCGGAGACGCCTTTGTGAAGAGCCAAACAGCACTTTGACACGGTGCTAATAATTCGTACAAACCCACAGTATATGCTGCCGTAATTTTGCTGCAGGATGACTGTTTTACATAAATTAATTTGCAGAAGAAGAGCTGCAAACATCCAGTATTGAGTGGTCAAATCACAATCCGCTGTAAAGCATTATTTGCTGAAAACATGCGCTTGAGGTTGAATATTTGTATTTGTTGCAATACAGAATGACTCATTGTCAGTGTTTATGCAGGTTTGTCTTTTTAAAACTGTAAATGCCACTCGCAACATGTTGCCTCGCTTCTCTACATCAGCTCTCACTGGCAACACAGTATATGTGCTCCTATTGGTGCAGCAACACTGTCACAATACTGTCTGAGTTTGTTATGATGTTTCCTACAGTGACATCCTGAGTCACACATCATCCGCAAAAATAATTCTTGCTGGTTGTTCTCAGTTTTTTTTTTCCAAGCAGCTTTTTATTTTATTTTATTTTATTTTTTCACAGCAGCAGGAAAATTCTAGCCAGTGTCAGATACAGTATGTCAATCACAGGAAAGAGTAATAAAAGTGTCCATCTCAGACTCTAAAGAGGTGAAAACAAACAGGAAACTACAGTTTGTGTGTATAAAGTTTAACCTGATAATATCCAGGATGAAGATGATTACGAACGATTTTGAACCCTGCTTCTTTTTCCCTGGAAGATAAATACACATCAGTACACTGAAACCTAACTATTCACTAATCATAATTATTTGAATTTATGAAGACATTTAGCTGTGTTTAATTCAATTTTTTACTCGTAGTCTATGCTATTTCAGGGTTACATGTATCAGAATAACTTAATTATGCCTCATGAAACCACTTTCAAACAAGTACAAATACACAGTACATGTAATTACATGATGTCTGCAACCTATGAGGAGTACTGTTTGCATCCGTCCCGAGATGATTGGGTGTATTTTTATACATAGCTGATGTAATTAAAACTGTTAAGTGAATAATTATTTTATACTTTACACAGCTGACAGGAGCTTTAGCTTAGCTTGTAGCAACACTGCTCTAAATAATGTTATTCAGCTGATTGACAAAATACTTTGAAGGCACTCAGTACAGTACTTGTTCCCATCTGAGATTCACTTTAAACAGCTGTTGTTTCATAATGCAACAAATCCAAACTAAATGCATTCAAAACAGAACAGTGTGATTCTGATACGTCGGCTGAGTGCAGGAAGATGTTTTGAAATTGGCAATTTAAAAATTCAGGGTGGGAACTGTGGGCTATAATACGCACACACTTGAATATTTCATATCCTCTTATATTTAAAAGTGGAGAGATTTTTTTTCCCCTAAGGTGTCAGCTGGGAGCTTTGAGGTGAGGCAGCAATCTCTGCGGGTGGGTGGTGTGGCCTCGGCTCAGCTCCTACATCAACATGACTTTTTCCAATTGAACTTTTCATGAGGTAGGTCACAACAGTGGATGTTTTAGCCAAGACTGTATTCACTTCATAGGATACTAGAAAGCCCTGCCCCTGAAAAAGTACATTATAATCTACCCCAAATGCATCATGGGAGGGAATGAACAGCATTTTATTTTTGTAATATGTTGAGATATACTAAGCAAAACACTCCAGTCAATCATGACTATGCAGTGCAAACATTGGTTAATCCTGTGTACTGTGGCATCTGGCCATCTGGGCTCAGGAGGATTTATACAGTGTTTGGGGGCAGAGGGGAGGGGATCAAATATGCATGATACTGCACAATTAAGATGACTCAATAACTCGAGTTACACTGTACAAACACAAGCGATATGTTCCTCAACCTGGAGAGTGATAATAACCCCTTTGAATCATTAACTCAGATATGAGTTTAAGTATTGTAACATGAAGACTTTTATTGCAAATAATAGTGATTTGATAAGAGGGACTTGTTAATACCATTATTCAAAAGAATTAACATCCAGTACATTTCATATGGAGATACTAGCATGGTCTTAACTGCTCGGACAAGCAAACCAACATAACTCCAGACTGTCACCAATGTGCCACAATAATCATTATGACTCAGAACAGCAGTTGTTTTTAGTTTATCAGCAAAGTTGATTCAAATAAATCACAAACAAACATAGCCTGGCGATCTGTAGGAGGTATGTATTTTTAGACCAGGTCGAGAACTGAAACGTTTGGAAAAAACTGGTTCCATTCATTAAAAAGTTTGAATATCTGTAAAATGGCCACCTCAAAAAACACAGGTTAACTTTGACATGCAGCACAACCATACTCTCTGCACATCGTCAAACACGCAAGTGTGTGAAAACTATGACTACACACTGGCTCTAAAGATCAAACGGTATCCTATTTTCTCCAAATATACACACATTGATTCTGTTCTATAATACTGTTATATTGGTTCACACCCTCTCTGTTTCAAAAAGTAGGTTATTTGATTGCAAACATTGTTCTTTTTAATGTACTTGTCTCGACAAAAAATCAACAGCAGTTATGGCATCTAAATGAACCTGACAACATTATAAACTATGCCATACTGTGCCTCATTCAAATAAATGTCACATAACCAGTTTTACATGTTTCAAATGTATTTTTTTATACATTGTTTTCATAAAGGAAGATAATAAATATATTTCTGACCCATTTTCATTATACCTTAACATTTAAACAAGATCATATGGTGCAGTATTTTCATAATTTGTAAAACAAGCTGATAACAATTCCAGTACAAACAATAAAAGAAAAGAAAAGAAAAGAAAAAGTTCAGCAGACCTCAAAACAAAATCACCACAAAACGTTAAAGTAATAACAGTGTTTGTGCTTTAAGTCTTTTAACTGCGATGGCTATTTCTCTATAGGTTTGCAGTTACAAGTTCATGTGAAAATACTGTGTGAACTCTTTGATCGCGGGGCGAAATAGAACACAATCCAAATCCAAACAAGACTTGCAAACATGTTAACCTGTATGACAAATACTGCATTTTGATCAGTTGCGACTGGCTTATTTGAAAATACCTGTGAGAGCCATTAAGTTGAGGAATTTTGTTTTCACTGAATAATAATAATGCCTAATTCGAAAGATCAGTCAGCAAATGGTTTATGAACATTAAGTAATCAGTAATCAGTCAAACAAATGTGGTCATATTTTATGGAGCTCCACATCTAGGAGAGCTTCTGGAAGTGTCCTTCTTTAGAAGGACGTTAATTTAATGTCTATGGTACTATTAAGGCATTGCAGTAACTCTGTTTACACCATGGATTGAAGATACTTGAGGATGATTATGCCGTGCCGACAGTCTTGTCAAAAAGTAAACCCTTACGATAACGCTGCTTTGCGTCTTGATATGGTCGATTACAGTGAATAAAAAAGCCGCAAACTGTATCATTTAATTAAGTTTGAACTTTGTTGGACGTTCATTGGCCCTGCGGACACTGATCAGCTGTTTGTGTAACTTGGATAATAATTATACTTAATATGTGAAGGATACAGATTGGAAAGAAAGCTGTTTTCAGCAAAATACTCTAGAGACCATGTGCTTAAACACTAACATGATCTGTTGAAATATCTGCTTTACACTGTCATATTTTGACCTATTTGCCAGAAATCTTAAGCAATGTAGCCTTTTTCCACTCTATATGTCCATTATTTGTTAATTGGCATAATGATGTCCATTAACTGTAGACTGCAATATATTTAAGTATTGAATTATCTGTCAAAGAAAACGGAGGAGACAAATGCCGAGCTGCAGAATCTAAGCGTCATGCCAAAAGTTGAAGCTAAAAACTTCAAGCGACCAACAATTTGCAGCTGTGGGTTTTTGTTCAGAAAATGATCAGTAGGTTAACAGTAAATTCAGAGACAAAATGCCCCGTTCAGACGCCTACCGGAGGTGGCACGTTTCAAAGAGAAAAGCAATTAGTTTAACTTGGGCTCTGCTTTTTCTTCTCAATACTGCAACAGTTTGTTGTGACATTCACGTATGTGACTCATTGAAAACAAAATATGGAGGATATACTGTAATATTTATATTTTCAAGAAAAGATGTAAACACAGGGCAGCAATGTTCCTCCCTTCATAACTGTACAAACTCATGAACCGTGTTAATGTTTTTGGTCGAATGAGAAAAGCTGGTCCCACTTTAAAACAAAAGCCTACACTATATTAAAATATAAAGATACAATACAGTATACTTTGCTACTTTGACGTCTGCCTGATCAAAGCTGTTAGGCAGGCATAGGACCCATTTCAGAATACAACAAAGCACACCTTCAACACTGTTCATCCATCTACTGAGTAATCATGACAATACAGGTCCGGAAAAAAACACCCTGCCTTTTTTGTTTTTTTGTTTTTCTCTTTTTTTTCTGTATTTTTTAAACACACTTCATAATCAAATTTTGTATTGTTAGGAATCTAAATGTCTTTCCTTTGTTCAACAACCCATAATACATTCAATACAACATTGGTATGGTAATTTCTGTGTACTGAGAGACTTGGCACAATTGTTTATTTTTAGCCATGTACAAAAACGGATGAAAATGTCAGTTTTGCGCCGTCACCTCCCAGAGAAAGAGGCTTGAAAAGTAATTTGGGAGGTTTGGGGCGGGGAGCTTTTGATATGATTGGAGGTGGAGTGGGAGGTGAGGAGGGGGGAGGGAGGTGAGCACTGATTCACAAGGTGATCGATCAATCAGAAAAAAAAAAAAAACTGAAGAGAGAACAAATAATAATAAAAAAAACATCATAGTATTTACATGACAGAAATTTCACCAGAACGCAAAGAAAGAAAGAAAGAAAAAGAAAATCCCCACACAAAATAACGCTGATTATTTTCCCCTCACGGCTTTTCAACAAACTGTACCAGATTGGATCCCAGCCATCAGCAATGTCAAAAAGGATTCATAAATGCTCTCGACAGTCATTGTGTCCGCGCTGGCCTCTGCTAGTACACACTGATGAAGGAGGAGAGAGCCAGGACCAGGTATCGGCAGGCCAGCGGGACGTGTGCACTTCCTGTACTCCCATAGGGTGCAGTGTTGGGCGCTGTGGGCAGGAAACAAGAGAAGCTCTGATTAGTTGTGATTGCACCTTCACTCCACCACACCCTCCATTTTCAAACCCGCAGTCCGCTTGGTATGGTGCTTCCAAACGAGACTGTAAAAACTGCAATTACTGTAGCGCTGCCGCTGATTCCAGACTCTCATACTTCACAACACTCGGTGCTACACTCTGAACAGTGGTGGAGGAAGTATTGAGATTGTTACTTACAGTAAGTAAAACTACCAATACTACAATATAAAACAGCTCCATTAAAAGTCCTGCATTCAGAAAGTATTTTCAGCAAAATGTACTCAAAGATGTACTCAAATATTCTGCTTTGAATAATTATTTGTGTCTGAAATAGTTTTTCAACTCAAAGTTTATCATATGTTATATTAATTTATCATATAATTTAATTCTATACTCTTTTATTTATCCTTTTTTAAATTGGAAATGTAACACAAATATTGTTAATTTCAGTAGTTGAACTACTGGATACAAGATGTCTCATACTTCTTTTCAGTCTGAGGGTTTGTGCACTGTGTTTCCACATCACACATCACACAGGTAAGTTACATAACGGATCATGATTGGCTCTTAAGTAGTTGTGATGTCACAAATCCTGCTCATAGGTACAGTTCACGTCTTAAACTCAGATTTAAATATGAAAACAGCCTTTTAGTGTCAAACTCTACTCAGACATCATTCAACATGAAGTTCAAACATCTAACTGAAAGAACGGCAAGAAAAATACATTTTTGAGAGGACAGGGACTTTAAAGAATTACATTTAAAGTAATAAGAAGCATTTTGCTGTTGCAGCTGGTCGAGGTAGAATTTATAACTAGTTACTTACAGATCTAGTTATTTAATTACACCTGTTAAATAAAATTAAAATTGAATTCAATTTTTAATTCAATTAAAATTGAATTAAAAATATGATACAAATGAAAAAGTGAAGTTCAGGTACCTCAAAACTGTACTGAAGTACAGTACTTGAGTAAATGTGCTTAGTTATTTTCCACCACTGATTCTGTAATATTTTAAAATACCATATTTTCTTTAACCTTTTCTATTTGGATGTTAAAATACTTATCCCCCTTTCCCGCCTTTCATATTAGTCATAGAAAAAGCCATCAGTGGAGAGAGAGGAGAATAGATGAGGGCTACACAAGGTCTTTTCTTCACTTTCTTATCAAAGCCTGCTTTGTTTTGTGCTGTTTGTGTTTCTCTGACCAGCAGACAGCCACAGTAATATGAACAGAGCTCTCTGGAGAGCTGCGTGAGGCGGGCGGAGAGGGAGAGGGCAGCCTTTCATTTGGAGGGGGGCTACTCTGCCTCCTCAACATAGACACACTCTTTTAGCTTGTAGCTCAATAAAGCACAGCTCACAGGTTACAAAACATGCTCTCCCTCAGCACACACACACACACATACTTATATATATATACTTGCATGTACAGGTCACATGCATGCATGTACTCACACACACACACACACACACACACACACACACACACACACACACACACACACACACACAGACACACACACACACACACACACAGCACAGCACAGCACAGCAAGGCAGTGCAAACAGGCTCTGCTCCACCAGGGGAAATCATGTGGTGCACAGCCCATATCAGCAGGGTGCCTCTATTTACACGGCCATGTAATTAGTTCACAATGTAACTCCTCGGGGTGGTATTCCAGAAACAGGTTTAGTGAAAACTCTGAGTTTGTTAACCCTGAGATGAGGGGGAAAACTCTGGGTTTTCAATTCCAGAAAGAGACGTCACTTAAACTTGGGGTCAGTTACCATGGTAACTGACTCTCTGAAGCTAACCTGCTCGCTGGAAGGTTTTCTTCTATGAACTCTGAGTTTCTCTCCGTCTCCTCCGTCTTACGGAGCCAGACATGCTGTTTCATTTTGCTCATTCATTCAGTCTGTATCAAAGCGCATCAATTATCGAAGGTTTACTGTCTGTCAGAATCAAAATCCTGGTTGTACATCAGTTTGCTACTCAAGGACTATCTAAAGTTTCCTGCTTTTATGCGCATCAGTCATTTCTTTGAACAGCGTTTCACATTCAAATAATTCACAGCGTGAGTTCAGTCTCAGATCAGGATAAAACCTCTGCAATGTCCTTCTGTTATAACACTGTGACTCTGTGCAAACAAGACAGCTGCCAGTTTGTTAGAGAAGCTCCTGCACTGAAATGTTATTGCACATAAAGTATAATCTCAGGTTAAATTTACAGAATCAGTATGAAGATTTAGACACATAGGATCAATGAATAATTATCTCCATCACTCATTGGTCGCACATAATTCCTATGATATTGGAGATTATGTGTTAATATTTCTGAGTGAACAGGATCGTGTTGTAGCTGCAGAATGTAGTTCTTAATGTGTTTTAATAGCATTTTAGTGACAATTTACTACATTTGTTGAAGTAGTTGAAATAAAGTCACTGTATGCTGTTGAGACAAAATGTCTAAAAATTTAAACTCTACTGTATTTTAACCTTGACGCCTTTTCAAGTGCAAATCACCAAACACATTATTACTGGATCAGACAGTGAGCTTATGGTCATGTCTCTGTGTCTTTGATCTATATATTTGTTAAATCTTCTACATCCTGATACACAGTCAGATTCCACTTTATCATCATTAAGGAAACTAAGGCTGGTAAAGCATAATATCTGTTAACAGAAACCTGCATTTGAATGCAGATTTCTGGAGGCAATGGGACAAGATTTTGGTACCAGGAGTGTTCTACTTTTCGTTTGTAGTCCAAGTAGTATTGACCAATCATGAGCAGGCTTTGGTTGCATGCAGGTAAATAGTCCATGTGAAGAGCAAAACAGGCAACACAATGCAATCGCGGAACCCTTTGGCCATCATCTGGTGATGAGTTAGCCTTTCATTAGCTTTTTTAAAATTTATCTGCTTTCATATGCAGATATCTGTTTATGGAGATTAGCTGAAATGTCATCTGGACCATCTCAAGTTGCTAATTGGACTGTAAATGAAGACCAGCACATGGAAGAGGAAGTGGCCTGCATATCTGCTGGCTATTGCCCTCAAGAGGCTAAATCGTCATCAGATAGCTGATGGATTCTGCGATTGAGTAAAAGATGGATTAATGGACAACACTGAATAAAACTTTATTGTATTAACTTGCTGACACTTTTCCCTGCTCAGACTCAGGCTTTTATTTTTACAGATAAACGTTCACTGTCTGTCTTTTATTTACCTGTTGCCATGGTGAATCATACTATTGGAGCTCCATGGATGTTGGCTTTTTTAATTCACCACGTGTGCTTAACTCAGAGTTAACTCAGAGTTGATTGAACAAACTCTGATGAGCTGTTCTCGAACCAAAAACTAAGACTTTCACATCTGAGGGTTCATCGACTCAGGGCTTGTTAAACCTGCTTTATGGAATACCACCTTGATGTGGACCTCATGATGCACTGCTCACAAGCAAAGTGACAACACACACACACACACACACACACACTCATGAACATATAAATCCTTTTTACTTAGTGTATTTCTGAGGTTAGAAGCGGCTTGTTGTTTCACAATTGTTTTGCAGAGGAGGATCATTATCCCACTGTGCTGTTATTATTGTGGACTATTTATTCAATAAGAATCCAGGTAGGTTGTCATTGGAGTGGCATATGGCTGTCGGTGTGTTAAAATAAATACAATGATGCAGAGATTGATCTTTTTTTACCAACATAATAGCTTGTTGGTGACAATTTTCACAGGAGATACCAGACAGAGAGAGAAAGAGAGAAAAAAAAGGACACACATCCCATTATCACCTGACAGCACTGCTTTTACCTGATATTTTCGAGCATTATTTGTCGGCACTGAAGTTGTTTACCTATTAGAGTGAAAACTATAGCTCTGCTGACAGACAGAAAGGGGGAAAAAGGGGAGAGAGAGGAGCAGAAATGGGTGCAAATTTTGATGATGTGTGTGTTAGATGTATGGCTGGCCTGTGTGAACTGGAACCCCCCCCCCCCTTTCTATCTTTGTCTCCCCTTTCTACCTCACTCTCTCTCTTTGTATCCCTCCTCCCTCCCTCTCTCTCTCTCTCTCTCTCTCTCTCTCTCTCTCTCTCTCTCTCTCTCTCTCTCTTTCTCTTTCTCTCTGTCTCTCTCTCTTCTCCTATCCAAAGTACAGGATAATGACACAGTTTTCCTGGGCTGTGAGAGCGAGCCGAGAAATGGTAACCATAGCAACTGCTCCTGTCCTGCTCAGCCGGCCCACTGTTGTCGGAGCCTGAGCGCTCTGCATTGTGCTAGCCGTGCTAGCGAAATCATTTGGGGTGTGTGTTTGTGTGTGTGTGTGGTGGTGGTGGTGGTGGAGGAGCGGGTGGGCAATAGGCAGATGTCACTATTCCCCTTCTTCAGTTTCTCATCTGATCAGTGTCAGTGTCGTTTCTGGCTCAGTAAAATGCTGCAGTAATCATCACATTAATATCTTGTACACAATTGCTTTTCATGCAGCAGTTCAGGGAGCGCAGTAGGTAATTACTGGATCTCTGCTCTGACTAATGTTGACTGGGCTAGAGAGAGTAACAATAAACCCATCACTATTTCAGGACGGAAGTGTTAAGTGAGGTTGGGGGATCGGCAGTGTTACTGGGTTCCTGCCTCCTCGCAGTGTTTGATTTCGGGCTTGTTTAATATCTCCCTGTGTCACTGCGAAAAAGCAGGGGCCTCCATTGTTTTGACTGTGTGGGTTGTAACTTGCCATTTTAATTAACTCCCCAACCAGGAACTGCCTGCAACACCATTACTCTGCTTATTAACATGAAGGGAATAGAGGAGGAAAGAGACAGACAGAAAGCGAGTGAAAAGGAAAGGCAGATACGGGGGGAAGAAGCGGGAATCAAAGGAAGAGCGAGCTGCGAAAAAAGACAGTGATTGAAAGGGGTGCGAGAGTGAGGCTGCAGCGGCGGACAGGAGAGAGAGAGAGAGAGACGGGGGGTTGGGGGGGTGGGGGTGGCTCTGACTGAGCTCTACCTCTTTGGGGTTTGAATTTAATTGCCATGTACATCAGCACCGAACTACAATGAAGTACCAGAATCCCATACAATATATCATAGAGAAACCAACAGTGTCAAGATGTGCAAATGCTGCAAAGACATGCAGCGCTCCAAAGGGAGAAGAGCAGAGGAGATAAGTGGAGATGAAAGCGATACGCTTCAATTACTGTTTTGCAACAGAATTGAAATGAAAAACTAAAGCCTCCCCAGCACTAGCCAAAGTCATATGAAAATAACAATCCTTGCTTCTCTCCTGTGATTCTGGACCAGAGCCATCAGCTTTAAATAGTGTGCTGGGAGTATGAGCCAGGCTCTCCCTCTCTCGTCCATCTTCCCTCCCCCTTATCCCTCCCAAAATCTCTATCGACAGCAGTTTTGTCACCCACATATCATATGCACAACAAATGCTAAGGCCCTGAACCTCAGTCACTGTTGACACAGATAATGAATCATACTGAAATATGCAACAGTGACACTCAATGCAGGGTTTGTGTTGAGTACCATCTCGAGTGTTATGCACTGCACTGTAATTCACTGGAACATCATCATTCATTAAGTAATTGTGTGTGCTCCTTTCCTCTCCTCTTTTCAGCGCTTTAACTATCGCAGACACTGGGATTGTAAGGCTTGTGAAAACATGTGCTTCATTCAAAAGTCCTAAATCCTGTGTTTGGTCCCCTTGAGCTTCATACATGCGCCACAATGCAGAATAGAAAAAAAAAATTGGATTAAATCTCCATTTCATTCATTTGTCGATTAGCGAATGATTCATCCCTTGAGTTGCTCATATCCTCCAAGCGAGCTGTCACGAGTGGTGCACAGACGGCAGCCAGCCAGGCAGCATCCCAATCCCCCCGAGGACACGGCTTCAGAGATGGGCTCTTCTGAGCAAGGGGTGTGGGGGAGGGGTTCAGTGTCCTTGACCATCAATCAGTGGCCTCTGGTCCTCCCCCCGCTGCTCCCCTGAGAGAGCCCACATGAGCCAGAACTGATCCTGTACACACCATGCTGTAAATCGGTCTAAATCCCTCTACATGCAAGGTTCACAGCAGCCACCAAGGGTGTCTTTAACACACTACAGCAAACACTAAAGGCAGTTTGTCTTTTTAATAATGGGCCAGTGTTCTGGTGTTCGGTAAAGAGTATAAATGGAATATCATGCACTGCTCATGACATTTGATGATCAAAGAAATGTGTCGCGCTTCATCATCTCCTAAATGCTTACAAACCGAGAGCGTGCAAGCACTTTATAGAAGGCGATCAAGACATTTTCCATGCTTTACCTCACTTCAATCCACTGACAGTGAAATACACTCGTCCCCTCTGCAATTCATCTTGTACCCTCTTGCCTGTAGCAGCCTGCCATATTGAGTTGGTGCACAATTGACTCACCGACCCATCAGCTCATTCATCCATTCCTCTCTCTATTCCTCCTGTTCTAGTACAAGCTAAATGTTCATCATGGCCAGATATGATGTTCAAGACTCATCACCTTCGTCTCCCACTATGATCACCACACACCGCTGTTCCTCGGAGCCCTCGTTCACACGGACCTTCAAGCTCATTAGCCCCACCAATCATTTGCATTAGTGCTAGTAATGAAAAGCTTCCATTAATAAGATGGCCTTCAGAGATCATTTACCGTCCTCCACCTCCCAGCGCTGCCGTAACACTCACCCCACCTCTTCCTCCCTCCCTGCCTCCCTGCCTCCCGCCACATCCTGGTACCTGCTGCTTATCAACACCCAGCAGAATGCTTTTTGGGGTTGGAGCCCAGGCTCTAATAGCTCCTCTCAGCGTCAGTATCTGACTGGAGAGTGAATGAGCGGGAGAGACGGGTCACCTGATAGCTTACTGAGTGAGCTGGGGGCTCTCAATTGCAGGGAGACTTTGGCCTTCAGCTTGACTTAATCAACGCCTCTGTGGGGTATCTGGACACATAAGAGAACCCTCAGCGCAGTTTGAGCTTGAGGAAGGAATCCCGACAGAGAAGACATTTTCCAGCATTCTCTGTACAGATACTGTTCCTTTTCATTATTGATTTACCTCCCTCTCTCTCTCTCTCTCTCTCTCTCTCTTACGGCCTCTCTTTCCTCCTCCTTCTTGAACAGAATGTGCATCTATATACCTTTCATTTGAATTGAATAGTCAAGTTATGAGCCTGGTATTCCAGAGAATCCACAATTCACAGTGACCTACACACATGTTTATTGCACCTATCAATTCAAGGACATGCTTTATGCAGGAAATCAGTGGGCTTGCAAATTATGTACTTTATATGCACGCCTGATGGATAAATCTCCATTTTTAAAATGTTTTATGAATTTTTCCTGTGTAGCTTTGTTTTTTTTCCTAAATCTAGAGGGTAAATCCACATCAGCATGTTCTGGGAATAAACTCACTCCCCTCCTCCCCTCCAAAAAAAAAAGGCAATACAGTGTGAATTGATAATTAAAGTAGTGTTTTTAATCACAACGTTTCCAAAAGCATAATTACTCCATGACTTTGACTGTTCCCCCTAAATCTGTTTAATGTTAGAGGCTTAATAAAATGCACAGGGACACAAACAAATGGCGTCAGCATGTAGCAAGTTCATGCAAACCTCAGTTTCCCTTCCTCTCTCTCTCTCTTCTTCATTCTGTCTCTCCAATAATCTCCCTCTCATATTTGAGCCTCTCACTCCCACTCTCTCTAATAATTCCCCATGCCCCCTGTCTCACCCTCACTTTTTTAATGCTTATCAGGGTTTTATTTCTGTACGAGTCCTGCTGCAGGCCCAAGGATTTCGCTGAGTCAGCTGCTGCTCAGCTCCTGCACCCCCGCGATGACAGTGACAATCTGGCCAGTTATGAGGAATGTCTTACGACGAGCCGATGCTACTTGCATCTCCACGAGCTGCTCCATCAATATACCCTGATAGCATCTGATCTCCATCCAGGAGGCAACACTCTCTTCCTGCCCTCTCCTTTTTCGCCCCATCTCCTTTGCCCGTAAAATAGCAATCCCCTGCTGTTATGTATGTAGGATTATGATAAGACAGATCTCTTTTATCAATTTCCATTATGGTGCTGATAACACAGCAGGCCTGAATGTAGAGGGTTAAGTGCATTTTCTTCTTGATGGGTATAAGATAACTTTATCACTGCAGACTGTCTAGTTATCACAGTTCACCTGGGGCTACTTGAACCTGACTGGAATTTGCTCATGCTGAGCATCTCTGCACAAGCACACAAACTGCTGCCAGAATTTGCTCAGATGGTCATACTGTATGCAGAGCAATCCATATTTTTTGTTCATATTTACCTACCCTGAGCTGTTAATTGATTTCTCTCAGATCAATTCAGTGGTTTACAGGAATTGTTGGACCAAAAAGGGCCAAATCAATTGCCAAGTGATTAGCATGTGCAGTGGATTATTTCTAGCTGGGGCACTGCATAAGACTTGAGGCTGCGTGGAGTAGAGTCACAATTCAATGGAGGCACACGCCATATGTTTACATTAATTATTGCTAGCTTGAAGTCTGCTTTAGATAGTGTACGCCCATAGGCTGTGTGAGTTTCACACATGAAATATTCCTTTATTACACCAAGACAGAACCTGAGGCAGTGAATGCACTCCAGTCTCTACTTCGCACCTTGTTGCCGAGTGCCTTTGGGAGGTTCAGATAAAAACTATAGTGCCCTGAAATGAGCAGATGGGTATTTTATACAGTACAAGCACTGCCTCTCATACAGACACACTACTAAACTCACTCTGGATGTATGTGAGAGTGAGAGAGTATGATACCTTCCTCCCTAATTCACACACTGAGAGATATGTTAAGTGGTTCAACAGTTCAAGGTCTCAGAACTGGATATGAACTTCCACAACCTTCCAGCAACTCCTGCCACAACGTCTGCAGCAGCTTGGTGGACGATGAAAAAAGACAAAACACACAAAACGACACACTAACGCTACTTACACGACCCTCTTGACACATGTAGCTTTGGGAGATTGCAGCCTGGAATGAGAATGAATCCCTTTTATACTGAAACTAGAAAACTAATTGTGGTGCTGTTAATTAATTCTTAATATTCTCCGTCTGTCGGCCTGGAGATGGGCTGCACTAGAAAGGCTAAAAACTAAGTCACAAATGTCAGATTCTGTTAATATGGGGAGTGTATCTAAGGCAGAAATTGGGAGTGAATTTGACGTGCGTCACTTTAATGCTCTTCTATCCTCATTTCTGTGAGCTCACTGCAGATGGGAGGAAGGAAACATAAAGGATCCAGTTCAGTCAGTTCACCTCCAGTTCAGAGTTTTGAATTTCATTATGACAGGTAAGCCTTCTTTATACAGTTCTACAAATAACACAGACAGAAGAAGTGAAGAAATATAGTGTACATGCTTAGTAGTTAGTTAGTTAGTACTACTACTAGTCGAGTACAAGTATCAATACTATGCTGTTCTTTATGAATACTCCAAAGAAATAAAAGTCCTTCATTCAATAACAGTAAAAGCATTAAACTATTAGAACAATTAACTTGAAGTGCCCATATTCGGTATTTGAATGGATCACGTGAGTAGTGGTACATGAAAGGGGTTGCTTGTAGTGATGAATCCACAGACAATTATAACCTGACTGTGCAGTCCCTCTCAGCTATACAGAGTGTTTATCAGGTGTTTCAGGTCTTTGTTTGGTTGTCAACTTCACTGTTTTGGTTCACACTCACTGTTCTCAATGATGTTGCTGATGTTTCGCTAATAAATACCTGGTCTGCCCAGCACCAAATGATAGGCATAGGATAAGTAGCTGGTAAAGACAGTGGAGCATTTACAGACCCAGATATTTCCTTCAGGAGTTGGAGGAGACCAAACCAGAGCTACAAGGACTTACTTTCATCAGGTGGCTAGTAATATAACTCCAAATGATTAGCCTTTTTAATAACAAAAATTCCAAAAATGTGCTAGTTTCAGCTTCTCAAATGTGTTGATTTAATGCTTTTCTTTATTTTCATTTCTACATGATAGTAAACTGAATATTTGTGGGTTTAGGACTTGATCGGACAGAAGAAGACATCTCAAGATGCCACCTTTGACTCTGGGGAATTACAATAGGAATTTTGACTATTTCTTACATTTTATACACAAAACAATAAATCCAGAAAATAATCAGTAGATTAATTGATAATAAGAATAATCATTAGCTACAGCCCTAGTTTGCTTCAGAAAAAAGATGTGTTAATGTGGTTTGACGCACCACAAAATGTTGCCAATACACAGCTGGAAAATAAAAAACTGGTTCATTTAAAAGTTAAGCATATTAGCCAAGCACATCCAATTTGCTCTGAGTGTGTTCTAGTGTGCGTGGATGAGATGATTGTTTGGTGTTGTGTGATGTGTGTACAATGATAATAAGTGTGGAACACCACTGGAGGTTTTACTTGTATGAAGAAAGGCAGACAAAATCACCTCACACTGAAACGTGTCAGATCCTTAAAAAAGACCTTAAGTCTTATCTACTCCTCCACATACACACCCTTCTCCAAATCCACTTTAGCCTTTCCTCTGTAGGCTTATCCTCTCTGCCACACTGACACTATCGATGTGCAACTTTCATGGTTGCATAAATACCATAACCGATGATGGTGACACATGGTCTTTTCCTTTGATGTGGGACTGCACTTGGTGACTGCAACTCCCAAGTCTGTGAGTGAGTGCCACACTCTCTGCCTTTGTGTTCCTGTTTTTCACATGAGGTCAAACATTATTGACTGGGATCACTGAGGGGAATGAGTCTGCGTTTACCGACAAATTGGACTGGTAGATTGACCCTTGGTTCAACTCAGTTGGGTACCAAGAGCAGTAAATATCAATACGTCTGGTAAAACACACACATCTCTCTTTCGTAGTCTGAAAACACAGCAGATGGATTCACATTTACATACAGTATTCATCATCAAGTTGACTCACTGCTCTCATGACAGTGAAAGTGAGCCTGCGAAATGTCACTTCAATTATATTGCATTCATTACAGACCTTATATGGCAAAGGTTCATACAATAGCTATATGAAAGGGTACTAATGCCACCTGTCTAGAAAATAATGATCAAAGTTCCACCAACAACTTAGCAAATGCTGTTTTATTGGTTATTAAGAGCCAGAATCCAATTACTGAATTCCTCTATCAATATTACGCCCTGTATAATGTGTTAGGAAAAGAGTGAACCAAGATTAATTGGATCTGCACCTTTCCATCAAAACTATTTGTATGGTTAAAGCACTATTTCCAAGAAAGGATGTTATCCCATCCAAGCAATAAACACAAGATAAGAATAAGGTGTCAAAACAATAACACAATCACACTAACTCTTAAAAAAAAAAAAAACTTTTTCAGATTTAATTGCAGACGTGCTGCAAGAGTTCAACTACAGATTGTGTCTGGTAACAAATAACCACCAATTCCAACTCTCTCTCTTTGTATGATTCATGACAACAAGCTTCGGTCCAACAGTGTTCAGCTACATGTACACTGTAATTGAATAATTTGTCACCCTGAAAACTGTATTAGTCAACCTGCAGTACTGCATACAACACCTCCAGAAGTCGTCAGATCTCAATTCTCTTTAGCTTAGCATAAAATATCCAGACAAAAAGGATATGGTGGTTGATATTCTATATTATCATTACTGTTAACAAATCCCATGAAAAGACCAAAACCAACAACTCAGTACTTTCTGACTTACTGACTCAGTCCTGTCTGAGGCACTCAGCCATAAGGGCATTCATTACTGCTGAAGAATGGTATAGAAATATTTGTTCAGTTAAAAAAAAAGGCTACATATTTTCCTTCAAACAGCATAGTAGGAACACTGTAGTTTTAAGCAAACGCTTTTCAAACAGCAGAATTATGTCAGTACTACCAAGCACCTATTCACGTTAGATCCATTGGTGCCAAACTTTGGTACCTTGAGAGCAGGTTGTATTGTAAATTCAAATAAATATTGATAAATATAAATATTGTTTGATTCCTCATGAGTCTTTTGAAAAATCCCTCCTAGTTTACCGACACATGTGCACTTGTGCTTTTAGGTATCAGCCTTATTTTTCGGTTTCCTGATCTTATACACTTCCTTTCAGCCTTTGGAGCTGTGATAAGTTACTGCTGATGAAAATATTTCCTGCTGCTGCTTCATATTAAAAGCTTACCACTGCCAAATTAATGGAAGGCTTTTATTGTGAAGGACTTACAGGAAATTAAATGTGCTTATCGCTGAGTTAGCAGAGCTCATTAGTGGTGCTAATGAGGCTTGGTGAGTACTTACAGTAGCATGATGGTGTATGAGGGATTGACTCAAAATGAACTACAGTTCTCATCGTAATGAAGGAACATGTCACCTAGTGCCATAGTGTGGCTCACTGATGTGTTTTGAATACCTTTTGGACACCAATGGCGGTCTGTGGCACAGAGGAATAAGCTATATCAAACTTAGATATACAGGCAATACTTGGTGGTAAGATCAATTCATTACTGGCTTTTAGTTCACATAAAAAAAAAAAGTGCTGTGAAGAGGTGTGTTTGTTGTTTAAGTCACAGGGTAAATACGAAGAATTTACTTTGATGGCTGAGAAGGTGACGGCATATATTCTTGAGCGGTTTATCAATCCCCTCTCAGCTTTGGTTCAGACTAAATCAAGGTTTGGTCTGATATGTGGAAAAGAAGTGGGTTGCCAGTCATCTTGAAACCCACATCAATCAGTTAAATACAAACAAAAAAAGCAAACACTATTAAAATCCAACAAAATACCAGACATGTAAGAGCAAAGCAAATGAACAGTCATGGAAGTAGGGAATATTTCTTTGATCTTACCCTTTGCTTGGATATCTTACTGTTTTAATGACAGGCGCATGGGCTCCTTTCCAGTCATATTCTGCTGTTTCATGGTGGGATGCAGATCTGTGGCTGGGAGCCCACTGGGAGCCACCCACCATCACTAAGATCTCCCCATGTTAGATGGCATTAGGAATAACAAATGTAAAGCAAATTGGTCTAATCCGCTCATTTCCTTTCAAATGTTCTCAGACAATAGCGCCTGGGATTCTTCAGTGCTAATTAACAGTGTCAATGGTGACAGGACTTTGGCTTGTGAGTAGCTCAGTCCATTGATTGTTTCAAACACATTACTGTAATTCAGCAGGAAGGGGGGGGACTTGCATAAAAAAGTGCCGTTTATCACTTCAGAGGATGATACAGCCTTGGTGTATTGGGTCCCGAGATTATTTTGCCAAAGGCATCTCTCAGCATGCTCATTGACCTTTCTTCATCATTAGTGAATGTAAAGAGTGTGGATCCTTGTCAAAAGCCTTGAATAACTCATCAGCTGCAAGGCCAGGGGAATACTAAAGGGTTAATGGTTTTTGTTTGGGGCCTCCAAGGCTTTACCCTGAAGCACTTGCATTTCAATTCCTCAACTGCATAAGAACTGAGGAGGAGAGTGGGGGAACTGAGATAGCAGTGAGCTGTGCAGGATGCATAAAAGTGTTTGTGTGTGCGCGGGGGGTTTATTTTTATCTGTGAGTGTGTATGTATGTGTGTGCTTGTGTGAGCATGTGCATGGAGAAGTGTACCATTAACTGTCAGCAGCAACCCTCAGCCATCCACCACTAATGCGCCCATCCATACACACATACCGCCACCAAATGGGAACATACTCAGCAACGTAAGTGCCTATACAGTTTGTGTATTTGCGTGTGTGTGTGAGCCTGTTCTGCAGTCTTTATTAGCCTCTAGGGGAGTGTATCACACACAATGACAACACTCCAACTTGCACTGAGAACCTTCAGTATTAGTAAAGGGTCGGACACTCTTTAGCGATGCAGAGGACGCCAAACAGTTTGGAAATCAAGCAGATAGAACTAACCTTATTTAACGGCTAGACATCCAAGCCATTTCCCCAAAGAGAATGCCATTTCTGAATGTCATGACCTTTTCTAACCGCGTTTAAAAACCTCCAAGGTCTTCAAGGTGTGGTTTGTCAATAAAAAGATTTTGAAGACTCTTGAGGAGCGGTAAACAGAGAGAAAGGCAGATGCATATGCTCAGCTTTTAATAGGGGGGTTTATTGTAGATTCTGTCATCTGTTGTTGGGCTGATTGAGAGGTTTTTCCTGAGGCTCGTGACAGTGATTGAAGCGGTGTGTGGATGTGTGGGCTAGATGAACTTTAGTGCTTAAGTCCACACACTTTTAATAGCATAAATACAAGAGAGAGAAAAAAGCTTTAGGTGTACGTGTGTGTGTGTGTGTGTGTGTGTGTGTGTGTGTGAGCATGATTTAGTGTGCATGTTTGTGTGTTTTTGTGCATAGACAAGAGTGTGTACCATTTAGTGGGTGATGGGCACTGTGGACTGATTTAAGGGTAGGGGGAAATTGTCATGAAGAGCAGCTCTCTCTGTCCAGGCCTCTCAGAGATAATTGTCTGCCAGAGTGAAACAACATTGTGCAGAAACACTGACTCACAAAGCTCAAGGTTTTTACTGAGAGGGCAGAGGGGCGATACCAAAGACATCACACCTGACAAAAGAAGTAAAGAAATAATTAAAGAAAAGGAGAAGGGGTCTGGGGTGTCATTTGAAAAGGTAGTGGATGAAAATCTTTGCTGTGCCGTAAGGACAACGTGTATGGACCCACATGATCGATGATAGTAATTTTGAAGGTGAAACAAGTGCAGAAAGTCAACTGGATTTGTTTAAAAATCTCTCTCTGTGGACCAAGATAGGAAAACACCAAGTGTGGAAAACCCTACTTAAGCAAAGCGCTAGTGAGCCCTCCTATCACATTTCTGCCAGCATGATCTTGCATACAAAGTAGAGACCAAATGCGGTTACAGTTGTCTCCAGGCTGTTGTGATTAAGAGAAGCTTGAATTCTGCTTCAGCCAAAGCTCGGTGAAATGCAAATCAGAGGCCAATACAGTCACATCTCTGATGACTGACAGGAATGTTCATACCAGTGTTGTAAGGAGCAGTTGAACGTCAATTGGCAGAGTGAGATTGAACTCAGGTGTGATCCCCAACAAACCTGTTGTGCCCACGAGTAGTTCTTCACTATTTTTTTCCCCCAAGTGAACCCTGCTGTGCCTGGCTTAAAGTGAGAATGTAATCTAGAGCAAGGAGGCCTGCATATAATCAAGTTGGCTGGACTGTGATATATTTAGTATTACCTGTATTTATATTAGCCACTTGTGATTGGTTGTATAGTTTTAGGGCCTTAAGATCTCCACAAAGCAGAAAACATGGACAGAATAGCAGAATTTAATAATAAGTATTAATAATAATAAGTGTTTTTTCATAGCACCTAAATTAAGAATCAACAGAAGAAAACTGCAACTCTGAGATATTGCATTATGGTGTCATTTACTGCTGCAGATTCTGTCCTTTGTCTGTATTTCACTGAGGGGAGGGCGGGGCTCAGCTCCTCCTACACAAATACACGCACACACCCACACACCCACACACACACAAACACACACACACACACATACACACACACACACAGCACGACTAAGTCATCCAAAAAAGGAGAATTCAACACTAACAGCTAAATTTAGAGAAGAGCAATATCCAAACAACTACTATGAGTCAGGAGAACAACTATTCTGTTTTGCCAACATACGAATGTGAAGCACTTTATTTTATAAAAGCATGAATGTTTTGTTACATAACTGTATTGAAGCACTTTTTTTAATCAAAAAACAGTGCAATGTTGTGTTACATCAAATTCATTGATATTCATTCAATTTTTAATATTTTCTTATTGAATTGTTGAAATTGTATTCATCCACCACATGATTAGACACTCTTTCTGATGACAAAATGTGCTCAAATTGTAAAACACAGAATTCAGAAAAAAAAAACGTGAATGAACTCATCTACCAAGGTTTATTCAAATTTATATTGTGAAATCAGTACACACACACACACACACACACACACACACACACACACACACACACACACACATATATATACATATATATTCCAAAATTGTACACAATGGTCCAATAAAACCAGAGACATCAAAAAGACAGCTACCTTGGTATAAATCGTATAACGTCTAACACATTTCTATCATCCTCTTTATATATCATATATATTATCATAGATCATGTTTACCCTTAAAACAAGCCATATATCAAGTAGTTAATGATATGGGAGAATATGTTGTTGCTATTTTTACCTTTAACCACCATGACACTTAACATAAATTTCATAAAAAATGATTAATTTACTGTATTTTTAATACTGTGAATCCTTACAGCACAACCAATAAGCAGCACAATACCATTTCATCCCTCAAGTGTCACTAATCTGGTTGCAGAATTAAGAACAGGCAAAAAAATATTCAGCAACCGACTTAAACAATAAAACAGCAGCTTAAATGCATCTCCATATTATTATGTCTGTATGTTTGATTTATACAAGTGAAACAAATCCTAGAATAATAATTTCTATGCAAATTTGGGAGGCAAGAGTTTAACAGAGGTGGCTTTTGGAGGCAGTGGGCACAGTATCTTGACTTTTCAGGCTTCTTCCACTGTCAGTGTCACTCAGGGTTTGTTTAGAATGGGCAAACTAATTACTGTGTAATTCCCTACACTTATCGTGGAGTGACATATAGGCACCCCGTCCCTCTAAGATTCAAATACATGGGGAACTGACATGTCATGGGAGGGTAGGATTCCTGAGGTTTAAGTATTATCAGGATAGTTGGCAACAAAGCCTCGACCCCTCTGGCAAAATCACATGAAAGACCAGTAATCTGCTGGCAGCCAGCTGTCATATATGAATATATATGAAACCCCACAACAAGCTGCCCAAGATGCTTGGAGTCACAAGTAAGGCTTGCAGGGAATGGTTGGAAATGTTGCATGACAGATGCAATGAAATAAACATTTGTCAACGCCAATGTTTGTAGGGCACACTACTAACTGCATCGTCGATGTTCTGCGTCACTTACTCCTTCCCACATTCACAATTCCGACATCGCCTTATCTGACCAATGACCTTTCTGCTCGCATTCCTCGAGTCAATCAGTCAACGGATGCTGTTCTTTAAATATTATTGCAATCCTGTCATTCTGTCTGTCAGATCAGACCTTCTACTGCACAACCAACCACTTTGAACTCCATGATGTCCCAGGAGATCAACGACCTGCTGGCATTTCTCCACTACTACCAATGTCTAGACTTCAAGGGCCCTGTCCTATCTCCTACCTTCATATGTTCATAGTACGTGCCCATGCTTAATGAAGATGCCTCACACTGATGGAGTCTGATCGCTAACAGTCTTTCTCTGTTTCTAGTGTCCATAAATATCTTTGTACTCTTCCAATTGATCTCTTCTTACTGAAATCATTTTTGTTAAATGAAAAATCAACTAAAGATGGAAGAAAGGTCAAATGAACATCACTATTTTAATGCAAAGTATCATTCAACAGCCTTGGCATCTGTAGAATTATACACTGTGTGCTCTTTATTGGTAAAACAGTATCCTCTACTGCCCAATCCATCTCTCAAAACTGATTCGGCTGCTTGAACTGTTGCACTCATAAGAAGCATCTTGCATTTCAGTGTTGCTGGCTACTGTAACCAGTTATTTAAAGGAAATAAGATTAATTAAGATTAATCTAAAATCCCACTGAAATTCCTAAGAAGCAGCAACAAAACAGCTTGGATAAACCACATTCATGGCAGCATACTGAAATTTATAAAAAGGTAAGCTATCTTTTGTGTTTTTGGGCTAGAATTTGTAGGTAATGTAGACATGATTGCATTAAATAGAATATGATGCATTAATGTTATCAGTTGCTCATCTCAAGCTAAACCAAGGCCATGAATCATATTTTAGTCATGAAGTGAGTGAATCCACCCTCTGAATGATCACACTGCTCTGCAGGGGAGGTAGACAGTGGGCGGGCAGCATTTTACTGACATCTTTGACTCGTCAGATTCTCTGACAGTGGAGGATCAAGTAAAGACAAAAGATCAATGTTCAAACAGCCTGCATTCAGGAACTGTATGAACTATGAACTACTGCAGAGCAGATTAATATGAGTAGTGTGTATCTGAACTATTACACACATTAATGAAAAACAGACTAAACATCTTTAGATTTTATTGTTTTAGAGACCAACATACATTTTGTTAAAAGACAAAAGAAACTGGCACAATATACTCTGTTGTGGGGCTTTGTTAGATATGGCAGCATTATGGACCTTGAGGATGTCAGGTCCGCAAATAAGCAGCTAATAAGGGTCCAGCTGATGACTCAATAAAAGTTCCTGCCTCCGCTTCTTATCCCTCATGAGTTGAATGCAAAACCGGAGAGAGTGATGCAATGAAGAGCCTCCAAAGCAACTGAGTGAGCCCTGAAGAGCACATTTGCGATATTTCCAAGGGCAATGACAACATGTCCAATGCCTTCTCTCCATTACTACTAAAAGTGTTCTCTCTTTTACCTCAAAATTACACCCATTTAACTCTGCTGAAGAGTACTCTCAACAGAGATGAGAGCAAGGGAAGACCTAAAGCACTGCACAGTGTGAATCCACTGCAATCTACAAATTGGCCAAAAAAGCCATCTTTTCTGATTTACCGCAGCCTCTACTGTAAGTGTGTGGCTTCTTCAATCATCCTCCTTAATGCACTAACCATTAGAGTCTGTCCAGAAGGAGAATATACCCTGGTGTCTCAATTATAGACAAAGACTGAATCTCTACAGCAGACTTTTGTGGCCATAAAAGGAAATGACTATCCATTTTCTGCTCCAGCTCTCACACAACAACTGCAGAGTCCTGTCTGTTGTTGGGAGCACCAAAACTTATCTTTCCAACTGAATCGTCTTATTAATCACCCTGACTGCTGTGGCGAGGGTGCCAATTAAAGTCGGGAAAAAGATCTGAATTGACAAAAAAAAAAAAAAAAAGCTATTTCCTCATCCCTTTACTAGTGACTTCCCTTTCTGTGGTCTTTTCTTCTTATTTGCCAAACTTTCAATTCACAAGTAAGGATGCAAGTTTTGAAGAACAGTTGTAAATACAACTTCAAAAACTGGGAAGGATGTCACAACCTGAAAGCACTACAATGCATAATGTGCTTTGATCTTCTGGGTACAGCAGGAGATGTGTGAGATTTGGTGATATGCAAACTCTGAAAAGTTATGCTAGAGAAAAAAAATAAAAAATAAGTGACAGCGACAGGGATAAAAGCGACGCCTGCAACAAGAGCTTAAATAAGAGGTGGGAATAAACACATAAAAGAAAGAAGATTCTTTGGCACAATTTAAAAAGTGGAGAGGCTCTGACAGGTCTCAGTTTTAATACCCACCACCAATATTATGCACACAAATACTGAGAAATATCCATGGAAGATGAACAGAGAAAAAAGTGAGCTCTGCGAAATAAGTTTTCTTGTTCTTCTGAAGAAGGTTATTACAGTTTTGGTGTGTGCTGCTGTGTCTCTTCTGTGAGGTGTGGGACTGACAGCGAGACCAGGTTTGCGTTTAATGGCCGGCACTCCTGAGGAGATGCAAAGTGGGAGAGATAATCAGAGGTAGAGAGGAGAGCAGTACATGTGGGAGCAAGGGAACGATAGAGAGGCACAGAGAGAGAGGCTGAGAGAGGCTGAGACTCAGCGAGAGATTTGGGGTAAGTAGAATTATCTGCTGATAGGGGGATGGGCAGCGCAGCCATTTATATCAGAGACTGACAAACAGGTGAAAAGCAGCCCTGAAAATGAGTCTTTGTGGGGGGCAGAGAGGAGCAGTGAAGGCTAAGGCCCATGAAATATGGATAATAATCTGTTTATGTAGTTAAGATTGGAGAGAAGAAAGGTAAGGAGGCCTTTGTGGGAGTCCAAATGTGTTCTGAATGCTCTATGAGAGTCTGGTGTGGAATCAGAGAAATGTGAGGATCAGTCAATATTGGATGATTTTGCAAAGCCCAGATCACATTCAATGGCATTATGGTAGGGTGACTGGTATTCTCATATTTTAAGGTACACATGATCAATTTTATTCTGTCTTTTTGGCTGTCTGGTAGAGGCCGGGGGGTTATCAAATAACTCAAAGAGACCAAAGAATATTAAATGCTCATGCATAGCAAAATTGGAAACGGCTTTGTTGGGCTGTTGGATTGAGTGAGAGCCTGCACTAATTTTCCTACTTGTTTTGGGCTGAGAACTGTTAAACTAACTACCTCCAGATTTGTTTCCTTTTTGAAACAACCACAAACAAAACTTGATCAATAACATCTTTGACGAGCACCATTTGGTCTGGCCATTGATGCTGACTCGAAGTAAGCCGAACCAACCAGCCAGCCTTCACTTTCCTTCCTTTATTCACTACTATTTTCGTTCACACACACACTCACTTTATGTTAGAGAATAACTATATCCTGTAAAGCCAAGGCTCAGTGTCAAACTTTTTAAATGTTTTGCTTTTTGCAATATCTGTGCAGGCCAACTACAGTGTGATTTAGATTTGGAAGTTCATGGTTAAAGCAATCTTAAAATCTGCCTATTGACATGGTTTACACTGGGCAAACTTCTTCCTGAATTGGTACTGAATGATGTCATTGGACGTAAATCATAGTGAGGTGCAGAAATGCCAATATGGATGTAATTTCTAGGGGATATTGGGCTGTCCATGCATGTTTCATCCTGTGTTTTGTGCATACCAAATGTATTCTAAAAGGAACCAATCAATACTCATTTGTGTTTCCTAGGCTTTTAACAAAAAATCTTTTTTTGATGCATATCCTAAGTGATTCATAATTAATTGACTAAAGGAAATAAGGAGACAGAGACATCATTTTGTTTTAGAGCACCCTTCCCAGCACAGTAAAAGACAAAATCAATTTCATTGTCAGTATCTCCCACATTTAACTAATCAGTATCAGCACTCAGAATGTGTTTTAGGACACCATAATAAAAAGCCCAGGCAGCAACAGCAACAGAGAACCTAGCCCATAATGACTAATATCACGCAAACAACTGAGTACCAATCAGCCTAATAGCAAAAATAACACTTCCCTTGATTAATACTCATTAAATGGAATTACAGAGAGAAAACAGAAGATCACACAGCAATCATATTGTGCACTATTATAATATGAAAGTAATGGCGTTCATTTCCAGAAAACATATGCTGTTACAGTATGGTAATGCAAATGTTGTCATGAAGCATGTGAACTCTTGATCAATTAAATGAACTCTGAAAACACTGGCACACTTTGATATTGCAGACCATTGTGCTATAAAGCTCAGGAGTACTATAAACAAGATCATTGGTGGTTTTAGTGCTGGATGTACCTGATTTACTTTTCATTAGACATATGTATATAATATACATTTGAGCAATGGAAGAAATGCATGTTTTATTTTCTTTGAACCAATATACTATAACAGCAATTTTTCAACTGAGAAGTCTCACAGGCTTCCACTTCCACTGGACAAAATGTAGATACCCCCTTCTATTTACATTGTGATGTGGGATCTAGGGGTCAAGTATGATGGATGACATGCCATCTCCTTATCAGACCCTTCCAGAGATGATTGGGGGAGTTAGCACTTGGTAAATATGAAGGTCAGCATATCACCTCCAAACAAGCTGTACGAGACAGAAGTCGGGGTGGCAGTGCGGTTGCGGAAGGAGGGTGCGGAAGGGTTTGCACTGCTCTTGATCTTGCTACCATGTAACTGATAAGGCTGGTAGAAAATGCACTGCCAAAAAGGATTATCTGTGGGTAGCTCAGTGTGTCTGACACCAGGCATGCTGGGTAAACAGAGGCAGGGCTGTTTACTGTAGAGGCGAGCAGTTTAACACTGTAGTTTCCACAATCCGATAGGATTCACAGTGCCAGTCTACTCAGAAAAGACCCTGGTGTAAGCTTATCAGCAGAATTTGTTCCATCCTATTGAATATTTCATAAGTGTAGTGTGTTCATGCTGCCATTAGCTGCGTATGACTTACAAACCTGAGGAGTCAGTAGTCACATTGGTGCCTGTATTGTAATTGCCACTTGATGCAACTCAACTTCAGCACTTCTGGCTTGTGCTACTGGCTACACAAGTGCAGAGGAATAGTGTGTGTTTGCATAGTTAACACTAAGGTCTATTTTAATGGTTATTTGGATGAAACACAGCTTCTAATAGTCTCTAATGCTCAGGCGTCCTGTATGGTTCACCTCAAGATGAAGACTTTATCTATAATATCTACAATATTTATCTGAGAGGCAGCAGAAAACACACACCATCCAAATATGGTTTTTCTCAAGTGCAACTTTGGGAACTCTGCTGTGGTTGATTTATAGGGTGTTTTAAAGTTGCAGGAGGAAGGAAGTGACAGAGGCTTTGCTGTTGTGTGAAGTTGGAGCCAAGGGATAGAAAAAGGGCCTTTTATAATCTAGTAACTGGTTCTATTTTACTCTTCTAGGGTGTCACATTGCTTATCTGCTAAACTGAGAATATCTGAAATGACAACATATGGGAAGTAAACCAAATTTGACTTGAAAGGAATTGTGGAACAGTTAAGATGGTGTAACACATTTGGTGATGTGCACTGATTGACAGTGATTTGTGTGATTGACTGGGTGAAACAAAGGGGAGGTTGATCCATTCTGCTCATTAAATGACATCCAAGGAATCCAATATCAATCTCTAACTGTCAGTGTTTTCCTGTACAATGTCAGAAATAATACTGATTGAAATTAAAGACATACTGTGGTAGGAAAAAAACGTATTACTGTGTTTTAAAGTCAAAGATGCCTTAAATATTCATATTTATTCCTCTGATGCTTCTGAATCCTGTGAACATTTCACTTTTTGCTGGGCACACCAGTTAATTCAGGATGACCCAGTACTGGGTTATCAATAATAATCAGTATTCCAGTAGTCCATGTGGACATGCAGCATATGTTGTAGCATATGTTTTAGAATATTTTGCAATAACTTAGTATGCACCGCTGCAAGGCTCAAGAGCAGAAACACTCTTTAATTGTTCATATTTTCAGTTTAAAAAAAATGCATTTGTGCGTGCTTTGCTGTTTTTAGAGCAATGTGAAATAATTTGCAGTAAAGTGAATATTTGAGGTAGTTAATCTGTTTCATCTGCTCTGATGTTGTGACTTTCATGTTGAAATATGACCAGAAATAGAACATTTTTGTTTAATGTGACACCATATTGACAATAACCCTGCAAACAAAGTAGCAATGCAGTTTCAAACAAAAAGATCTGCACTGAAGTCATTACAAGCCAAATGTGAGTATATATGATAGGCTCAGCAGAAATTGACAGCCTATTCCTCATTCTCAGTGGACTACATAAACATCTAAAAATCCATCTTATCACTATTAATTCCTACTGATACCAAATATAAAAAAATATTAAACTTAGCATTTCTAGGGTTATGTATTAGAGACTAAGTTGGAAAATATTGGAACCTTGTTTAGAAGCTGCAGATTAAACTACCAAAATAATGCATCACATGGTTTCAAAAACAAGCTAAATGTCCTTATGAGCTTTTTCCAGTAATAGTTAGTCTAATATTTACAAAGCGATGGCCAAGAGAGAATATTAATTTAGAACTTAATAGAAAAATGCCAAGTTGTTTACTTATTAAGAGCACCGTGCACAGTGTAATATCAACAACATGAGCCTTTGGGTCCAACTTGTACTAAGATCAGATAACAAAATAAAGGATTGAAAGAGGAAAAGCAAAACCTAACCTTGTTTAAAGTCATCTTCCAAAGAAGACATTACCCCAATTTCAGACATAAATTAGCCAGCTATCCTTTGATTAAAGAAGCTTTACATGCTTACTAAAATAATTTGATTAACACAGCTCCCTGAGCCTTGGGGAGCTGAGTGAGTGACTTCTGAATTTTGGAGGACTTTGGAAGAATACTTAATAAGGTAGATTATCTCTTTGATGTTTCGTCCTGGACCTGAAATGAAGAAAGACACATGACCTACCCTCCACTCTAAATCAATCCCAGAATGCTCTTCATTAAGCTAGTGAGACTTTCAATTTCAATCTATGTAAAGAAACTGACGTGTCTTGTCTTGTTCTACTAAAATTCATGCAAGAAAAATGCAATGGATTAAAACTTAACAATTCTTAAAGGTTGCTCCATCATGGATCACCTCATCACAGATCTGTGTTTTATGGCCTATTGCATGATATTACCAAAACACATAAACCGTCATGGACTCATTAATTTCTTATATCTCCTCATGCTTGATGCTGGGTTGGAGGGAGGGTCAAATAAATGCTTCACATGCCAGACTTCTATGATACATGACAACATTAGAGTTACCTCCTCTGTAATTAGTTCAGATTATACCAGATACTGGTGTGGGGTGGGATGGGAGGGGTGGGGGAGGTGGGGGGAATCATGCACTATGAAAAATGAGAGCTAAGAGCAGGATTAATGGAGGAGTGAAACAGTATGTGCATCATCTTCACTTAGCTACACTCAGGCTGCCTGAATTTTGTTTATCTGGGAGTTAACATGACACTTGGGAATCTGAGGGAGTCACACACATTATGTATTATGCATGTAATATTCCTTGAACCAGTAACACTGTGCCTCGCAAAGACAAGAAATGTGGCTCAGTACAGTGTTAAGAACATTGTTTTTCTACTGTCAAGTGATTTGCGGAAATAAACAGAAGAGAAAGCCTTTGGGAGTGTATGCTATTATCACAGATCTACATTTCATTGGGATGACAGGGTGGCACCAAGCCAGCTGCTTTGAGAGTATTGGAGCAGTGCATTATGTTTAGATAAATACATACAAATCCATATGCTAAAGATAAAACAGGCTTAAGACCTTTTTTATGTCAACAAATGTGGTATATTACCATTTTCTGCATACTGTAGACAGTGCAAACTTTCATGGTGCAGTAGATAAAAAAGAATCTGTCAAGCAGCAACGACAGATGGTTTCTATTTCTCTCCCAGTGGTTGCCTGACAAGTAAGATCATGTCAGTATTTTATTTAAATAATAATATTATGATAATGTCAGATAAAATATGATAAGACTATACTGATCTATATAGGTTAACATTATGTTAACCTAGGTATGTTAAACACATTTTTCACTAACACTGCAGTCCCATAATATGCCTGTGCAAAGGCACATGGTCATTTTGTGTTTTAGTACTTAAGTATATGAATTTATACATCATATTTATGATGCAGAACAGATATAAGCCTCTTTTAGATGTGCACCTCATTATGTAATTGCACTGGCAATTTTAAATGTGGCTCTCATGTCTCATTAAGCATTCAGGTCAATTTACGTAAAAGTGGAAATAACAATGTTGCAACATCAAACCTACTGTAGCAGCATTTCTATTACACTTTCAACAAAATACAAGGGTCAATTGAATGCCATCATATTAACGTAAATGTTACAGAAGAATAAGGTCAAATATGCAGAAAGTAAATTTTTTTTAAATTAACATATTCTCCACCCTTCTAAAGAACACTATTACATTTGTATTAAATTAATATCTTACTTAATTATCTTAAATGCACAAGCAAAACATTTGTTTGATAAATACTTTTAAAAACACAATGACTTAAACCATTTTAAATGAGCTGAATATGAAGCTCAGTCTATAAAAGATATATTTTTTCTTCTCGTCATGTGGGCCAAATAAGGATAAAAAAACCAACAACTAAAGAACTCATGTAACTGCAATAATATTTTCTTTATTTTCAATTATTACTAATGCCAACTGTATAGAGAAGATCATGACTATCCAGCAAAAATGCTTTACATACAGTATTTCATGTCTTGTCATTCTGTGCCTCTGCACTGTCGCGCATTATACAGAGCATTTCCATAACGGACATCTCTGTCTGAATGACAAAAAGCCATTACTTTAGCAGGTGGATCAAGTCAGCAATGTTATGTATAGTATGTCTGAAAAGGGTGATATACTGTACTGTAAGACTCTGATAAGCATATTGTACAAATGTGAATACAATATAATATAATCCTTTGGTACTAGCATTTACCTAATATCAATAATAAAAGGTACAGTCATATTTATCCTAAAATGGATGGCTGCTCAATAGAAGTACACATAGTCCGTGTGTAATAGTCACCACTGAGCCTGGATGTTGTACCAGTAGAGACGGTGATGACACTGGATAAGTGGGTTGATGGGGGTGGAGGGGTCACAGCTGGCTTAGGCTGTGGTTACAATCGCTGATGTAGAGTCTTAATGGCAGTGGGCACGAGTGAACGCCTAAAGCACTCCGTCCTGCTCTTTGGTGGGATGAGCTGGTGACTGAATGCACTGCCCATCTGCCACAGTTCACCATTGAGTGGGTGGGAGGGTTTATCCAGGATGGTGTTCATCTTGTCCATCATCCTCCTTTCTGCCACTGCCTCCAGACTGTCCAGTTCCAGCCCGACCACAGAGCTGGCCTTCCTTCCCACTAAATCTGCTGGCTTCACAAGTCTTAATGCTGCCTCTCCAACACATTATAGCCAAGTGTATCCACCGAACACCATGGGTGAGAGAAAGAAGATCTTCAGCAGCCTGTTACACACATTTGAGGATCTTGGTTTCCTCAGGAAGAACTTTATGCAATGCTCAATGTTGTCTTATCAGTCCAGTCAATAGCAACGTGTCTGTATTGGTTTAAGGCCTTATTCAGACCAAATCAGGCATTGCAGAGGTGTATGGGGATGTGGGCGTGTTTGTGCTCTAGAATGTAACTGCTGTCAAACAATCAGAAAATAACATTTTATTGATCTGATTCACCACCTTTCTTTCTACCACCGCTCCCTCTATTCATTCAATCTCTAACACGCTCGACCACAGCTGCTCTCTCGGTAACTTTACTTTTAACGTTATCTAACAAAGAGAAATGCACTCCTGGTAATGTCTTTGTACTCCCGCATGGCAGGATTTTAGAGCTCTAATCAGTCTGATCACCAGCTGTGATTGGCCATCACAGCGTGACGTCAGGTTGCGTTTCTCCAAAAGTTGACTGCAGCCCTAACTCCTGCAGCCTAAACACAGTACCTACATTCAAATAATGAGAGGACAGGCATTATCCATACTGTAAACAGTGAGGCATTTAGCTATAGTCTAGCATCAGTCAGTCAAATCGCATGTAGAGCTAAATGGCTAGCTAACCCTGTTGCAATTATTCAGGTATTTGGCTGAATCAAAATATGAGATAAACTTAAAGGTGCATGTTACTGGTTTTATTTGTTTTTTGTTTATTTGTTTGTTATTTTATTTGTTTTTGAAAATCCATTTTAAATTGCATATGCTGTCTATGGCTTTTGTTTTATAAGTTTTTTAATTTATCTAACTTTTTTTATCCATTTCCCACCTTTTAAGCAATCACTGGTTTCTATTTATTTCTGTATGATACTTCCTGAGTCTTAAAACTTGCTTAAAAGAAGATGTAATCCATTAGACTTGTATTGTTAGTGTCTTTGAAAGCCTGGAGTCAAAACAATCTAGCAGTTGAACAATCTGTTAGGATCTAATTAATCTACACATAAACATTTTGGCCCATCTGAATAGATTCTCATTAGAGTAGTACTAACACAGCAAGGTTAGAAATAAAAGTAGATGTTGTAGATGTTTTCTCTTCGTAATTTGATTTTTAATTTTTTTTTTTTTATTTGCCCTTGATCAATGGGCTGAAACGTGCACTTCAAGTGCTGTGGGGGATAAACCATTTTCCCACCTCAGATCTCCTGATTCGCTTACCTTGCAGACCAAAATTTTATTCCTTACTTTGGGAGCACATCTTCCCAAACTCATTCGCAGGGAAAATAAAAGCAGATAATAATCTGTTATAACGAATTATTGATTAACTTGATTAAATAACTTTGGGACAAAGAGCCATTTGCAGGGATCTAAAATCATTCCCTTTGCCAAGCCACTTAGAGAAGGCGCCATCAAAAAATTAACTTCAAATACAACTTGGAACAAAACAAGAACAGTGGGTCGCTGAGTGAGTTTATCTCCACGATTGAAACCACTGGTGTTCCTTTGGACCATGAAATTGTCATTTGTTCTGCAAGCGTTACATCAAATGAGAGTTCAGGGCCATGCCAGGACTGTTCGTTGCTGCTGAGCTTATTTTAACTTGCTATCTGACAGAATCTCCATGGATAATTATATTTGGCTCAGATAGACAGGTAGAGAATGCAGGCGAACAAATGCAAATCCGGGGCTGTGTCTCCAAAATGCGAGAGGAAACGATGGCATCTGTTAACGGAGGTGGATGAAAACAAACACTTTCTCTCAGCAGATTCATCATGCAATATGAATCCACCCATGTGATTACGTGTGTAAGGGCAGGTGCATTTGAAGTGCACTTGAATATTTCAGCATGTCTTCATTTTAGTGTCTATTGTGTGTACATGCCGGTGAGAGCTTTTTAGTGTGCATGCGTGGCTTGTTTTTGTGTGAATAGTATTAAGCAAAAATAATGTAACCGGCATGAAAGATTACATTCTGCGACTTGCTTAAAACCATTAGAGAGGGAGAAAAGACGGCCAGGCAGAAGGGATTACTCTGGGCTGGAATGTGGAAGCGGCAGAGTACAGTGGAGGGGGGGTTGGGGGAGGGGAGTAGAGACAAGGGCGACATTGACAGTGTAGCACCAACAACAGCACTAGCAGCAGATCAGGTTAAAGAGGATGGCAGAGCGCCAACTGATTGTTCTAGAAAGACAAAGAAGAAAGAGAAAAAGAAGATAGGGGGGATGGAGAAAGATTACGACACAGAAAGAGAAAAGGAGACAGAAAGGGAGTGATAAAAGTACAAAGACAGCAGAGATTCCATCTTGCAAACAACAAACCAACGGCCTTTGCCACCAACAGCATCCTGCCTTTGATGTACACTGTGTTTAGCTAGCACTGAGGAGCAGGAGAGTGGTGCTTTTGGTGGTGAGAAAGCCAGAGAGAAGAATAGGAAGCCATCAGCATTATGAAAAGCATCAGACCCAGAGGCATATGGAACAGCCACTTTGATGACGCTACTGTTTGCTCCACGTGGGGGTGGGGGGGGAGGGGGGTTGGCGGAGGTGGGGTTGTAATGGAAGGGACGGGCGGGGGGGGGGCAGGGTGTTGCGATGGCACAGGCTGCAGGAAGTATATGTAGCCAGACTGTAGAAGCCAACCCAAAATAAAAAAATAAAATAAAAAAAGGCAAAACGAAATAAAGGACATACAATGAAGCTGTACACCAGGCATTCCAGCCAGCCAATTGAAATAAATCAAAATGGAGGAGAGGATTTCGGTTCAGGTTATTATGAGGCAGCGGACCTCTTTGCTGATTTGGTGTACAGCATGGTGACATATACTGACCTGGGCTTGAGACAGCACTAGTGGTGCTAGTGGTGGTGGGTTCAATAATTGCTACAGGGGAGGAGAGGGGGGAGAGGGGGGGGGGAGGGAAAGAGGACATTCATGTATTATTAACAGAATGGAGACGTAAAATAAAAAGAAAAATGCATGCAAGGACACAAGGACAGGGAATGGAGACAAATCCTCTCCATGCATTAAGGACTGGTGTCTCTGTGGCAAGATGCAACCTCCGCATGCTCATAAACAACATGTTTTATTCTCCCAGTTGCCTCAGATTTGTATGTTACTGCTAAGACAAAAAGAACAAAAACAAAAAACAAAACGAAACAGAAAAAAACAAGGGGGACTGGGGAATTGGGGTTGCTCCAAAGACCTGAAGGGGTTTTGTGATGAAGTGAAAAACTTTCATCACACTTCAGTCCTGGTATGCTAAACAACTAGCCATCTCTTGCATTGATGGTGTGAGATCACACTGTGCTCAGTTAGCACCCATAATTTGATCTGCACCTGCTGGGTACTTCGTAAATCGCATCAATTTAATTTTATTTTCCCTCTCCATAGATTATAACACAGTTCTCCATATCATGGCCTCCTTTTACGGTTGTATAAATTGACTGAAGAATGAGCGAAAAAAAGAGAACTTTTAGTCTGTCTCTGATCCCTCTGAGGTTGGAACTCAGAGTCCCAATCTGATTACCTTATGAACTCATTTCAGGCTGAGCCACTGGTGGCATTTGGGAGATGGAATAATGTTCAGTCCAGTGCGTCACACTAACTGAGCTAAGTGTGTCCACAGATGGACGGCAGCAAACACATCATTTTTACTTTTGAAGTGTATGTGTTAAATGTCACACAAAGATAGATCCTATGCTTAGTCACATTTTCGGTGAAGATATGTGTGCAGTTTTACAGAGAATCCAATTTGGCTAGTCTTGTGTGTTTTTCTGAATACCTAATGAACTAATGAGAGGTGTAAACAGGTGCATAAAAAAGCTATATGTACGTTTGATTTGTATCGATACAAAGGACTAAAAAATCACTTTCGATTTATGACTTCCAAAACTTCCAGCTAAACTTGTATTCTATAAGTTTATAATATAAATACCTATTAATTATTAGAGCTCAAGCATGAAAGTGCCAGGGGCCCAACAGTCCCTGGCACTGAAAGTGTGTGGAACGTATTGTTTTGTAGAGATTATTATTATTCTAGTACACCATTGCATTTTTGAGGGGCTTGGGATGAGAGTTCTGTAGTGATCAGGCTCAGGCGTTGCCAGTGGGCTCCATAGCACCCCCAAATGCAGCGGTGTGTTTATTGCTCTCATAATTCTCAACATAATACATACAAATTTCTTTGCCCAACAGGAAGTAAGAAAATTTCAAAGTCAAAGTAAAAGTCCCCACCTTTAAATTTGACATAGATGTACGAGGTGGTAGGTAGATGTACCATTTCCAGACTTTTAATCCTAAATCCAACAGGAAGTCAGCCATTTTGAATCTGCTCTGCATTTTTTCCCAAAGTGAAGCCATTGACAGGTGTTGTATTTTAACAAACTCCTCCTAGAGATGTAACCCAAGTGACTTCAAATTTGGTAGGTGACATCTGAAGACCTTTGCCATGCTAAATTGCAAAGCTTTTTAGTTTTCATGGAAAGCCCTTGGCGTGGCATGCTGGACAATTTAGCCCAAATCATGTTTTGGGCATTAAACAGGAAGTTGTTGTGAGTCGCCTTTACATTGTCCAATCTGCCCCACATTTCTCATGTTTGATAAGAGTCCAGGCCTGAATACATCTATAATCAATACTGAGTCACAGTTATAGCACCACCTACTGACAACAGGAAGTCAGCCTTCTGTGACAAGGATCATCTGATCTATATGAAATTTACATTGTGTGGTCTACACATGATATACAGCAAAATGACATATAATTGGTGGGTTTTCTTTAGCGCCACATAGTGGATACAGGAGGTGAGTTATTTCCTACATGCAATGTCCAACATGAAAATATATATCCATGTCAGTATTAATATTTCCCTTATGTAGCATTGTCTAGGGGGCAACAGGAAGTGCTCATAGGAAAGAATATTTTACCCATTCACTCAGTGTCTGATAATCCTGACGATTCAGAGCTTTGTCAACAAACGTCCCTTAGGGATACCACGACTATCACTCCCTCCAAAGCACGTGAGGTGCGAGGGCCTGTTCATTGCTGCTTGCAGCTTTAATTTAATGCAAGTT
This sequence comes from Euthynnus affinis, assembly GCA_029490765.1. Lineage (NCBI taxonomy): Eukaryota > Metazoa > Chordata > Actinopteri > Scombriformes > Scombridae > Euthynnus > Euthynnus affinis. Next base: position 17,892,121 of record CM055848.1, on the reverse strand, counting down.
TGGCACAAAGATATCACTGTAATGTAAACATTACTGCCTATTTGATCTAACGTTTGAAACAAAAAATAAAAAATCTTTCTGTCTGGTAAACAAGCACTTACTTTGAGATAAACTGCAACCAGCTTTGTGCAATGACTCACTCGGGAGCAGGATCTGAGATGTGTGGCACAGCAAAGCTGTTCTTTACCACGAGGGCTCAGCTCAAAGTGATGCAGAGGTTTGGCTCATGGAGTTTTTTCAGCTTTTGCATTTGGCACATGAACAGTATGACTTCTACCAGCAGCTAAAAACTATTTATACTTCCCACAATGGTATCAACCACCTTCTTCCAGAAGGCTTCATGGCGGAGGAGGAGCTTATCTGTCACAAGGGAAACCATGGCAGCAATGATTACACCTCACACAGTCACACTAAAAAAGAATACTTCTTAATGTTGTTGCAGTGAGCTGCTGTATCTAGGGCATGCAATGGTGCAGAAGCCTTCTTAGATTCGCCATTTTAATCCATTTACATGGGCACTCAATATGGCCATTTCAATTGCAGGGCACAAGAGGTGCGCATGATGGTCCACACCACGCTCCCATTACATGGTCTCTGTGTCACTTTTCTGAAGCGCACCAACAACTGTGTAATGACTGTGTTGCAAGTTAACAGGCTACTGCTATGCCAACAACAATGCTTTCATTTGATTTCATCATTCTATTTGAAGGGGAATTATGTAGGAATCAGTACTCATACGTAAAATGATAAGCCTTTTCCCTCAGTACATTGGTGGGGAAATGGTCGAATTCATCTTTTCTTCATCAAATGTTTCCACTTTAAGTACTTCTGGGGGAGCAGATATGTGAAAACAGTTTCTTTTTAGTTTTTCTTCAAACAGGCAGGCAGGTGCTATCTGATTAATACTAGAGCATGAATTCACCAGTGTATCGTTTCATGAGCGCTCAGACACTTCTCCATTTCTGTGGAACATATCTTTTGACATGCAATCTCTCCCTCATAGCTCCACATAGAGTTGGACCCTTTGTGTCATTCAGCAGAGCAATGCATGATTTCACGTAGTGTATGGCAGTTGACCTCTCGCAAAGCCTGCTCACTCGTAAGATAAAACATATTAGTTTTCACAGCTATTTCATTTCATGGATTGCTATTCGTTCCTGTCTGTAGATGGGATAGTACAAGCGATTTATTTGACATGATTTGGGGGAACCAATGTTCATGTGGGGCTTTGTTCAGACTTTAGCTCATCAAATAATAAGCGGTTAATACCAAAACTGTTACATTTTCGTAAAAGTGCAATAGGCAGGGAACGCAAACGTCCAAAAGGAACATAACTTATCTTAAAATTTTAAATTTTTGGGACTGTATGTGCTATAAAAATATATTTTGAAGTGACTTTTTGAAAGATATAAATTTCAGCACCTTGTGAATCACTTGCTGAGTCAATAATATTGATCAAAAATCCTACCAAAATCCCACAGATGAAACTAGTTTTGTGGTAATGAGCTGTACAAATCTTACTTTACACCCCTTAAAGGAGTAGACATGAAGTCTGTGAATTGTCTGGATTATCAGACACTGAATGCAGTCTGTGTTATTGTAGATGTCCAGTTCTTGCCTCGAGTTATTGTTCATGCAGGGACATGTTCCTCGTGTCAACTGTTTAACTATTCTGAAACATTTTCCTCACTTATCCCTCTAAAACGATAGAATAGTCTGTGTTAAAGACTGTTAATTTGTGAGTCAGCTAATTAATTATTCATCCTACGTCATTTTTAATACTGCCCAGAGCGTGCATCATCCTGTGGGCATCAACTGAGCTCAGTCATCTAGGGACGAACATTTCTACCAGTGCATCTGGCTTCCTATAGTCGGTGAGGGTGGAGCTGGGTATAAAGTCCATTGCCCGCTGGGCTGCAGGATGAACGTTCTCCCACCGCACAAAACATTTCCTCATCGCAGTGTGACTGGAAAATGTTAATAGCTTTTCTGATTGCCTAAATATGGAAATGCAGACATTTAAATGATAGGTAAATGGTGCAACACTGTAAGGGTGCTTTTGGGAAAATAAAGGACACTGCAACCTTACCATGTTAAATTTATTCAACACAATTTAATGTGTGAACTAGGCTTGGGCAGTTGGATCGCTGGTTGTTTTTTTTTGGATGATTTTAACTAATTTACTATAGCTGTAGCATAGCTCCTTTAAGGTACAGCTCAGTGTGATTGTGTGTGTAGCAACTGTGTAGTCGTGAGACAGAGAGAGAGAGAGAAAGGAGGGGTGCATGATGGTGAGGCTCACGTGTCACAAAATGCTTTGAAATTAATTTTGTTTACCACTGAAACAAACCAGAAACAAACCTGAATGTTGCCAGGATTTATTTGACCAATGCTGATAAATAAACAGAAGTGGGAGTCATTTTACACAAAGATGAATATAACTTGCTAAAACACGATACACTGGCTTCCAAATCCTAAAATGGCTTCAATATTGAAGTTATCACACACCCACATTTCAGGTTTCACCTTTAGCTCCCATTTTCCTGCATCCCTGCTCCATGACTCAGGTACAATCTCATGGTGTGGGAACAAACAACATCATCAACAACAATGGCAGATGAGGAGACATGTCGAAATGACACCTACACATGAGGTGATTGATAAGCGTGACAAACAAACACGACGTTCATTAACCAACTAGCCAGTAGAGTCTCTCCTGCCTCAGGGAGGCTGAGCTGTGACGGAGAGAGAGAGAGAGTTACTCTTTTCCTCCCCCATCAGTCTCTTCCGATTACTGCTTGGGGGAGGGGGGAGAGAAAGGAGGAAATGAAGGCAGAGGTATAGGCGGAGAAAATCTCCTCTAGGGCTAAGCCGAGGTGGGCTGGGGGATAAGAGCTTGACCAATTAAGCTGGAGGACTCCTCAGAAAATTGGAGTGAACAGTCTCAGTCTTTTCATCGAAGTTCACTTCCATCTAGCACATGAAATGGGAAGTTGAAATAGGGAATGTCAGTTTGGTGATTGTTACTCAGCTAAAATCATAAGAGGGGTGTGTGTGAGAGAGAGAGAGAGTGTGTGCAGCACGTTTTTGTTACTTCATTGGGACTTTTTCCACCATAAACATCGACCTTGTCCGAACCAGTAGTCCTCATTAGGACTAAAGCACGGTCCAAATGAGGCAAAATGTAATTTCTGAGGTCCTGGTTAGGGTGAAGGGTAAGGTGTGAATTGAGGTTAGGTTAAGGTTAGAGTTAACCTGATGTGCCAAATGGTTAGAACCATCTGAAAGGTCATCCTTTGGAAAAGGGCAGGCGCTTTCAAAAAAAACAACAACATGGCAGGTGACTGGATGAAACATCTTGTGAGGCACCTGGATTTGCAAGATCATTCAAAAATCCTCATAAGACGCTGATTGTTTTAGAACTACCCGTGGTTCAGACATCACAGCAGCAAGGAAAGGTTAGGGTTAGGCGTGAATTGGTTATGGTTAAGGTTAGGGTTAGGATTTGGGTTGCATGGTCCAATGCATTTGCAATGTCCTAACAAGGTGAGTGTTGTGTAGTAAATATTTGTATGTCCAAGAAGAGATTGTCAAAAACACAAATTGCAATGGATGTTTTGGTACATTTAAAAATAATTCATAGTTGCAATTCTTTGTTTTCTCTCTATTTTGTTGTTAAACAAGAATATTCCATAAACTAAATGTAGCACAAATAAAGTATAAGTCAGTCAACAGAAACATAAAGGATGATTTGGGTCTGTCAATGGCTCAGCAGTTATATAGTACAATTTTAGTTTTTTGTTTACTAAAGATGATATTGAGCAGTAATATGGCACATGTAACACCAGGTTTGTCTTTGTTTCTTTAATTTCAACCTTGAATTCTCAAATACCCCTTTTTGTGCCAGATTTTCCCAATGTATATGGTAAAAAAAAATTTCAGGATAATGTTTTTGTTTACAACAACCTTTATCTGTTGCTAGTTTACACAGATGCACATGTTCAACTGTAGCCATTCATTCATTCACATTAAGGCTTCAGGGGAGCAAATTCAACTGAATACTATAGCCCTGCTATAGTAACCGCCACACAAACATTTACAAAGCCAGCACTACTGGTATATAGACTAGGGGACATACACTATAGGAATCAAACTGAATTCTGTGTTTTTTTCTGGGTATGGTCTACATGCCAACTGTAACATCTGACAAAGTTTATAAATAAATATAAAATAAATAAACAACAAACCAGTATATATCCTGCTATCATTGGTGAACGCCTTAACTCACCCTTGCATTTGTATAAAATTGATATCTCTCTTAGTGTGAGCACAAATGCATCGATCCAGTCTGTACTCTGCAGGTTTTGTTCCAGTCTAACTGCTTTGATTTTGGACAACTGCTCATACAAACTGACATAAATGGTTACGCTATAATTTTCTCAGAAAGCTGATACCCCATTAATTGTGATTATTTTTCTGTTGTATGCACTTTAAGGTTTGATTGGACCGAGAAAGTGGTGAGGAAAATACAGAAATGCTACTGAGAGAAGCCTGTGTCTTGTGATTAAATCTAAGTGACTGAAAATGAATCACAGCATGAACTACACTTGTGCAACCTCTGCTTCTGTTGTCATAATTTAAACTCAAATATTCTGTCTGCAAACATACAGTAGAAGCACAAAAAGTCTCTCAAGTTATTTCTGAGTTTTTATATGCCACCATTCAAGCCTGTTATCCATTTATGCATCAATTCATTTAACCTTTGTGACATAATTGTTTAGAAGCATAGACTATTGTGACAAGTGCTTTTCAACTTTATTATTCGTTCATTCACAGATGACACTGATTATTGTGTTGTTCAAAAAAGCAACTGGGTGAAAAAAAGCTTTGCGAACACACACACACACACACACACACACACACACGCTGAAGGTACTCCAACAAGTAGTGACAAAGAGGTTGTATTCTTTCTTTCTGCACCAAAGAATCCAGTTTGTGTTTTACCACAGCTTTAAACACACAGCTTAAAGTGGTACTTGGCAGAAAGGGATCACACTCCCTGGTTAATGGTTTAAAAGTACAAAAAAACCCCATGCTCTAACAAAATAGACAGAAATGAATTGCAACCAACACAACAGCATGGACAGCGAGGACAAGGCCATCAAACTCATTTCAAAAATTCTGAAACGACTGCAAAAAAAAACCTGACCAACTTAAGCACAAAGCCAGAATACAGTCTGTTTTTCATCCCTGTTTCACCTGAAACAGAAACCAAACATAGGTGTCTTCCAGTGGCTCCATTGGATGGAAGGAAGATGTGTTTACTCTTTCTGGGAGCAGCCTTTCCAGAGTCACAGTTCATTTCATCAGCGATAATGGGAAGCCTTTTCCTGGACTGATTTAAAGTGACTTTGTTAAGACAAAAAGGATTTATACCGCTGAAGGATAAAGACCTTTCAACTTCAGAATCTTGACAAGATAGTAATGAAACTGAACCCTGCACACTTAGTATTTCTGTTTATATTTCATTTATTTTTCCCAGTGGATGTATTTTAAGAAGACTTTTTGGATGGGTATGACCCTTACTTGACCTCATCAATTCACACACAGTTTCTAAACCTCTTAGTGTAATGGAAAGAACCGAAGAAAGTACTGTAAAGCCCCTCCGCATATACAGTCAATATACATAAATCCTCAATTTCTTCACCACAAACCACCAATATTGTGTTGCCACTTAAAATTCACCCCAATGTATGATGCTCTATCAAATATGCATGCCCCTTTCCCCCTTCCCATCTCGCTCATCAATAGCTATCGACTGGTTCTAAAATAGCAATCCAAAGTCACCCATAGTGAAATCTAACCTCTGGGTTTTATTATTTGCGTCAACACACCAGTGAGAGTGCGCTGCGGCGATTGCTTGCCATTTCTCATTTAGAATGACAGCAGAATTGGCCTCTCTTCCATTAGCGAAGATCATGAGAGCGAAAGGGAGGGAAAACGATGCTGTATGTGCGTGAGAAAGAGAATGGTGGAGGGAAAGAATGAGAGACAAGTGGGGAGAGAGAGGACAAAGGAGTGAGGAGTAAGAGAATGAGATAACTGAATCAGATAGACAAAGCGCGATTGAAAGACAAACAAAGGGATAAAGAGATTGAGTGGAAAAGAGAGAGAAGTTGGGGGTGGCAGCACAGGATGCTGCCTCCTCTGTCTATTCTGAGGGTTTCTTTGCTGCTCTGCCTTTGAGGTCTCGCTAGTGTCACATTAAGATCATCCATTTGAAGATCTGAGACAAGCCTTTGATGTTCTTTGTGCATATACAAACGGGAGTGTGGAGTGCTCCTTTGACAATTGCCAACTCTACAGAAATGTCTTTTTGTATTCTGAGTCTCTGGCCTGCTAGGGACAATGTTATCATCAGAGGGTGCAGCGCAAACTGGTGAATAATTTAATTCACCTGTTCATTTTTCATCACTGAATACATTAAATTGAATTTTTTCACCCATCCATGCTCTAAAACGTTGAGGGAAATATGTTCCCCAACGCCTCGCTGTCATTGCTTTTTTCGCTGCTTGGCAGGTACAGCGGCTGGACAAAATAAGTGAAATTCCTAACAGCGTATGAATATCAAACAACCACTGAGAAGTGCAGTAGTACTTCAACAAGTGTGTGAATGAATGCAGACAGATATTGGAACATTCTTCAAGAGGGAAAAGTGTCTTGTTCTTTGAGGAATAAAAGTGGTTGAAAGTCACTTCCTGTGGAGGTTCAAAGAAGTGTGTATCCACTGAGTGGAGAGGCTGCAGACTTTATCCCGGTATTCATCAAACCACTCTGGCATTTGCTTAGAAATGAATACAGAGGATTGATTTTCTTAAAATACAAAACAATTGTGATGTAAGACTGTTTTTCTGCCTGGGACTGTACAATAGCCTTGTACTCCTTGTTTGTTAATCAAGCAGTTGGCAGACCTTGGCTGTTAAGTGTTACAGTGTGAATAAGCCTTAGGGCATTTTTAAGCTGCTTTTATCTTTTTATTTATTTATGGGCCTATCACACTTCAGTGATTGATAAAGAACTTCAATCAGCCATCAGAATGACTATTGAGCCCTGTAATAGACTGATGACCTGTCCTAGCCGATGTGTACCCCGCCTCTTGCCCAATATATGCAGTGGACCTTAGGACTATGATAAAGATGGCTGCCCATACAGACTTACAAATCTACCATTTAAGAGTCTGCAGCAACATGTACTATTGTTTGGATGTTTTCTAAAATCAAATCTATCTGAAGAATGAAAGATGATTCATTATGCTCCTTTGTGTGATGGCTGTTTTCTGAATGATAAAAACTATAATTACAGGCTTTGTGGAGTTCATAAAGTGCACAGGCTGTGACACAGAGGTTTCGATCCATTTTTGTGTTTTTTTTCTTCACAATGGCCACTTTTTGTCGTACAGCAGCTGTAATCACTGCTAACTCCACTGTTAGCACTGTTGCAGGCTTGGGGAAAGAGAAAGCAGCCATGTGCCTCCTCCAATAAATATGCCGTCACTGGCCCTTAGTGGGAAGGTGTAAAGCAGCAAGATGTTCACACCATCTCCCCAAGATAATGACCTCCCTCCACACAGACAGCCCAGCCAACTAGAAGGATTTGCTAGTGCAACAACAAGGACGTGATCCCTCACTGACTTCCCACCCATGTTCACTGCCATGTGTGTTTGCCGGAACGTATGAAAACGTCAGATGTACCGCTAATGGGGACTGAATTTAGCTTTGTGTGATTAATGTAATGCTTCTATAAATGTATCATTCTGCAGTCTATCCCTGGTGCAGCAGCAGATTGGTCTCTGATTATTTGGCCTCTTTAGAACTCTGTTAGATGCCTCATGGTGCTTTGAAAACTATGAAAGGGCTGACTCTCAGACCTCTTTAAAATCTGAGTCATACTGCCTACTTGGCATTCAACTTAGTATGATTGACCTGTGTACAGGTAGCTGCCTTTGTAACTGTGATGCTGCTACCTCAAAGCTACATTTCTTTCACCAGTACCCATGCAGACGTAGACTTTAAAAGCAGACACACTTCGACACACAGCCACCCACACACACATACAGACTTCGCAACCATAATAGAGAACCGACATTCACAAAACTGATGCCTAGGAAATAAGAAACAGCAAGAGTTGTCTGGTGAATGCACACCGAACACTGGGTACTGGTCATGGCAATGGAAAGAAATAATGGGAAAATAAGAAACAACCAGTTGCAGCACTGGTTTTAACTTTGGCTTTTTCCGATATCAAAAATGCTGCAGCAAAGATGAAAACACTTGTGAAGGCACAAACCCCCTTTGACATCCACAACAACTCTTTCAGCCCTTTGACTCTTCACCACTCCAGTTAGCCACAAGCAGGTACAATGACAACAAGGTATAATAACAACTTACGAATGAGAGGCACACTGGCATTAGCCGTCCCTAGATTATTGGAGGCGACGCATGTGTAGTTCCCATAACGATCCTCTGTCATGTTGGTCACTGTGAGGACTGATCTGGAACTGAGGCTCTTGATGTCGATGCCCTGACCCTTGATAATCCTGAAAACAGAACAGAATCACAACATATGAAGCTTTAATTTCTCATCTGCACACAAAGTGTCAAGGAGGAATTGACATGAGTCAAGGACAATACAAATGTTTGTCGTCCTTAGTGGATCTTCAGATTGTATAGTACTTAATCACCCTCTTCACCAGATCTATTTATCTCTTGGTCTATTGCATCTGCCTTAGAAAGATGCTTTGAAGGACTGGGAGAAGAGAGAAATGACCCAGAGGTGAACCAGCTGGGCGCCACTTGACATGTTCATCGTTTTGTAGCAGGTGGAGGGGGATTATAATTAATCCTATTCCAGTTGTGTCTGGCATCTGTGCTGTGAAATTGTCAAATGTTTAATTGTTTACTTTGGTGTTTGTGATGATCTTTAACAGCCTGTAGAGATTAAAAATCACTGTGTAACAACATATGCTCCGCATCCTGATTGTGGGATTATTATAGATACTACAGCTGAGTTTGTTTTTATCAGTAGGGTTGCTATTGCTGCTACAGTTTCACATTTGGCAACATTATACATCATAAAAACCTCCAGTGAGGAAACATGTTTCTATCTTGGCCTTGCTCTGCCCCCCCCACTGAACTGTAGCTTGGCTTGACTTGGCTCTGAGAGGCACTCTGACTTGATCCGCTATGTGTGACCTTATGTCCAGCAAATATCTGCAAGTCTGTTGTTCCCTCTCCCACGGCGACTTCCTCAAATGTTAGCTGAACATTCGCTGATAATCTCGACGGGTGTCTGCAAGTGGGCTCGCCTCTTCTCTAGTTCAACATCAAACTAGTCAATGCTTCCCTCAGTCATGGTGAAAGAAACCCCCCACTCCTACATGCACACACATAAACACTCACCCACTTCCATTCGAGAATCAAAGCAGTGACATGTCACGACAAAGATTTGCCTGTCAAAACTGTCACACTACTTCCTATACAGACAAGCAGCATTGAACAGAGCCAAATGAGAAGTGGTCCTTTATACAGTGAATGGGCAATGAAAAAGTCATAGTGTGGATGTTGTACAGAAAATACATACATTCTGTGTTTAAGTCCTCATACTAGTGTCCTTCGCATAATGATGAGTAAATGAACAGATCACCATTTAGCTCTGTAAGAAGTCACAGAAAGAACAAGTCCTTGAATTAAGTAAAGACTAGAATCATGCCAACTTGCCTCCTTAGCAATTTGAATAAATTGAATCCACCCCATAATTACAATTAGCACAGTGTGAGCTGATGATTGAAATTGTGCTCACCAGGAGTGGGTAAATGATGGGTAATGGGGGTAATTTGGTTTTTAAATTCAAGAACTGACACTTGAATCTAGACTGATTGATGTATGTGCTGCGAATGATTTCAGCCAGTTGCCAGCAACAGTTTATTAGGATGCAAGGTGAGGACAAGGCACAAATGATTCTTGCTGGAGCATTTGTGTGAGCTCTCCCCAGAGACCGGACAGACGGGAGAACAAACGCACGAATTGTCTTTGGGGAAAAAGCAAACAAACAAAAAACACACCTTTTCTGTCACTTATTTGTCCACTAACAAATACAAGTATGAGCTAATAAATCTTATTGCCAAATGTCAGCATTAAAGATTTCAGTTTTAAATACAACTTTGAACACATATGCTCTTCAAATTGCCCCGTGGACCTAAATGAAACAGTATTTATAAGTAATTACTGGCATTTCTTCACTGTATATGCACTTAGAGCAGTGACTTGTTTGGTTATAAAGTATTAGAAAAATTCAGAGTCTGTTATACAAAATATATGCACTCTAAGGATTGTGTGAACTTAAAGGCAATTGTTAGATTGTCAATTTCCATTGTACAATAACATAAGCTCAATAAAACACCTCATTTAACCTAGTACTACCAACTGTATCCACCTATATTCATATTGGCAGACTGATTCTCAGTGTTAACTGGATGCGCCTCAGTTGCAGTCAGGCTTTCTTGTGGTTGCCAGAGATGATCTGCTGCCATTCATTCGGTATGCTGGATGTCTGAGTGGAGCAACTTGCTCGTAGTTGGCACACTGTTCTTGCACTGCTATGTTTATGCACCGGGTCTATTTTTGCTTGCATCTCTGAAGTGTGAAATTGACTTTGAATGTATATAAATTCCAATATTTATTGACAGTTAACACAATTCTTATATTGAATGCTGCATTTTATTTGTCATTGACTTTGTATTTATGTACAAACAGAAAACTAGATTTCTGTGTTTGTCTTTGTCACTTCTGTCTGAAAGGTCTGTAAAGCAGCAGAAGGAATACTATGGTTTTCACAGTTTAGACAGTGAATAAAAGGAGTATAGCCACAAAAGTATCTTTTACCAAATTGATGAGAAATTAACTTGTCAAAGCATGCAAATGTCTGAAAAACGTATAATTGTTTAAAATTAGGGATCGCTTTTATCTCTTGGTCACATTGCTGTCAATTTGGGCACCACTGAGCCTTAAAAAATATAAGATCTTGGCAGTACTGTCAGTTGCCTTAGAAAGTTTCACTTGTTCAGGTTTCTGTTACTCTGATGGATAATGTGCCACAGTCAGTCAACACCACCTCTCAGAAGGTTCAGTTGACTCAGTCCAGAAAATCCCATATTGTTTACATTTTTTGTTTATTATAAACAGATTGGCAGTGTATCACACACACACACACACACACACACACACACACACACACACACACACACACACAAACACACACACACACATGCTCTCTTCAATGAGTGTATCCTTGTAGCTGTCCTCTTTTCAAAACAGTAACATTATGTGCGTGTGTGTGTGTGTGTGTGTGTGTGTGTGTGTGTATGTGTGTGTGTACGCCTTAATTGTACGCCTACGCATATAACACAAATATAGATAATGTCATATATCTGGATTGCCGTTCAAGACCAATGTTGTTGAATCATTGCAGCTAAATGTTAGCAACCCGAATCAGCTTTATATTTGCTGTCTTGAACACAATCCCTTCCTCTTGCAAACAAATTACTTGAATCATTCATTCATGAATTCATCATTATATAATTTTAAACAAATAAACATATTTATTTGTAACATTTAGTTTTTCAAAGTTAGGAAACCAAAGTCAAGTCTGATCTTGCTTTACACATAAAAGAATGATCCCAGTCTCTTCCACACAGTGAGGCATACAGCTTATTAATTAAACACTGGTATCAGATTGGTACTTGGTATCAACCGATACCCAAAGCCCAGGTATCAGTATCAGAACTGAAAAAGTTGGATTGGTGTATTTAAAATGCAATCAAACTGGGCTCACCTTTTCTCACCCTTGTACCACTCAAATGTTGGAGAAGGCACAGCAGCCGCCTCGCACCTTAGCAGAGCTGTGCGTCCCAGACCAACTCCATGGCTTTTCATCTCATGGATAGCTGGGGCAACTAGAGAAAAAACAGATACAGAGTTAACAGGAAACACATGACAGTATAAAGAAAACTGTGTGTTATCATTAGCACATGTCTAAATAAAAAGGTTTGAGTGAAATTGAAACAATAAGTACTGAAGAAGGAGGGTTGTTGAACTTAACCTACTGGTCAGTGCACACATTACATAGTGTAAACTCAACACTCAGAGTCTACAGAGGCGCAGTTGGGAAGGGGAGAGGGCATCCATCCCCAGTGTTAGGAAAATGAAATGAATTGCACTGCATGGTGATAAATGGCTTAATGGAAGTTCAAAGACTCAATGGTAGAGGCAGGTTCTGTGAATGCAAAATGAGGCTCCTTTCATGTGCTGAAATGTGGTGTAAATCTCTTTGCCAGTGTCATGAAGGCAGCTTTACATATGGACGGTTTCTAAAGTAAGCCAGGCCTTTTGTACTTCAAATATTTCCCTGCTTATGGTAACACAGCCTTGAAAGAAATGAAATTAATGAACTGAAGTTATGCAGAATTATAACAATGGCATTTTGTCAAATCCACTATGTGGTTGGACAAAACCTGTGTGACAAAAAATCCCAGTACTCTTTCCATTTCTTTAGTCGCATAATGGGAATAAAAATGTTTCACTTGTTACAGTTTTAATTATTGGCTATTGTCAGAGTTATTATGTATTCATGAGCTGCAGAGGGTAAACAAAATAAAATGACCCTCTTTAAGAGACTGAGGACAAAGAGTGCTTGCTGCACTGTATCACTGTTTCGCTCAGGCTTTGATGCACAGTGGTTTGAACTGGTTCTTCTGTTTTCTTTTTTCTCCTACACCATTAATCAAGAACCAAAGGAAACTGGAGAACCAATCATAATAAGGTACAGGATTTTTTCTGACATTGTTTATTGTGTAAACTTGGCTTGACTCCCCAAGTCCTGACAAATAATAAAACTGTTCTGAGCATCCAATCAGATCCACATACTGTGCAAGGGAAATTACTTTGTGACATTCATACAGATTCTGATTAAAAGCATATGATACATGGAAGAAGCTCACACTCTTAGGGTCAGTCCTGCCGCTTGCAGTAAATTGCCTGGCCATGTCTAAAGGTGAGATGTGGACTATTTATATTCCTGACAATGAGCCTTTAAGAACGACTTGTCAGTCAGAGCTGTAGCCTGTATCCAGTGGAAGGGCTTGCTTGGCCAAGCGCTTGCAAACCTTTACTTCCAATTGCATTTGGAGATGTTCCTAATGGATGACCTCCGTATTGACTGCTGCAGCTTTCCGGGACAAAACCAACCTCTGGTTACTAAATGGTATAAAACTGGTCTAAACATGGAAATACCAAGCTTCATTGAAGCATATATATGCAAAGTCCCTGCTTCATTTTAATAAATAGAAGGCATTATGAACACTGTCAGCACAGCCAACCTGTGAGCGTCCACATAGATAGATGAGGTGGGATGCAACAGATCTGTGGAAGGTGAAAAGGATACATGTGAGCATTTGTACATGTGGCGTATGATCATATAGGAGAGGCGCACTGAGGTGACAGCGCGCTCTGTGATGATGGATGCCCTTCCACCAACCTTTCTCTGCATTCTAATGAGCACATTCATATTGACTAGTGTATGTTGATTTTCTGTCCTTGCATATGTGTGCCAATTACTGTTATTTTCCCTCTTCCACAGCTGGGCTGAATAATCCGAAGGACTTGAGATAGTGAATCAAGCAATTCGGGTTGAGCGGGTTATGCCGAGGCTTTTCCTGTTCATTTATCACTGTATGAAATGTTGAATGCCATGCTGGGGGGTATTAGTAGACCTTGGCTGGCTGGCTGTGCTTGCTGTGTGTGTGTGTGTGTGTGTGTGTGTGTGTGTGTGTGTGTGTGTAGATGCTTTAATCATTGTTGTCTATGTAAAATCCAAACTCTAAGTATTTCTAACTCAATCTCCACGTCCTTCAGCGGCCATAAAGACAGCTCACAAAAATCATGACAGGTCCCACCAGCATCTTTTCTAAGAAACAGCAAAAACCTGCAGCAACCAATAACAAGGGTACTAAAACTTGTGAAAGAGTAACATTAAAGTGTTTAGCATTTGACAATGTGCCCCAGAAAGGAGCTCTACAATACTTAAAGAAAAGGAAGGGAACATGGACAGGAACATTTTGACAGTGCTCTACAGTGCAGAAATATAAGCCAATAACAAGTATGACAAAATCAATGCAGTATGCCGCCCGACAGAGGCTTAGTGAATCCTCGTAATCCTCCATTGGTGTCATTGTGCAGGGCCATTGATTATCTGAAGCCTCTGAAAGCGCCAGGGTGACCTGGCTGTCGTGCTGTACAGTTGCTAGGACAGTGGACATGGTGGCCCAGGCAGATGTGTCAATACTTGAAACCTCACACATAGAGCTACTGTCTTTTGTGTTAACAACACAAAATCACAGATGAATTATCAGTCTAGAACTGCTCTTTTCATGTAGCCCTTGTATTTCCTTTTTGGAAGAAGGGGGGTATTTTGATGTGTTCCCTTTTATTTATTATCAACTGAATCAGCTATTTGCCAAAAAGAACGCTGTGTGAGGATTTCCTATTTATGGTTAACTTAGATTAATATCCTCTGTCAAAAGGCTGGTTGAAATCCTGGCAACAATAAAATAAATAAAGACCAAAAAAGAAGAAAAAAAATCCCAGGGTTGTATCTGAATATAAGCCCCAATTTCTCCTTAAATGATCTGGTGTCGGACCAAGAATATAGATCATCTATAATCATCTATCTTACCAAGGGCACCTTTCATAAGAAGTTTAGTGGACTAGGGTTTCTGTTCTGCAAATTAGGAGAATTTGAAAGTAGTTTGGTCCCAAGTATTTGTCCTTCTCAGCACTCAAGTCATGCAAATATTGCAACATTTTAGAATAAAAAGGAAAGTTTGTTTGTAGGTGGTCCAAAATGCTCTTTTTTATATGCATATCAATAATATCAAATCTCTCCAATTTAGATACTGGCACTGAGATCTGTTAAGACAGATCACACCCATAAAATCCAGTCTAATCCAATAATTCCAATTTCTACTTGCTGGCACGTCATATATCATCATATACTGTGCAACACACCATCAGGATTTGGAGCATAATGCAAAGTAGTGCACTAAAACTCATGAAGGCCCAATAATCCAGGTAATTTAGTGTCCAGAGAATGCTGTGGTGGTGCTGTAAATCATGCCTGGAGTCATAGTGACTCCACCAGATGGGGGTGAGGGGTTGGGTCCAGGAATAGCACAGACACGGCAGAAAAATGGGTGCTGTAAGGCATGACTGGGTGACAAATGGCCAGTTGTGGGTCGACCACAAACCAAATTCCGTTACATCTGCATTATGTGGAGCTTGTCATCAAAACAAAGACGATGTCTCCAATTGTACATCTCTACAAATTGCAGAAATACAAGCATGTTAATGATAACTAAAATGTTTGACCTTCTGTCTATGTAATATTAATGGACAGGGTGTGTTTAGAGAGCATTGCACCTTAATATAAAGGGCTTCACTGAGTTGCTTGCCTTAACAAATCCTCATGTGTATTAATGATTAATTGGTGTGCTTCAAGACTGAATATGATTTATTTAGCTACAAACTATTGTTTGCCAAGAGAACCCAGAGAACGCAGGCTTTTTAATTAAAAGATCAATTAATAACCCTACCTCTTCAGCCAGATTTGAAAATGAGTTTTCATTGCAATTAAGAAATGGACTCATCAGTGCATGACTTATCAGCTTACACACAGAGACACTGTTCCCCACTGCCATCTGTGGGCTTCATTGTCCTGTTTTTTTTTGTCAGTCAGGAATGGTTCTGCTGCCAAGATTTATTAATTCATTAAGATTTCTATTCAGAACAGCTAGGGAACATTGTGTTCCTTCTTTTCGTACAATGCAAGGCATATAAATAACCGGCTTAGTGTGAAGGACTGTGTGGGTCTACAGCAGTAGGGATTCAATCTATTGTCAGTGTTTAACACTAAATGGTTCAAGGTGCTTAAATCCCCACCTATCTCCCTAAATACATGTATGAGATGGTGTGGTTATCAGATGAAGACTACACTATGAAAAGGGAATATTATCAGTGCATGGCCATAAGAAACTCCAGCATGTCACACTGTGTAAAAACAAAACATATCCACATTAATGAATGTGTGGGGCCGTTAGGTGAGAGGATGTGATGTTTAAAGCATTTTGTCAGTGTTATAGAGTCATTTTGATTAGAGATGCACTGATATCGATACTGATATTGGTCTGACACTGACTCAAACTGCTGGATCGGGTATTAGTGACAATGGGCTGATCTGGTATCAGATACCATTACTTTGATAAATAACAATTCAGTAAATTTATATCTATGTATTTGTTACATTTTGTTTTACAAAGTAATCATAAAAGAATGATCCTAGTCTCTTCCACACAATGAGGCATACAGCTTAATTTAACGCTGGTACCGGATCGGCACAGTATCTGCTGATACCCAAAGCCCAGGTACCAGTATCAGTATCACCAATGAAAAGGTTGGATCGGTGCATCCTTGATTTTGATCAGTCACTAAAACTTGCAGATCAAGCTGAAAGTCACTGTGTGTCAATCTATTTTGAAGTAGTACTAGCAAGAACATTTATTCTGCAGAAGATCAAGATTCTACTGATTTATTCATGCCCCGTATGAAGCAAGGAATCCATATAGCAATCAAGACGAGAGCTTTGGAGAGATGTAGAGAGATGGATTTACATCCAAACAGCTCGAGGGTACTGGCTTTAACTCTACTTAGGATTGGATCAGAATCCAATTCTAGGAAGTCTTCTCTTTTGAATTGTAAGCCACAGTATTTCAATGGATACTGCAAACTGTCGACGAATGCTCAACTGAGACTTTGCACCTGATGTTAAAATACTGGTAATAACAGATTTCATGGAACTGTGGAATGAACATTTATTCTACCTGTGATCCACCAGTGCAATCCACTGCTGCACTCAGGCTTGAGACACACACACACACACACACACACACACACACACACACACACACACACACACACACACACACACACACACACACACACACAGTATGTAGGACATGTATTTAATCTAATGTAAATATTATCTTCTTTGCAAATGTATGGTGTATAATGATTGTTAATGAAGACTGTTACTACTGTGCAAACATGCTATTTGGTGGTCATGAAGATGTGTCTCCTGACCACAAGTTAACATGTTTAGCCTTTTATTTATAAGAGATGGTCACGATTCCACTGAACAATTATGTCAGGGGAGTCAGAGAAGCATGTTGTTGGTGTATCTATCAGGGAAGGGCTTGAATTCCAAACAGGCTCGGATGAGTAGGGCTTTTGAGGAAAAAACAGGGTTGAAGCAACCATTAGACAAGGTGATGTAAAGAATCTGAAGTATTCACTGTATGTACCTGCATTCCAATTATGCTTAGACATCTATCAATACTACGGCTGTAATTGCTCACAGCAGGTCTAATGTGCATGCTCATAATTAATTAAAAATGATCACAGTTTTGTTGGCCAATTACTGTAAGCAAGAAAGAAAGTGAGGTGCTCTTCTTTTTATAAACATGGCCATTGTGTATGTGTAAGCAGAATTCACAGCTGCAGGGTACTGGAGGAGGAAGGAGGCGTACAAATGGCAGGCACACTCGGAAGCATACAGGGCACAGCTTCATTCTGCAAAGCAAGAGAAACCTTGCTATGAGTGAAAAACAAGTGATGCTGAAGAGGGACAGATGCCTGCACTCTACATCAAAATAGGAAGAGATGGGCTCATGCAGACTCTCCTAACAAACAATATGAAAAAAAAAACAAAGAAACAAAAAAAAAAAAACACAAAAGTTCCAGATGTGTGCAAAAACCAATCTATTGTTGAGTTGCAAGAAGTATGAATGTTTTGCTCTAACTTTCCCAGAAATTAGGCTGTTACAGTTTGTAACCGTAACAACATTTTGCATCAACATAAATAAAAGAGAGATAGATATCCCAAAAAAAGCGGTGGTCTTCCTATTCTTCATCAATAATTCAAACATCTGTGGTGCTAACACGCCATCAACTTATCTGTCTTCTTTACACATTTATTTCCTGCAGATTGACTTGTGGCAGCTTTGTGATTATTACATGGATGGAGAATAGACGATCAGAACATCTGGTGTGGTTTCAAACGGCTTTGGTTGAAGCATCTGACAGAATGACAAGAAAATAAAATGTAGCACAGCAACACAGTTGGTTGTCTGTGTACTTTCCACATGTGGCAAAAGTTTGTGCAAACTGTCAAATTACATCTTGCAACACGATAGCATTCAAACTCTGTTGTGTCACTCATTCAATAAGGAGTGAGAGTCGACAGCTCGCTTTTTAGGGAGAGAGCTCTCTAAACTACAAAGGAAGGTCAAACCTTTGATTTCTCATCTTGGAAAAGAAACAGGCTTATGTTATTGTTTTATCTGTAGTTAGTAATGGACACCTTTATTCTACAACAAGGTGGCTTCATTAATTAATCAAACACTGGCTTTTTATCTCAGGTTTTCCATGGTGGTTTCCTTCTCATTCATCCCTATGACTCAGCCACCGAGATGTGATATTTATGCCTTTGAGTCACACTGTGCAGTGAGAATTTCAATTGCCAATAACGGTACTCACCTGCAGTGAGGATGAATATGTAAATTTGAAAAGTGGGTCAGAGATCAAATTTCATCAGGTAAAATCACTGCTGAAATATCCTTTAGCCAAGTGGGGCTTTTCGGCCAATCTGATTCTAGCGTGACCTTCTGGATAACTGCCATCGTTCAGTTTTAGCTGATAAAAGTATTCAGTTGCTGTTCATTCATCACCGGAAGTATAAAGACAAGAGGTGCAGGCAGGCAGTAATTTAATTAATGGTGTCTTCTGAGCCTTAGAGAAATTTAAACGGAGGTCAAATGTACTGGACTTAACACTTGGAAAGTGGCTGCACAGTGACAATGCCTGAAACCCTCTGCCTCTAACTCATCATATCATAGAAAGCCAAATGGCAGGCTTAGTGTTACTTAAGGCCTGGTGTTATTAAAACTCCAAACATGCCAGAGCTTAATTTTGTTTTCATTACTTTGCTTTGCTTATTTTAATTAGTGGCCTTAATCTGCAATTAGCCCAGAGGTCAACTATACTCTTAGCTTAAAAAAGAGGAATTGTTTTGAAAGCACAGTGAAATTGTCTGGACATGTATTTAATTAGACTGTTAACCCATGAAATGTCAGTGTCACTCACTCCTATGTTGTTTTATTAGAATGATAAAAGGGGAACAGTGCAGTTGTGATTGATTGATGTTCATGACTTAATTTAATTTAACTGCTTTTAACAAGAAGGATACTCTGACAGGATCATGTGCACCGTGATGGCCTATTACATAATTTAACAGCAAAATCTAATGAAGCCTGAAGATTTCATGAAAATCTTTTAAACGGCACATTGAAGCTTGTTGACTGTCACCTGTGAAACCTCCCAGGAGAGCGTTTACAGAGATAGGTGGCTGATTTCTTCAGCCGAGTGAATTTTTTTTTTTTTCCTTAAATGACGTGCCTGAATGTGCCTTTACAGTGTAATGTTTATAATAAAGCACAATTCTTGCTTCCTGTTCTGTAATTATCCCCTCTTGTTTGAGTTTCAATGTCAGCTAACATCTTTATCTTAATTCAGAATTTGGCATACCAAGCCCTCATTAATACCCCACGCTCCTGGCCGCTCTGTGAATGTAGCCTGATGTGTGACAGTAGAGCATGGATGATACAGTAGATTGGGATATCGTCCAAATGTCTCTCTTTTTCCTTCACAGAGGGAGATTTGCACCAGGGTGGAGAGGAGGCAGTGAAGAGTGGCCACCAGCTGGCTCAGGCTCTGCCTGCTGTGGCCATATCAGCCGCTCCAATGAACGTCTTTAATTCATTTATTCTGCCCCCTTATCTTTGTAAATGAGCACATGTGTCACAACACACAATGTAGGAAGAAGAGGGACATGGCAACTTTTATAAAAATAATACAAATATAATAAACATCTTTAGAAAATGATCTGACACTTGGATGGGTAAGATACATACTATTTAAACTACACAATAGAGTGTCAGCTACATGTTTTGTTGATGCAGGTCTCGTCTTTGCACAGCATTTCGAATGCTAAACAGCCACAATAAACCACAGGACTGTTCATCTGTAAGGTGCTTATGAGGCCAGAAAAGTCTGACGCTATCCAGCTACACGCTGACCATAGCTCAAACAGGACGTCGAGAATTATAAAATATTTATGACTAAAGACGGGAAAGAGCTTGGAGATTTACACCATGTGCAGACACAGACTGTCCCCTCACCTAGACTCAACTAATTACTAAGGACTCTTTTTGAATAAAGACTTGTCAGAGAGACAGGGTGCATGTGTCATAGAAACACTGCAAGACAGATTTTATGTCCACTGGAGTTAGTGGAGCTATTGATGCTGCTGGAAAAAAAACATGCAGTGTCTCCATCTTTATGACCTTTATATTTTCAGATAAATTTAAGGATTATAAATTTCTCCATCCTTTTAGATTCATAAAACTTTTCCATTGGATTATCTAAAAAATGTATTGTCATTGATCTTGCAACAGGCTGTTTCACTGTTTCTGAAAAAATGGAGATAATGGTTTTCAATGCACATAAACTTTAAAAGTCTCCCTTTAGTGTATTCACTGAGGGGAGACTATCCTGCTGCTGCTGCTTTTGTTAAAAGTGTCCTACAAATTGTCTGTTTTTGTGTTATAACTCATCCCATTTTCAAGAAAGGCCTGTGATGTGTTGCAGTTAGACTGGGTAAAATACACAATCTCAGTTTTTCAGTCCGCAAGGCAGAAATAAGTCTCTTGTATTACATACATTTTTTCCATTTCTGTAGTAAAAAAGCAAATTGAGTCTCTGCTATACCTAGAGGATAACATGTCATATCAAATCAAGAAGAAGAAAAAGAAAAAGTTCATCATCAGTTTCAATAAACTGCTTTAGAAACTGTTAGATGTTAATAAAAGAGTCCACAAAAAACATTATGGACAGTTCTTCTCTGTGGTACAGATCAATAACAAGGAATGAGTAACTGCTCAACGAAAGGAACAGCTCTGTAGATCTGTCAGCTTCAGATAACTCTGGACATCGGGCAAATACTGCCTTAACACTTGACGAACTACAGCATACTCCCCACCCCCAAAGTATCGCTCTGGCGCCCAGGCGGTGGCGACTTTGTCTGACAGCAAAAGGAAAGTCATTCTCATCAATTCACTCAGTTTGGATACCGAACCCACATACCCCTGCTGTCTCATTTTAAAATTCGACGTTGGACTATGACATGCCTTATCAATCACTGTGAATATCTCCTTTGTTGTGTAACAGAAAGACACTGCCAGTTGCCAGAGAACCTTTCATCCTTGAACCCATGTCTTAGTAGAGCTATAAATAACTGGCCTCTAAAATTCCAGTCAAACCCAGCTCATTAGAGCCATGCATTACACGGAAATAATGGCCAGAAGACTTGGTTTTATAATGAAGCCAGAATGAAAGCTGTCTCATCACAAAGACATAGAAATACAGTACAAGCATTATCGGATTCAAAATCGTTGCAATGAATTAATTAAATTGTCAAAACTGTATATTAAATAAAATAACAATATTTCTTAAGACCTGAATTAGAAAACTTGGATGATTAGCTTTCAGGATATGATTCAATAACTGGACCAGGAGGAGCCTTTTTTCTCTCACTCTGCCTTGCTCCTGTCTCCTTAGCGGACTGCCTGATAAGCTTTGCCATAAGTGAGATTTAGCACAGGGCATCTATATAGAAACCTCTACGAATAACAGTGAAGTAAAGGAGCCCTTTTAAACAGAGAGGGAATGGTAATAATTGTCAAGCACCATTCCTGCTCATACTTACGAGTGGAGATTTCCATGTGACCATGACAGCTAAAGCCCAGTATCATTCATTAACGCCCTGGCTCATCATTACTGTCGCCTCACACTTTTGAAAGACTCATTACCTGCATAATGGAATAGTGCTTAGAACAGTCAGACCTTTCCTTAGTGTGAATTAATCACCTACATGTCCAGACAAAAAGGGAATTCTCATATTAAATATTAAGAAACTTCAAACTCCAGCTTTCTACTTTTTAACTTCTAGAAGGTGTACTTTCTTGAAGTGCACCGCCAGGGACATGAGGGTATCATTGAAGACTGTCCTGGTGTCTTTCATGTGGCTGTAAGGCCAGTGTAGGAAAAAAGGGAAGCAAAGGAGAAAAAAGAGATATACTTACAGTTGACTGTGACTTTTACAGTTTTGGAGTCAGGAGAGGCAATGTCATTTAAAGCACTGCATTCGTAGTCTCCAGCCTGGTCCCTTGTGATGCCGGTGATGTTAAGATATTCACCACTGTCATACTTCCTGGCTGGAAATAGAAAAATGGAGGCAAAGCATTTACACCGTGTCTACTAAGAATAAAAATACAGCACACACACACACACACACACACACACACACACACACACATACACACACACACAGTTTACAAAATATATCTAGGCTTTCTGTTACCTATAGTAAGACTCAGGAGAAGATGGAATGCCATTAGGCATTGTACTGAACTCCTGATTACATTCCTTTCAACCTAAAATGGCAGCAGATTAGGAGTGCATTGATCCATTCATATCGATATGGTAGCAGGAAATGAAATAATGGTGTGTTCCCAGTCATCTGCTCATGATTTACTCAACTCCAAACTGTGCAGTTAGAGCTACTTCCTGGAAGACAGACAAATTCATTGGCTCAATACACATAGCAGTGCTTTATAGTTAGCTAAAGGTGCCAAAGGTAGTAGCAACAAAGTACCATGACCGGCGTATTGGCAGGAGTGTAATGCACTAACAAAGCTGGAAAGAGGGTAAATTCACACAAAATTTCCACTTCAGTAAAACACTAAACAATATTAACATCGTTACTGGTGACAGATGACGCTGATGAAGTTCACATTGTGCAAATGTGTTGCTAATAAGAAAGGAAAGTATGATAATGGGCAGGAAGTGTGTAAGAGTATAGTGTTCAATATAATTCAGTGAGAATCATCAGCACTAAATATTTACATGAATTTAAGGGAAGTATCATTTCATATCTGATAGATGTAGATAAGCATATAACAGGCTGTGCATGTACTAATACATAGCTGGGGGAGTAAAAAATCTTCTGGAGAGCAAACTAAACCAACCCATCAGCATTTAGCATATTTTCATTTCAGAGCAAATGAAGTTCATCTTGATAAACAGCGCCAGTGGTCTTGAACATTGGTATGCCACTGATTATAGTACTTAAAAGGATTGGGCAATTGTCACCATTCCTGTCGCGGTCCTGTTTATTTGGTTTCCTTCTCTACCTGTCCACCAGATGCCCCCGGATTTTCTTGCCTGGTACCCACACCCACCTACCCACCTGTTGCCAAATTATCCTCACCTGCTGCTCATTACCTCATCAGCCCCAGAGGCTTATATACAGGTCCTCTGCCATCCGTTCCCTGCCAGATCATAAATGTTATGGTGTGCCTTTGTGTTCTAGCCATTCTGTTACCTGTTTCCTCTGTTCCTGATTTCCCTGTCTGATTATCTGCTACCTGTGTTTTTGACCTAGTGCCCTATCATGACCGGCCTGCCTTCCTTGCCCTTCTGGACACATGAGATTTATACTCAGCGTCTGCATTTTGGCCTTCCTCGTGTTGCCTTGTACACACACCTGTGATAGTATTTAAAATCAATACCATGATTAACTATTACATTTACCTTGGTAATAATTAATGAAACAATACAATATTACACACATCTTATTAATTATTTGTACTGAACATTAAAGAAACTTATGTGCTAGTGTAACTCTTGAGTTTTACTACTATTTAACATCTATTGTGACAATCAAACTGAGTAATATATATATTTTAAATTGAACACTTATAGGTTCTGTTATATCTCATTATTCCATCAGTAGTATTGAAATGTTATATCTGCCTACTCCAGCCCTAATACTGTGGTCAGGAGGTACAGCTAAGACTCCTTTACAACACCAGGTCAAGCTGAAGTTGTAACTAACCTCAAGGTTCTATTGGACGTACAAAGTTAATTTTATCAAAATGACTAGCTGGAACAATGTTGACTCAACATATGAAATGAATCCCTGTTGTGTACTTGTGCCTAAAGGGTTTGATTTGTTGTTGTGCATTACTGAATTACAGTAAGACTAAATAATATGATTCAGCCCTGAGTAGGATTTTGTTGTGTCAGATTAAGTCTAAATCTTGGTAATGCCAAGAAGCCAATTGAATCTGCATCTACATTCAGCACTGATTTGTTAACTTACGCAAATGTGTTATTTCTTAGTCTAGATAGATACATTTTCAATGAATATACTACCAATGAAACCAATTTTACTGGGTGTGCTTATGTAATAAATGGTTATAGGATCTCAGCAGGCAGCATTGTGCATGTATTAGGGAGACTGTGGCAGTTTCTCCCCTGACCAGAATTAATTTCCAACCCAATGCTGCTCAGTGTGAAATCTATTTATACACAATTTTTCAGGGCGGTAATGGTGGTTTGGGATGGAAGATGTGTGGACGGCTTTGGAAGGGATGGGGATCTGACAGAGTGCACAATCAAGCAAAACTGAGCTCAACATACTGCTCAGAAAGCCACAGAGACCCAACACTGACTCAGCAATATCCCATAAAAGAAG
Source organism: Euthynnus affinis (assembly GCA_029490765.1). Classification (NCBI taxonomy): domain Eukaryota; kingdom Metazoa; phylum Chordata; class Actinopteri; order Scombriformes; family Scombridae; genus Euthynnus; species Euthynnus affinis. The sequence continues at coordinate 17,867,302 of CM055848.1, read as the reverse complement.
AGCCTGAATCAAGACAATCCATGCTTTAGGAGTGGAAATACTGCCATTCTGTGCTGCCAATCTTTCCTGTGAGTAAGCTGAATTCTTATATAATGCCACTTTCTTATTGTGCATTTCATTCAGTTCAGTTCAGTTCAATTCTTTTTGTCATAACACAATATGCAGGCGCATATGCAATGAAAGGAGGGCTGTGGCTTCACCAAAAATGGTGCAGGGGATCACATAAGGACATACATGGCTTAAAAAAGTGAAAACACAAGAAAAATATCAACATGCTGTATGTACACACTAGCATTATGCATGAGGTAGTATACTATATATGTAGTAGATGTGTGCAAATGGCATTGTAAATTTATAGCAGTAGTGCAGAATAAAGTCACTGAAGTGTAGAAATGGCAGGGAGGAGGGGACAGAGGGGAGAGATTGGGTTGTGAATGTTGGTAGGTAAGAGAACATGGAGGGGAGTGTGTATGTGTGTGTAAGGGGGGTTCAAGGGGGCTCAGCTTGGATGTGTGTGTGTGTGTGTGTGTGTGTGTGTGTGAGTGAGTAGAGTTAAGCTGTTTCTGAGCCTGGTAGTACTGGCTCAGAGGCTCCTGTAGCGCCTCCCAGAGGGCAGGGAGGGGGGAGAACAGGCAATGGTTGGAGTGGGTGGGATCTTTGCTGATGCTGAGACCTCTGCACAGGCAATGTTTATGATAGATGTCTTTTATAGCCGGGAGCTGGGTACCGGTGATATGCTTGGCCGCCTTGACGACCTGCTGCAGGGCTTTCTGGTCTGCTGATGTGCATTTACCGTACCACACTGAGATGCAGCTGGTCAGGATGCTCTCAATGGTGCAGTGGTAGAAATTGTAAAGTATTTAGTATTTTGGGTGATAGACGGGCACTCCTCAGCCTCCTCAGGAAATACAGGTGTTGTTGGGCCTTCTTCACAAGGGAGCAGGTATTTGATGTCCAGGAGAGGTCCTTGTTGATGTGGACTCTGAGAAATTTAGCTGCAGACACTCTCCACTTCGGTCCCATTGAGTTGTAGTGTCTTTCACGTGGTACAGGATCAGTCTCTTGAAGTACTTCATGGCAATGGGGGTGAGTGCTATGGGTCAGTAGTCATTCAGACATGTGGTTGATGATTTCATGGACAGGGATGATAGAGGTGGTCTTGAAGCATGTAGGGACTATAGACTGGGACAGTGAGAGGTTAAATTTTGTATTGAAGATCTCAGCCAGGTATGCTGTCCAGGCCAGATGCCCTCCATGTGCTCACTCTGTATAGTGATCTTCTGACCTCAGTGATGGTCAAAGTGAGCAATTGGACTCCTTGATGGGTGGGGATTTTGGTGGCTGGGTGGTATCTGCTCTGGTGGTATCTGCTAATTATTGTGTCAAAAAACTGAAGGCAGTGTTGATAATGAGATTTCACACAGTTGTGGTGGCAAAAATGGAGTCCAAGAGTCTTGGCAAAGACTTTGGTGGCTACACAAACAAAAGCAAAAGAAAGAAAATGTTTGAAAAACTGATCCATAAACAAGCACTGGATGTGTCTGAAAAACAGACCCGTTATTATGCCAAGAGAGCACAGGGATGGAGACATAACACAAAGGGCTCTATTTTTGTGATGGTGCGCGGCACATGGCTGGGCCTTGCACCAGTGAAGAAGCACTTTTCATTGGGTGCATACAGCTTGTTTTTTTTTTAACTTAATCCCACTGATGTGGGAGGGGATGTGTAGTACAGAGTGTGTCAGTATAGGTATCAAGTGGCGCAGTGAAAGTTTGATGTAAAAAAATAACAGGCTAGGTTAACAAGGTGTAATATAGTCATTCTCTATGACTTTACATGTGCGATGTGCATCCAACAGACATAATTCTAAAATAATTTTTGTAAAGAATTTGATGGTAAATTTGACTCGGGTTTATTTTCTCTTAAGTGTGGAAAAAAATGTTGGTTCTCTAAAGGGGAAATAGGTCAGATATTATATACACACAAGGGATAGTGTGTATACAAAAATAAATTAACACATTTAGTTGGTTGACGTGTGAATTTCTCTTCCCTTAACTTCAGTGCAAGTGATTGCCTGTGCAGCAGTCCTGCTGAAGCATATAGCCTCGGTAATGTACCGAGAATTAAAGTTATGGCAGATACAGAGGGATCTGATATCATCTGTTCCAGTGAATAAGTAGGTCTCAAGCTGAACTAGGCTTTAGCCAAAGCCAGCACCTCTACTCCTTTATAAAAGACAATGCATTTCCTTCACAACTGTGCAAAAGAACAGTAGCAAATAAAATGAATTTTAAAGTATTAGTGTTAATCTTACCAGACTGCTGTCTGTCTAGCAACGATACTGCTTAGAAAATAATACTGTTAGAAAACAATGTTATCTCATCGTCATTTGTGTTTGTGAGAAGCAAATCTCTTTTGGTTAAGTACTGTAATACTGTGGAATTAAATGTGTGTTTGAAATAAAGAGATACAGTATTGTTTAATTCAAATTAAATGGTTTAATTTACCATCTGTTATTCATCTGCTGATTAGACCTCGTTTCAGCGCCAGACGCAGTCCATATTATAACCTATTAAATAGACTCGCAACTGGCGCAGAGCAAAGCACAGCATCAGTTTGCTCTCCACATTGGGGAATTGAATATTAGATGATACATTTATCATGATTTTCTTTGAGATTTAAATTGGCCTTATATTTACATCTCTACAGTAGACATCTGAAACATTCTCTCACAGCCAAATAATTTTGGTTTGCTATTTTTCTACTCATACTGTTCAGTATTTGTCGCTTTGATGGATCTGAAATCAAGTATTTGGTCATGACTGATACCAGCCATAGAAACGTCACCTACCGATAAAGGATTCTCCCAATTCTCCTACTGTTTGAAAATTGTGCCGTGCTCCTGCAGCCGAATAATTACCAAAATACATTTACAGTTGCTGGTATGTGTGTCAGGACCCTCATGTTCATTACATTACTCACGATAAAGCCAAAATCTGTTATATTCATTTTACTGAATGTCTAAATCTTGCAAACACAGCTTTTATGGATTTTTGTGGACCATGAGTGGATGCATTATGTCTGGCTTACACACTGCACACAAGGATTGCTTTGAAACACTTTGCAATGTCTGCTCTAGAGAGGTGCTATAAACTTCACTTACTTCTAGATTATAGAAGAATTTCACAGGACTTCGTGTCTCAGTGGCTCACGTAGATTTCTGTCCTACACACTAAATGGTTGCATAACACGGTTGACCTATACACTGTCCCTAATGCACCGCTCCACTGTATTTCACTGTAATGGGGAATTATGATACGCAGTGTGTGGAAATCCACTGTGTGCACTTGTGTCTTTTACTAGGGCAATGAAATCAAAAGCACTGACCCATAAGGCCATGTATGCTTGATGCTTCCAATACCATTTACCAAATGGACGGATCAAGTGTAGTGGTTTCTACAGGGAAGCACAAGAACTTTTTTCACAGCCTGTGAAACACAATCAATCACGTATTTGTAACTGTGGGAAGATGGTTGCACTGTGCGTGTCAGCTTAGAGCAGTCAACATCCAAAAGACAATAGAACTAAGAATTTTTTTAAAGTCATGTATTATGTGAGGTGCCTCCAGAATAATTGTGTGACTGTTGTGTTAACAGCACCTAGAAAAATGCTCTGGTTAATATAAAATGTAGGGATGGGTACTAAACCGGTACTAAATTGGCACTAGTTCCTGACTGGTCAATACCAAAACACTGGTTCCGGCAGTTATCAGATGATAAAATCTTGTTTAAAAACATTAAATCACAGCGTTAATGAAGTGCCATGAAAACTGTCTGTCCTGTCTGTCAACCTGTCAGAGTTGCTCCACTGTGGTCTGCTACAGGACGAAATACGAAATGACTTCTCGTCCATTTAAGTGTCATTGCACATGTTTGTCTTCCTGACATTGTTATTATTATATGTCGCTGAGCAACTTCTGTCCTCCTGCCTCCCCCTCTCACTGTTGAATCTTTTCACATCTTTCATGTCATGTCTTTATTTTTTGCACCAAATTATGAAGAGTAGTATCAATAAGAGTATCGATAAGCACTGCTGATATCATGTATGGATATGAATAAAATCATAACGAGACTCATCCCTAGTAAAAAAGTGGTGATTCCTTCACTGGAATGGACAGCCTTTGCCCATCTGTTTTATCCAAAGTTACATTATTAATAATTTATTGTTTTGAGGCATTTATTTAAGAAAAAATGCTAAAATTCTCTGGTTCCAGGTTCTTAAATATGACTATGTTTTAGCTTCTGCGTGTCTTTGAGGTTGCATCTTGAGCTTTGGGCAACTTTAAAAAAAAATCTATTTTCTGAAATTTTAAAGACAAACAACTAATCGAGAAAATAAACGACAGATTAATCGATAATGAAAACAATTGATTAATCCCATAAATCTCATATCATATAAAACAAATTTCTTTTTATTCCCCTTTGAAAACTCATTTGTTTGATTTGGGACAAGACATTGCATATTTATGTACTAAATACACCAATGATTTTCCTAATTAATACTCAAAGATCCCCTCCAGACATGTTTTAAGGCATATAAAAACCTCTGCTTTAAATAGGGATTTATAGGGACATGTTTTTCCACAAAAAAGGTCAATAACCTAGTTAGAAATTTTAAAAATTACATCTACTTCATCTCCTTCATTAAAAATCCAGAATTCATGAATACTAGCGCTCTGCCCGTTCAAAGCGTGTCTGTCCATGCCTGTTTCAATGCATATAGAAATGAATACAGTTGTTGTGAGGTGTGAATCAGTATATACACCAACAACATGAAAGAAACTAAGATTCTATTATACACAGATGTCGAGTGCTGTAACAGTGAATCTTTCTCATTTCAATGAGGGCTGCATTTAAAAATATAATACACAGAGAGCTTTTAAAAAATTTGCATCCTAAAATAAAGTGGATCAGTTATATTGATTAGATGGTTTTTGGTTTCTCGATTAAAAACTCTGTTTTTGCTGTCTACTTTTCTCTTTTTAGAGAAAGCCATATGAAAAAATGTTTGTCGAGCTGAGTTGATACTAAGAGGTGACATGGAAACACTGCAGACCTCTGATTGGTCAGTTCTCTCTCTGTCGCTTGCTTGTGCTCTCAGCTCGCTCACCTTCTCTCTCTCTCTCTCTCTCTCACTCTCTTTTTATCTTGTCTTTTTCAAGATGAGTCAGGAAGCCGACAAAAAAGCCTAACTTTTAATATTATCAAACGAAGAGAGATGTCCTTACCTCCTCTCTCTCATGGCAGGGCTGTACAGTTCTGATCTCCGCCTGTGCTCATGATCATTACATACAGTCACAAAGCCCAAAAGCCCTGCCCCGCTGCTGCAGGGCGGAGTGGCTCGCTGATCGCTTGTCTGTTAGAAGTTTATTAATACTGATCGCGTCACGTGCTCAAATTGCACCACTGCACTTTGACACTGCACTTCTTTGGGTCCCCAGCAATGTACCCACCAAGTGTGAAGTAGATCGGATTAATGTTTCTTGAGATAAGCCAAGGACATACATATAGACAGACAGCCTTCCTTTAGTAGAGAGATGTAAATATTTTCATTTTAAAAAGTTTAATTGCTGGACACACAATTTCTCCTACTTCCCCGTAAAGTCCATTCTCAGTGTGCACTAGAAGCTTCAAATTTACACATCATATTTGTGTAAGTTGCATACTGGACCAGGATCTGCTTCCAAAACAGTTGTGTTGTCACAAATAATTCTTGTAGACCACCCCTTTTTAACTTAGATTTTCAATGAGCACAGAAAAACTTATCAAAACATACAGAAATACATTTTTGAGTGGAGGAATCAACAGAAGGAAACTGAGGTGTTTTCCCCACTGCTACGCACAGGTGTAGCTTTCGTGATAAGGTCTGATTGAATTTTACTGTTAACTGTTGATCAGTTAACCGCCAAGAATATTTTTGACTGGCTAAGCATGTCGGTCTGTAGGTTAATTTAATTTCCTCATGCCTTAACCTAACCAACCCAACCAACAAAGGCAATGAGTACTAGCCAATCAGAGAGTAGAGGCAGAGTAGAGTGGGTCATACCGAGAAAGCAGGGAGATCCATAATGCTCCGCTAACAGCTTCGCTGCAGTCTGAGGTAAAGAATGAAACAACTACATGACACAATCTCTAACATCTACCCCATAACTTTCAGCCTCCTGAAGGAACAGGCAGGGGGAACATGGCAGAAGGAAGATGTCAGAGCTCAAAGCTAAAGTTCGGGAGTCCCTCAGAAAACGCATGCAGGTAGCCTTTTAATTTATTGTAAGCTATCCTGTTATATTTAAAGTAAACTTTATATATTGTAGGTGAATATTACATTAGCCTATCATTATCAATATGATATTAGAAGCATTTAAAAAATATTTGGAGAAACAAGACACTTTGCAAGCATTTACCTATGGAAAATGAATAAAATAATATGTAAAATCTTATTATAGCTTATGTATTTTACAAGTGGACATTGAAAATGATATGCAAAGTCTTATAATCCCCTTCACTGGTGGAAAGAACACAAAAGATTTTGAGTTGCAGGGAGCCTTTTCTACATACCTTAATCTCAAGTTTTGGAACTTTGACCATGTTTAACAGATATCCAACATCATAAGAGCATATAAATGACGGAAAGTCACAAAAAGCATAATATGTCCCCTTTAAGTATAACTCCAATTGAAAAAGCAACAGTCTTTGCCTTAATTATGGTAACTGACAACAAAGATTCAAGCTCTCTTGAATTTTTAACATAGAAAGCTCATTCCTCACAGCAACTTATGCATTTAATTCCTCTACATGGCACAAATTTTGACTTGTCATAGCAGGTGAAGCCCAGGTGTTATTAATGACACTAATTATGGTGTCACACAAAGTGTATGTAGCCTAAACGTTTTTCCTGCTAAGCCATGTCAAAATGTCTGCAATGAAAAAAATCCTGTTCACTTTTCTAAACAATTCCAGCACTATAAATGCAAGGCACTGGCACAATTATGAGAAACAGGTGTGAGTGATAATGACTCCCACATTCAACAGTACCCTTCAGTGATATCCACAGGTGGCACGTAGGCCTCCAATTAAACTGATGGAGCAGAATATTCCCATTTCCAAGCGTTCACAAATGTGAAGAGAATTGTGAGGCACTGTGCTGATGATTCAGCTTGAAAACACCTTCTGATGGCAATTCTGAGATGTTCAAAATTTTGTCAAACCTCCAAGATTAGGGACACTGAATTAAGCAGGGTGTAAGATATAACATTGTTACTATGATTCAAGAGTATCAATTTTACCAAGCCTATACAATGACATCAAAAACTATCAGACTTTTACTGCGCACCCAAATCCCACATACTGTTCCAGTTCTTACTTCATCTAACATTGTTTTTGATGCACTCTGATTTTCTGTGAGCTGTTCTTCCCTTTTAATATTTCTGGCTGCTCAAACAAGAAAAAGTGACAAATGTAGAATAACTCTAGTATGAAACAACTAGCATTAAACACTAACAACAGTAACTGCTAACTCAACACATCTATGCGTAACACTCCTGAATCTGTTTCACAGTAAAAAACCCTCCAGTACTGCCACTAATAACTATACTGTTTGAATCACACTATTAATTTCTTCACTAATGATAGTCCATATGACAGGCCTCAAGTGGTGAATCCAGTGAGGTTGAAGTGGGAAATGATTTGATGTGTCGATGAAGTATGTGCATAAACGAAGCAAATCCTAAAATGAATTTTGGTACAAGCAGCAATGCCTGGCATTGATGCCAAGCATAAGTCAATCAAGCAGAGCACATTGCATGCAGGTAAATTGAGAACTTGTCTTCCTGCTGAGAAAATTTGATTATAATTGGAGAGAACATTGCAGAGATATGATTTACTCCCTCTTTATCTGTCTTCACTGCCAAATTAATTTTCGTACCACAGCCAATTTCTGTTTTTAAGCTATAATAAAGACATCCAAAAGTTGGTCCCAGTTGCACGAAGTGATGGTTGGAACAATTTTGTAGTCTAAGAACCAAAAAAAGTGTTTGACAAAACCCAGAATGGAGGACAAATAAATTGACAATAGCACAACATTTTGGCTTAGGGAAGCAAGGGGAAAACAAGTTTGCTGGTTAGTGAAAGGGTTCAGAGTTCTGACTAAATGTGAATTTAAATTTGGACTGATGTTGTGCTAGAGGGATTGTAGTATTAACCCCAAAATATGTATTTTTGTGTTTTATTTTTGTTTCTTTTGACTGACTTTAATTGTGGCTGGTGAGTATGACAGTACAATTCACTGTAACAATGAAATACAACATTCTGAATCTTGACAAACTCACAAAGGATCAAATTTATGAACCAAAGTGAAAACTGAAGTTGTAAAAATGAAACGACAGTACATATTTTTTCCCATGTCATCCACATCTAAATTGAAGTATCCTGTGGCTTAATTAAGACAAATTATACAAGATGTATTGTGTTGCAAGTTTTATAACATGTATGTCATTATTGAGTTTTTCCCGAAATTAGTGAGCAATCAGTGCGTACGTTTAGAGCAGATGTGGTCCCACAATTTCAAACAAATACATAAAAACAGATCCTTCTGAAACAAATGGAAAAATTTCCATTTGGAAAAATCTAATTAGGTTGCCGTCTTTCTTGATAAATGAAAGCCAACCTTTTTTTAATTTTTCATGCAGGATCTACTTGCATCATTCTGCCCAGGCAGCAAATGGTATTCCTATTGATTACAGCAGGAAGGGGGCTTTGCAAAGGTCACAGAAGCCATTAAACAAGAATCGCATCCTTGATTACAGAGCCCCAGAGTGGCCATAGAGTGAAAAAAAATGTATATTGAGGGCACATTTTACTACATCGAGCACTTGAAATGCTATTTCGTGCGCATAAGATATAATTCGTTCTCACGTTTTGGTGAATTCATGTGTACAAAACAAGTGTATATATCCAGAGAGTCAGCACAACAGACCAGCTTTTCTCCCTGTAGCCTCAAGTGCAGTGCATCTGCTTCAAGTATAGTGTGTCAGACTGTGGCTGCACACTGTTCCAAAATTGTTAGGATGGGTATATAGTATAACAATATAATAGGATGGGTAAGGATAGGATGCAGAGTATAAATTCCTGGTATATAAAACATACTTTGAAAATAAAGCAATTCTGGTTCTAACAGGATGATGAATTGATTTCTGTCAAGTGTCAACAAGCACTAAACAGTTCAAGATTGTCTGACTATACACATTCCCCATCAGTCGGTAAATGTGAGTGGAAAATGCACCACAGCCATGCTAGGATCCCTTTAATTACCTCCTGCGTGCCTCTATGACATAGTGAGTGCACAATTATTTTTAGATGAATAACTGAAACAAATTAGGCTATCAACCAAGCATTCACTGTATTCCAGCAAGTGATCTCTCTTTTAGGTTAGGGTTAGATGTGAAGTCTCCAGTGAGGTTAGGTAACCTGTGGTTAGGGTTAAATTAAGGGTTAGCTTTCTAAACAAATGTGCAGTCTTGGACTATATGGTGCTTGTTGACACTTAACAGAAATCAATTCATCATCCTGTTAGAATCAGAATCGCTTCATTTTCAAAGTACATTTTATATACCAGGAATGTATACTCTGTATCCTATCCTTACCCATCCCATTATATTGTTATACTATATACCCATTCTAAGTATTTAGGAGCAGTGGGCAGCCATAGTCTGTCACCTGATACATGAGGTGCAGGTGCACTGCACTCCATGCTTCAGGTACAAAGGCTGGTCTGTTGTGCTGGCTCTCTGTACATACACTTACCTCGTGTGCGCAAATTAAGAAAAGGTGGGAATGAATAGTATCTTGTGCCCCTGTATGAATCAAAACATTTGAACGAACTGTATCTCTTGTGCACACAACAGTATTTCAAGTGCTCAGTACAGTGAAATGTGGCCTTGATATATTTTTTTGATGTGATTCTGTTGTGATTTGTTGTGATTCTCTCAATGGCCACTCCAGGGCTCCATTCTTGATATATACTTTGAAGAACATTATATGTTGAGTGCTCAACCTTGACATTACAGTAAACAAGAAACAGACATAGCATTATGTATCCTGAAAAAAATCTGAAGAATAACACAGGAAAGCCTTGGGGAAAAAATAACTTCCTCTTTTGGTGTGAGTTACAGAAATCACCAAGGGACCTAACATAAGTTGTGTATGAGTGCATGCTGAGAGATATTTGAGAAACTGACAGAATCATTCTCACCTGAGGGAGATGTCACTCCAAGCAAATTAAAGAAATCATAGCAAGGTTAATTTTGCATTCAGTGCCAATGCTGGCTAAGTGCTGTTGCAGTAAGCAATTTCCCACATTGTGTAGGGGAGCTGTGAGTACACTTCCTTCAGGGCTGCAATACACAGATAGGGCAGGCATCGCTGAAGAATCCATTATAGCATAGAGCAGCATTTTCTACATCAATTTATCCTTTTAACTCCTGAAAATGGAGAACAACCCACGCTGCTACATTGTGCGCTGCTGCCTTCTGGCCCCAACTCAAGGTGTGGGCCAGAACTAGGGGTAGAATCATACTGTGTGCAGGGCCTGCCTGAAAAACAGGCTGTTAGTCTGCCTTGATACATAACCCCTACACTGCACCCTGGCTGTCAATCTGAGACTGCTAAAATCCAGAGAATGGAAGTGGGCCAAAGAGCCTTAAGTCACATCTGATTGCATGTGCTGCCATCTCTGTGAACCGTAGAATTACCTCAATGTTACTTTCTGTGCTGACATATTTAGCCAAATGTACTGTGGTCGGGGACATACAATTTCAGGTGCTGGACCTGGCAGGGTAGAGAGATCTATGTGACTGTGTAATTAGAGAAATAGCTTAGACCGAGAGTAGCATACTTCAAATGACACATATGCAAACTGAATAACAAGCTCAAGAGAAAAATTAAGTAACTTGTTTGACCGAGGAAAACATTTGTTCTATCTCACAGGGGTTCTGCCCTCTTCTGGACTCTATGAGTAATATTCTCCTCCAGTCCCAGTCACATGTACGCAATCACCCACTGAAATTTGCATGTATGTAGCCGGCCAATCAGGATGTGCCTACCGATTACATGAGTCTCACACAGTATATAAGGCAGTATTTTGCAGTCTCTCATCCTTCCCACTTCAGCTACTGTGAATCTGCTCACTGATCTTACCTCTCCACAGATGGAGTCGCCTCTCCAATAAGCCTATTCCCGCCTGTCATGCCCCGGCTACATCACCACCGCTGGACATCTCTTCTGCTTTGCCTCAGTCGGGACCAAGCAGAGAGTGGCATGATGCAGCCACCGCCCGGCAATGAGAGCAACCCAGAGCTTAAGATAGATCTCTGCGTTGATGGTGAGTCCCCCGTTTCATCTGGTGCAGGACTGATATCTTTCCTGAGAGTGCAGGGCCACACAGAGACAGGATATCCCAGTGGCTGGTAAGTAAGCAGGAAGCCGCTACCTCCGCTGGTGCAGGATAGGCTGCTAGACCCAATCTTGGGCTAATCTTCAGTTTCTTTAAGGTTTGGTTGCAGGGAGGGTGCCACAGCTGAGCGTTAATGGAGTGGATGGACATAACACTGAGAAGCTGTTGTTCACTCCAGTTTTGCCATGTTCCTCCTCTGTTCTTTGGCATCAAGGAGATAAATCTATCTTCCCAAAAGGAGCTAGATTATCTCCCCGAGGAGATCCGGGACCTGTTGTCAATCTCAATCATTCCCACTCACAACAGACAGAGGATTTTTACTCCACATACTTCCTGATTCCCAAGAAGAAACCCATTTTGGATCTCTGCATCCTGAAACAGTGCATTGCCCAACAGATGTTGTGCATGCTAAACATGAGGAGATTGCTGGAACTGGTTCACCCCCATCAACCTAAATAATGCATATTTTAACATTGAGGTGGCAGAATGCAGTAAGTTCCTGCATTTTGCCTTTCAGGGATAGCCTACGAGTACAACAGGCTATCATTTGGTTACTCCCTGGCTCCCCACACATCCAGGAAGGGTGTGGTGCTGCAACCGCTATGTGACCTGAGCATGAGGGTATTCTTCTACTTAGACGACCTTATTGTCATGACCAGGTCTAGAGAATTGGCCATTTTCCACACAGCCAACAAGTCTCTGTGAGTTGTGTTCAATTCAGTCAGTCTGTGGGTCATTCTGTTGGAATCCAGACAGATGTCCCTGCAGCAGGCAGTCTTCCAGGTGTGTCAGAGAACAGCGGTGACAGCTTTGTCTGTCATGCCTGTCATGTTGGGGCTCATGGCGACAGGCCGTCCTGTGTCTCCACTGGGGATCCTACACGCGTGCCGCCTGCAAAGGTGGTTTCCCTGCCTGCGCTTGGATCTCAAGAGGCACAAGGACTGCATGGTGAACATTCCCCCATCACTGCAGAAGGTGTTCACAGATGCACCCCTGACGGTGTAGGGGGGCACCTTCCTGGGGAGAGCACTAGGTGGTGTGTGGCCTTCAGGGGAAAACCAACACATCAACCTCCTCAAATTTCAGGTGGTGCTCTTGGTTCTTCAACACTTCCTGATCCAGGTTCAGGGGAGTCAAGTGTTGGTGAGAACAGACAACCAACACTGCAAGACAATCCACCAGAGGGTGGACATGTTTGTACATGCACCATGGCCAAGCAAGCTGCTTTACGCCATTCCTCTTCTACTGTCTCATTCCCCCTCAGTTGGAGAGAGTGACCCAGGAGGTGGACACAATAGGCGTGCTGCCCAACCTCTCCAGGCTTGACTCCTGAGAGGTGCAAACTAAGAAAATAGATTATACCCCCTGACATGTGCAGTGGGGGAGGTTCTCTTTTTTTCTACAGTATCTAGTGGAAAAGGGGCTGTCTCATGCCACTATTAAAGGGTATGATGCAGCCGTCATGAGGGTTTTGGTGACAGACCCATCTTCGCCCACCCACTTATGAAGCGTTTCTTACAGGGGGTTAGAAGACAACCTGGTGATGCATGTCTCCGCCCACCAGCGGGAACTACCGTTGATGCTTGAGGCCCTAGTGAGTGATTCCAATGAGCCTCTGGAGCGCTCCTCTCTGAAGGCGTTGTCATTCAAGACAGCTTTGCTATTTGCGCTGACTTCAGATTGGAGAGTGAGTAAACTGTGTGCACTGTCGGTTCATCCTCTCCACTTTGGTCTGACCACATTCCACATGTGGTGTAGGAGCGTTGATGGATGCTGAGGACATATGCACAGCAGCATCTTGGTCTATGCCTTGTCCATTCATAAGGTTCTATTTCTTGGACATGACGGGCTTCTTTTCAATGGTCCATGCTCGCCAGGCCACTCAGGGAAAAGGGTGGCATGTCTGCTGTGGTGATTAGCCAGCTATGTACATGCAAATTTCAGTGGGCAATTATGTGCATGTGATTGGAGGAAAGTATTATCCTTAGACCCCAGTAGAGGCCTTTTCATGTGCTTATAGCACTAGGGTTACAATATTGTAACCTTTGTTCTATGCATTAGGATGCATTGATTCAAGACAAAATATGCCAACATTGAGAGATTTAATTTATTTCCTTAAAAACTTTATGCCACGTTCCCAAATATCGGTGGGTGTAGAGTACAAAGACGCAGTTAAGAAGAACTAAATAAAACAAGTACAATGCTGGTAGATGAGATCCGCTATCTCAAAGGGCGTGAGTTAAAATTGTTTTACCAGTGAATTGGAAAACATTGTTGTCTGTAACAACTGAACAAAAAGTTGACTCTGTACCCCAGCTTCACTGTGCTTATTGTTTAATTAACTGTCTTGGCCACCATAGTATGTGGAATTGAATCAATCTGTCGAGCTTGGCCAATGAATGAATACTACAATAAGTAATAATATTAGTGAATATAGGAACAAAAAACAGACTTTATAATTAACCATATTTCACTTATGTATTCAGTGGCTATACAAGATTTGCTGCAATGCAACATGAATGGGGGGGGGGGAAATGGAACAAAAACAAATGTAGATATCAGTCTATACATAGCTACCAGGTTATCAATATATTGATCCAATTCAGAAGAATATCAAAACAAACACTATCACTAACCACTGTGCTGACTGTGTCAAACAAACACTGCTGCTACAATAAAAAGTTAATTATGAACATTTATTATATTTCTCTTTTTGCTTGTTGTGGTCATTTTAAAAAAAAATAATGCTTTTCTCAATCCAAGTACTATGCACAGCAAAGTGTACAAGTGAAACTAAAAAATATGTCTCCCTACCTTCAAAGTAGTCTGGCCATCCAACTATGTAATAAATCCTTGAAAACTTTCTGTCCAAACTCACCACAAGGGTGTAACAATCAAAATAGCCCATTTCTTTTAATTTAAGGGGACCACCTCCAAAAGGGAATGAGCGTTAAAGGGTTAAAAAAGTCACTGCCTGGAAATAAACGTATGACTGCGAACTGCCATTAAATACGTGTGGTGGGAGAGTTATTCAATACCACATTTGAGTTAAAAAAGGTCTACTATTCATCATGTTACAGACACTCCAATAAAGCGTGTGCGCTTTGAGCACCTCTTTAGTTAGCAATACTCAACTCAACAGCTGAATGGGAAAGTGTTAGACACAGCTCCTGCTGTTTATATCTGAAATTCGGATTGCAGTGCCTAACTCTTTATCTTTCACCTCCCATCGTGTTTAAAATATGCTCAAGTGTCAGCTCTTGAACTGCACATCAGTTCACTGCAAACTATGAGAAAAAGAACCGAGTGCTGAGTGAGAGCTACCTGGTGAACAGACCGCTGAAACCTTGTTTAGCATCTATTAAAGAGCTGCCAGATTCCAGTGCACCATAGCAGGCACAACTCCAGGTATGTAGCAGTGATATAAAGTCAAGTTTGAATAATTCATTGCAGAGTTCACAGAGCCACTGACAACAGTGCTACTGTACTTATGCATTTATGGTGTTAACAGTTAGTTCAGGACTAGGGAAGTTCTGTTGGATCCTGCTCTAAGTAAGAGACAGTACACATATTGAAGTGAGATGTCAGTGCACAAGATACTCTTTCCTCAGGGTGTGATTTCGGGAAGATATGCCCCATGCACTTAAATGAAAAGGCAAAACAAAACATACAGTATGCAGTTGATAAATGTACAGTAGCTGCCTGGAAAAAGAGAGAGAGAAATGTGTCCCAGCTGAGTCCTATCACAGGAAGCAATCAAATATGTATTTGAGTATTCTAGTCAGCCTTTTCAAAGGTCACACTTCTATCCCATGGATTCAAATCTCAATGGAAAAAGCTTATCAAAGCAATTTTGCCCAGCCATCCAGCCGTCCACCCAACCAAACCGGACTGAAACAGACTATGTTAAAGGATATTTCAACCCCCCTCCCTATGACCTATGAAATAGTGGTGAGGAGCCATAGCGCGGTACTCCATGCGTAGGCAATACCCTCAAAGCCTGACATGTCACCCAAGCTATTGTAGGCTTTCTGAGTAAAGTAAGTAGCAATGTCAAGAGCTAAATTAAAAATGACAGAATGGCTTCTGGGAGTATTACCAGTGTACTTCTTCTAATGGCATTTCTCATTTGAATTCAGCTTTTATTTAACCATACAAGTTGATTCAGAACATGTTTTAAAGATATCAAAAGCCTGGGGGAGGAGCTGCAGGGTTGGAAACGATTGCATTGACACACACAAACTAGGCAGTTTCTCATTAGTTCTTTTCGACTGATGACCGGGCAGCACTGAAACAGTCGGGGGTAGAATCCTAGCTCAAGGGCACATCGACAGCGTTTGATAAGGGTGGGGAGAGCATGAAACATTCCCTTTGCACATCCAGATTTCACCAGCTGATAGAGGGATTCGAGCGGGCTTTCCAGTCACAAGTGCCCTTATCATGCAGCAATCACCCCAAACTCCTGAGGACTTCACTGTCAAGCAGAATTTCTACAAGGCTAATTAAACTGTTCCACAAAACAGAAATGATTCTTTAAGCATTTAACCATCAGACATATGCTGACACCATTCCTCCTCTAGCAGCACGTCAACAGGGATGATCTGCCTGTTACAAGTACTTGCTTCAGTTTGCATCTCTCTAATTGAAGAATATGCACTGACTTTATATGCACATATACTGAGCTAAATTATTATCTCAATAAACAGTTTATGGCCACACTTCAGTGGATGCACAAAGTTTATTATTAGCTGGCAGTTTGCTGGTTGGCAGGAAGGGGAGTGAAGGAAAAAATGCAAACACAAAACAGTCGGAGTGGGAATAGGAACTTGACAGTCAGTCAGGGAAATTTATCATTCTGTCAAACTCCACTGACTGCTGCAGCAGAACTATCTACAGAGTGAAAAATACCCACTCCCACCCAAAATGGCTGAGTGTTGAAGAGAGTAAAGCCAGCAAATAAAAACTGCCACGTAGACATGTTTGTCATAGTGATTTCACCTGCTTGGTCTCATGTCAATAAAAGCGATTAGACTCCTACCAAATATAAATGGCCAAAAATCTCAGCACTGGGGGAGGCGACAATGCAATCAGATCATGTTCATGTTACTCATAATACCTAATAAATGTGACTGAAAACAGACTATGAAAGTTACTTTATCCTTTTGAATAAAATAGCATAAGATAGCAATAGAATAAAATAAGCAAATGTGTTTTGAGTTTCACTGTTCATCAAAAAATGCAAATAATACTCTCTGAACTTGCTTGGGATAAAATTATACAAAATACCAAAGTTGGCTTCAACCCACCACCCCTCCAAAAAAGACTGGTGGAAGATTATTGTTTGATGTTTTAGAATCAATATCAAAGACTTTTTCAAATTCCTAAAAATCGCAATGGTTAGATTCTTTACTAATGTTTAATCTGTCACTTATTTGACTTCCTCAAATTTCTTCTTTTGCCCACAACCCAAACATATTCAGTTTACTACCATAGAAGACTAAAGAAACCAGAAAATATTCGCATTTGAGAAACTGGAATTAGAGAATTAAAAAATGACTCACCATGATTAATTGATTATCAGAATAGTTGGTATTTAATTCATAGTTGGCAACTAATTGGTTAATGGACTAATTGTTGCGGCTCTTATTTTTATACTGTAGTTCGTCCCTGCAATTAATGACCTGTTGGTGTTTCTAGACCCTGACAACAATAACCATGCTTTGGTGTTGATAGTGTTGGTAGCTCCATTCATGGTAGGTCATTGCAGGTCTGATACATTTTAATGGGTCACTCATAACTTAAATAAATGCTTCCATATGCTGCGACTGCATATTCAGGTTGCCTACGCACTGGTTGGAGCAGACTGTTCTGCATATCCAAAAGATTTAATGGAATTCCATCGATCGATTCCATCGGTAATTAGCCTATTACAACCTTTCAGTTGTACCACGTTCTTTGGACAAATCGCCCTTACTACAATAAACGACTCAAAGAGTCTATGGCAAATGGCTTCTTTTCTGATGTGCTTCAAGACAGTCTGTGATTACATTTAGTCCTGGGCCCTTTCATTTGACCAGCATATCATTTCTTCCCTGGTATACTTCAAAGTATGGACACTTCAAAGTAGAATGAGTGACTGCCACTCGGACTCTGAGGATGGCTCTTTTGATCATCTTCTGAAAACTCCCCTAACGCAATCAGGGCAAGCACGACAGAGAGGAGGATTTGACAGCCATAAGATAAATGCAGTCATCCTCACAGCTATCAGATAAGCACAGCATGCTCTAATCCATTAATATGAAAATGAGGGAGGATGGGAAGTGGCTGGGTGGGGGCTTTGCAGCAACAGTTAAATGCTTTGGAATGAGTTTTCAAAGGGAGGATTCAGTATTCAAAGCACTTAATGGTCTATGTGTGCTCAGACTAGCAGCCAACTAAAAAAAATAATAACAATAATAATAAAGACATTCTTTGTTAATGCATCTTAAATGATGGTTTACAAACTGCCAAAGCAAATTGAAGGTCTCCTTGCAATGATAAGAACTGCAATTTTTATGCATTGAAATGCTCTATCCTCATCAACATCTTCTATTTAGTGGCAGAATGTCAATTTGTGACACATTGGCTACTGCCTTGAACAGGTGTCAAAACCGGTGGTTGGAATTTCTTTTATTTTTTTTGTTAATCTGAAAAGTGTCTTTTCAAATATATGGCATATATACATATACTGCAACAATTTAAAGGATGTGTTTAATTTTAAAATAATGATTATAACCTACAGTATATTTATCATTTTTCATCAATATTGCATCTTGAAAAGGAGAAATCTCCTTTTTTCTGATTTCATTCCTTGCAGTAACTCATTCTCCACAGTTCATGCTATGTCAGTGCATTCCCTTTGATAAACAGCATAGATATTTATGGATATCAACAATTATAATGTCCATGGAGTTGCAGGTACCATTAACTGGTTATACACAGTTTCAATTGTGAATTTAATGATTTTGTCATTGAGTCACTTTTTTCTTTAAAATTATGACTTTCATTTCTCAAAATTTGACTCCAGACATTCTTTGGGAAATCACATTTGGATTTGTTAAATAACATGTAATGCAATGAGTTGGGAAAAGTAGGGTATTCATGAAGTTACTAACTGCAATGATTGAGACCGATATGTTGCCAATCAGTGTGGTAGAGGGCAAGGGATTGAAAGAGCTAGTTCAGTGCCTCAAGCCCAAATATGTTATGCCATCGAGAGCTACTGTGACTAAACGCATTGAAAAACACTTTGATGTGAAGAAAGACGAGCTAAATGTCAAGCTAACCAGGGCA
Source organism: Euthynnus affinis (assembly GCA_029490765.1). Taxonomy (NCBI): domain Eukaryota; kingdom Metazoa; phylum Chordata; class Actinopteri; order Scombriformes; family Scombridae; genus Euthynnus; species Euthynnus affinis. Next base: position 17,848,465 of record CM055848.1, on the reverse strand, counting down.
GACCAGCTAGTTTTGACCACCAACTGTTGAACAGCTCTCACAAATTCAAGATACATCACAACTTTTTTTTTTTTTTAAATTAACCTAACTGTTAATAGGTATCAGTCTATTGAAAGCGACTGACATTCCTAGTTCTTATCATCCATACCATTGATCTGTCTAGCTGTTCACAGTGATTCTGAAACTGGTGGTCAGTCAGTGAAACTGGCCCCATTTATTAACTTGTTGACAAAAATGATTAGCTGATTGATTAGCTGCTACTACTAGAAAACAGGTACAATTATTGCCTTAAATAAACAGTGCTGGGTGGCAACATCAATGCAATGTTTACTTGAAATTGTTATTACATCCATACCCCCCCCCCCCCCTTATCACTCCTCCCTCACCCTCTCATCTATTCAACCACATCACTCCTTCCCCTCCCCTTTCATCTCTTCATCAAATAAAACACCACAACTACCAGTCCTCTCTCCCTCTCAGTCTATCACCTATTGATCCCGTCCATGCTTCCTCATTTCCGCTCTCGATTCATTCATCCATCTGTCCGTCCATTTATCCATCCACCCATTTGTTAGCATGGGTAAGTGAGAGGTGAAGTGAACTCACCTAATGGGGTTATGTGTCTCCAGGAAATGGTTGGCTCAGGTTTCCCACTGGCTGTGCAGATGAGCGACACATTGCTGCCCTCGTTTACCGTGATGTCAGAGGAAATGTCATATATCTTGGGAGGAACTATAAAAATAGACAGATAAAAAAATACAGAAGATTAGCATTTCAAATATGCAACCTCTGGTTCATACACCAATATCATCTATATGTAATATTACACTAAAGAGGGAGGTAAGGTGAATATCTTTGCAGTGAGAAATTGCTTGAGTTCCAGTTCTGAGTTGAGAGATATATACTGGGCCTAAATGATCTCTTTACTTTAGGGAACATAACTTTTGATACCTTTAGATTCAGACTCCATGATTCAGTCTGACATTACCATCTTGTTAAATCTTCTCTCTAGGGGATAGAATTTGATTTTCCACTTGCCAATCAGTTATATCCAACCACTCTGATGATATTTTCAGTCAACACAGAGGCTGCCTTAGCCAGTGCAGTTAGCATTACCAGTCAAAAGTTTGGACACACTTTCAAGTGAACTAGTACACTGCTTGGCCTTGGGTGTTACTGCTTCAACACATATAAAAATTAATACTGTTGATGTGAGGTGTGGATGAGTATATACATCAACAACATGAAAGAAACTAACATTCTATTATGCACAGATGTTAAGTCCTGTAATAGTGAATCTTTTCTCATTTCAAGTGTAACGAGGGCTTCATTTCAAAATAAAATGCATGACATAACAGAGCTTTGAAAAAACATGCATCCTAAAATGAAGAGGATCGATCATATTGGGATCTTAGATTGTTTATTTTCTGTGGCTTTATTTCATATCATTTGAGTGGGTATATTTGCTCATGTGAAAAAACTTTTCTCAAGCTGAGCTGATATTAAAAGATGACATGTAAACACTGAAGACCTCTGATTGGTCAGTCATTATCACATTCATGGGATTTCTGTTTTAGATTAAGCTTTCTATGACTGCCTCTCCTCACTCTGTCATTCTCTCTCTCTCCTTTCTATTCAATGGGCTTTATTGGCATCAAAGTTTTTAAAACAATATTAATATCTCTATTAGTTACATATATATACAGTATATTCTATGCATGTATTTGTGTGTGTGTGAATGCATGGTCATACTGTGTATGTCTAGGTAATTCACTGTCCATCACTTGTGGCATGTGGAAACATATTGGGCAGCAAGATATGCCCTGTCTCCATCTCCTAGAAGTACTACTTTTAATTTTGAGATGTCATTAAGCTCTTTGAAAGATGAAATTACAGAGTAAAACGTGTTCCTTAAATGTCCTTAAATTTTCTTTATCTCACTGAATGTTTTACATTGTAGGAGGAAGTAGCAGTCTAGTAATCTCTCTCTCTCTCTCTCTCTCTTTCTCTCGCTCTCTCTCTCTCTCTCTCTGTCTCTCTCTCTCTCCCTTTCTCTCTCTGTCTCTCTCTCCGTGAGCTGCCGTGTTTTAAACACAGCATTCACACATGAGGAAAAAACACAGATTTGTGTTATTTTTTGTGAATTGTTGTTCTTTGTATTTACTGCTGCATTAGTTGGATGTAATGAATGAATGAAAAGGAGAAATGCAGAGGAAACAGTAACTAAGAGCATCTGTCTCCACAGTAAATCATCTTTTGAGTGTTTGATGGTTGTTTATTTGTGTTTTAGAACATAACGGTTGTGAAACAAACAGAAAATAACACTATATTTCTGTCATTCACAGGCTTTCTCTTTCTTAGAGAAAGCTTTCCACCGCTGTCTCTCCTCACCATCCCTGTCTCTCTGACACTCGCTCGTGCTCTCAGCTTGCTAGCCCCTCTCTCTCTTTTTCTTTTGTCTTTTTTAAAAAATGAGTCAAGAAGCTGACAGAAAAACCTAACTTTTAATGTTATCAAATGAAGAGAGATATCCTCCTGTCCTCTCTCATGATAGGGTTGTACAGCTGCTGCACAGCGGGGTGGCCCGCTGATCGCTTGTTTATTCAAAGTTTATTAATATTGATCATGACGCGTGTCCAAATTGTACCAAATTTGACAATGCACTTCCTTGGATCCCCAGCAATGCATCCACCAAGTGTGAAGTCGATCAGATGAATGGTTCTCAAGATATGTGACATACTTACATACTTACATACATACATACATACTTAGACGCAGACAGACAGAGATTCCTTCCTTTAGTAGATAGATAGGATGATACATGATGATGTTGGGGAACTATTGACCATTATTTTTGTGTACCAGAACACAGGAGAAGGGAGCTGTTTTTAATTAATCCAAGACAAATAATTGCTGTTTCTTCAGCAGACAGACAGTAACATGTTGGTTAGGCTGGCCAGCTGACTAAATAAGTAAGCTTCAGCAATACAGTCATTCTCCTACCATGAATTGAATAGTTTTTCATGTTACCACCAATTTCTGTAAAGATTTGCCATGATAATATGAAGAAAATAGATTATGAAAGAAGCTGGACTGTATTGGTTGCTAACATGTTAGCTTCTAGCAAATGCTAGCCAGGTAGTACACCCTGGCTATGTTCTGTATTCTGTATGTTCTTACAGTGCATAATGAACTCAGCTCTCTCTAAAAACCATGAAATCATGGACATGTTTAATTTATGTTTATTTTGTGTTTAAACACAGTTAGATATACATGAGCAGTGGTCAAGTTGTTGACTGATGAACTATGTTTAATATTTCCCAAGCTGGCAGAGCTTGGCACATCCAGTTAGTCCCATCCACAAAGGCTTTGACTGTCTCAGTTGTTTCTCAAGTTAGTCACAAAACCAAAACCAGACCTTTTTGAATCACTGAACAAAAATTGGGATGTGAGCAATGACTCAGGTCTGGATCTAGGCAACACTTTAAGCTGTCTATCACAAATCCAAGTAAGTCCTTCAACAGCATATCCTTGAAAAAGAAAAAATGAAGTTCTTTTCTACTGAGGGCAACTCATCAACAGTCCCTGCTGGACACCACTTACAATCATAATTGGCAAGTTTCTGGGCACTTAAATCCTCTCAGAGCTTTGATGTTAAAAGCTTCGGTATTTAGGATGTTCAAAAAACACAGACAGCACACATGCAGCCACCCACAAAGGCATTTAAACATATCCAAATAAGCACACATGCAAGCACATGTGAGTGCACACACACATATACACATAGAAGCTTTTGAGACACTATTTTAATCAGCAAGATTTGAATCTCTGAGGGAGCTTTTCTGCAGTGGACTGTGCTATACAGTAATGACTTCTCAGTCGTCTGGGGTTTCCAACCATTCTACCCAGTGATCCCCCCTGATGCGAGCTAAAAAACCAACAAATGAAAAGTTGATTCAACAATTTCCCTACTTCCTCTTAAGACCAATATGTTCTCTTTTTGGACCAATAGCCAACAGGATGATGCATAATTAAAAGCATCCGTCCTCATATAACTGGAACCTCTATGGCTTAAGGAAAACAAAACTTCTATAATTAAAAAATGGTACCACCACAGCTTGTATTGACCTATCCTAACACAAGCATAAGGCTCGACAATATAAGGGAGTGCCCAGGAAAACAGTCTCAGTGCTGGTGTTTTCTGTTTTGTTGGAGTTAGGCGTCATTTTTGATCAACAGATCTGGATCTAAATGAGATGAAAGTGGTGGACCTTCAGTGGAAGAGGACCAGAGGCGATGTTGAATCTAGGTTATTGCTTGTCAGACTCCTGTGTTTACTTGCTGTAGGACCCCACTGTTGACACATCTTCTTGGTGTCTGATAGCACAAAATTGAAAATGTTGAGGTTGTCTACTGATCCTATCTCTCTTTGGCAGGGACTGAGAGGTTTTCAAAGGTTCAGATGAAGAGCCCTCAGTTTTTCAGCTCAGAGCTGCTGTAGCTCAGTTGCTTTACAGTATTGTTTTACTGTTTAACCAAGTCCGCGAAACAGAATAAATGATCAATAGAAACAGTCAAACTTTAACAAAAGTTGGGAAAAACTTGAATCATCTATGGAATAGTCTATGAACAACTGAACAGTAATTTATTCACTAGACAATAACACATGCATTTGCTCCTAATCTTTAGAAACTATTGTAGTTAGACACCATCATATTTAGACCTGTGGCATTACATTATAAATTCAACCAAAACAGAGTTAGGTAAGAAGATATTGCCTTCAGAATATCCAACAATGGAAAGACAAATGTATTGTCCATGTTAACTTCTTTTTGGTAAGCAATGCACAGTTTAATGCCTTGGCACCATACCTGCCAGTTATGGTGCAATTTGATGACAATTCAAGTTCAAGTTTACTGTTAAGTATTAAGTGTTATTTGAGGAATATGGAACAAGTGACAGAATGACTTCAGACACAGCTAATGCATAAAAATGTGAAGAAAAATCATCCTAAACAAGGTCTTATATACAGTAAGAGAGAGTCCTGTTACTAAGTTACAGTTCTGATACATTGCAAGAAACTTCAAACTATTTGAAATTCCACACCTACTAATGAGACAATCAAGTTACCAGGTGGCAGCACAAGCAGTGGAGCTGCTTACTAATTATATATTATTATTATTATTGATGTCAAATGTCAATTAGATTAATGACTCTTATGTGTGTATGTATGCGTCTGAGTTATGAGTGTGAATTGCATTGTTCAATTTACACACTATAAACTGTGGCAATGAAAAAAGGCAACGCAGCAGAAAAGATGCCGTCTTAACCTCACACTGAGGATAATGACAATGAATGCAGTTTAAGGTACCATTATCTCACTTAACAGGAATAAAGTTGTTTCACGCCAGCGTGCTTCAGAGACAATTTTGCAAATATGTAGAAAATGTGCATACAGAATCACAGCATTCAAAATTGGTCACACCTGCTCTGGGAAGAATTTTCAGTATTTTTATGCTGCATTTCAGACTAAAACAGAAAAAAATTGACCAGGTTTGGATGAAAGGAATCGAGCCTGAAAGTTCTGAAAGTCAGTCCCAGTTTAAATTGGTTCTGTAGACACTTGTCCAACACATTAGAGAAAATATAGTAAATACCTCAACCTCTTCAACCCCAACCAATGTTTGACAGTGTGCTTCAGATGCGTATCATGTCATTTTTTACAGACTGTTACTGTTTCAAAGTTAAGCCAACTAGACTGCTTGGTGTGTTTGTTAGGGATATCTGTGGTCATGGCAAATAAATTATGAATAAGATACAGTTAAGTTAAAGTGACTGCTTGGGTAAAGTTGGTTTGAGAATGATTGTGGTCACGTCTAAGGTGTAAATTATTCACATGGACGTTCGTCCCTGCTGTGAAAAACATTTTAGACGTCGTTGTGGAAATCCTCACTTGACAAATTCTTGGTTTCCACATTACCTTGAAAGCTTGCAGAATCCATTACTATTATTTTTTTCCTAGGATATTTCTCTCTGAGTGCTCTATATTATCCATTTTACACCTCCTCCACCTCTTAAAGATCAGTCGTGACTGTCCTGCCCCTTCAACAACAGAACATTATAACCCTCCCCTCGATACGTACACACGCAGCTTGTTGTTTTCTTTACATGCTAATTCATTAACGATGCTATGATTGTCATGTTTGCCCATTCCTCTCTAATTTCCCCTTCTTCAGCCCTGCAGGAGGTGCTGAGAGTGAGCTGCCACAGCTGATCTGGGCGGTGTCATCTCTCTCCTGGCAGACGCCTCGGGTGAATAAATAAGACTCTAATGACGCCACCGTGAATTACAGAAATGCTACAGCTGCACTATTAAAATGCAGAGGTTTTCTTCTAGAGGTGCGAAATAGAATATACAGAACTAGACTTTTCTATGAATTCTGACAGGCCTCTCCAGGATGACTATTGCTACCAAATTGCAGGACCCCATTACTGGCTAAAGCTACTGCCATCCAGCTTTCCAATTAGAGCACAGAGGGGAAGCCCGGCCACTTGTTGTAATGGACGGCAGAATGGGTGTAGAGAGAGGTACAGGAGTCAGTGAGAGCTGAGAGGGAGTAAAGGAAGGTGAGAAAAAAAAGAGTGAAAGTCCTTCTTCATTTCCTGTAATTCAAGTTCTTCATTTGACCACCATCATCCTACAAACACAGACGAAATGAATGAAGGTGCTGTAGCTGCCCTGGGCATATTTCCTGTTCAAACACAATAAGATGTAATGGTCTTATTAAAACGCAGATGCATCCTGATCTGAACACAGATCGTCTTTAATCAACGACATGTAGCACTTTAAAATTGGATTAGGGGCAGATTTGAGTTTTACTTTTCAGCTTTGTTTGATACAGTGAAGAAATCCTGGGGAGATCTTTGAGTAACGCCTTGCAATTCTAAAATTACCAACTCCAAAGCCTCCCCAAACCGCAGGTTGTTAGAGATGACATTGATATAGATGGATTATAATAAACCTGTAAAATATATCTGTGTTTGTAGGGTGTAATATACACCTCAGTAATGAGACAGTTCCCACACAGCTATTCCTAAAGGTTTTCAATTCCCTTTCCTCACTGCAGGCAGCAAAAAAGAACCAACTTCTAGTCCGTTAATTAGGTGTCAGACATGGAAACTAAACATAAACAGTGACAGATTATATTACTCAAAGGGATTACCTCTATTTGCAGTGTCATAAAGCGGGTGCAGATCATTTGTAGTACTTAACTTTGGAAAAAGTTCAACCAAGTAGAAAGAGAAATTTGTTATTATTGGCCAGTGTTTTTCACTGCTTGCTATATTTGTGACGGTAACACATAACCTCAGTGGTTGGAAAAACTATGAACCTCCGATTTAGCAATTTGCATTTCTTACTGTAAAGATAGCTGACTTTGTCTATCACGCCATTATTTCCTGGCCCTAGGGCTCAGCCAATTCATTTATAATGTCTTCAATAATGTGTAATATGTTGACTTTTTGGATATAAAAAGATTTCAGAAAGACTGACAGTGATGTGTGTTTGTGTCGATGTGTGTGCATGAATGCATGTACATATGTGTTTGCCTGCAGTGTGTGCCTTTAAAATAAATAACACAGTATTTCACTCTCAGGGCATAAACTTTGAAAGTCACTCTAGCTTTACCTCCAATATCACCTGCTACTCTCTCATAGCGTTATTAAACATATCAGTCTCAATCATTTTCAACAGAAAAACACACAAACCCATACACCAATAATAAAAAGCAATAAAAATGTTCAGAAAAATGAATGTTTTCTTTTTCTTTCCATTTATTTGAGCCCAGCAGCAATAGAGATGGACTAAGTGTTGGAAAAGCAGGGCCAAGACATAAAACCTCATCAACTCTTACTGTTTGTCTGTTTTTGGCATCTCTTCATATTCTAAGATCGCCTTGTGGCTAAGATGTTGGGCAGGTTAATAAAGAATGAGATGTAAGGAGCGACGGCAGACAGTAAACGGCTTAAGACACAAATAGATTCTCGGCAAGTGCACATTAGCGGATGAACATTATTCCATAATGGTATCATTACGTATGATGAATTCAGTGATTCACCCTATTAATGTACTGCAGAAATTCGCTTGAGGGTACAATGATGGTGTGTGATAGTGTGGGAACAGTACAGTATAACATACTGTATGTCAGCAGAGGCACAAGCTTTTGTTGCAATCGATCAGAGATTTGTGTTAAGTGATAAAATTGTGTCCTATATAATACATACTATTTAACATGGGATTCCTCTGTTGTGTTTTTTTTTTCTGTAGGTGTGACCTAGTTGTTATTTTTGTTGCTGTGTCTTAACCAGCACCTACACCTCACTGTATCACTGTAAATGCACCTGGCATACGTTCTTACAGTAAAATCTATGCCCATTGCTTTAGTTGTAACCCTGAAGTTATATGCTTTTATCAATTTTTTTCAGTGGCCCACTTTTTTTTGCTTCAAGGCAGAATCCTATCTCTAACTGAAACAGAAATGACCCCAAAACTGTGGTAACAACAATGTACTGGTGAGGTGTTGATAGCCTTGAAAAAAAGAGAAAACACAGGACAATTCTACCACTAACCCTCAATATATGGATGTTGCCACAGTCATAAAGTGAAACAGTTTTCAGGGTGTCTTGGTTCTTGGTTATTTGCTGGCAGGAAACAACATTAAAATTTAAAGTGTGAAAGATTAGGCTTTGCATGAGTATGTATTAGTCATCATTTGTGTGTGGGGTAGGAGGTCTGGCTAAAGTTATTTGGACAGATAATGAGATGATAAGGTTGATAAGCAAGAAAAAGAATAAGAACATGATGAAAACAAGCTCTGCTTCTTGTAGAACTCTGAGGACACTATGAACACAGTTTTTGTTCGACTTGTAATTAACCATTAGTTTATGATAATATTCCTGTCATGACCTAATGGTGCAAAAATAACATGCTTCCGCAAATGTCACAACTGATACATATGATGAGTAATTGCCAATGAGGTTAACGATGCAGAAAGCGTGATTATTGAGAGCTTGTTACCAATTTCATGCACTTCAGGGGAATTCATGAATTAAGGGAAATCAATTGATGAAAATGAACTTTTCGAAATACCTTGTGAGAGGCAATTAATCTTCAATGGGAGAGCTGCACTGGGCATGTAATTCAAAGATAAGCTATCACCCACTTATTGAAATAGTTTCTAATTTATTCATGCTAATCAGTGTCTTTCAGCCTCAGCATCTTGCTTATGTTAAACAAAATTCGTCTGCATGGGCCACTCTCCTTTCGCTCTCAAGAAAGATCACTGGTTTTTCAATTAGTGGCTTGGCAACAAAGTGTCTTTGATAGGCGAGGCCGCGTGCAAAGCTTATTTCAAATCATTTATTGTCAAAATGAAACACTGAGGGCACACTGCTTTCTAACAAGGAAATATCAGCCTGTGACCAAACGACCGTTGTTATGGGTGATCCTCTGTGTATCTGAGCTCTCCATGTGTGAGGAGAGTGTTTCTGTGTGTGTGTGTGTGTGTGTGCGTATGAAATGGATGATCTGATGTGAGGACACAAAGCTCTGTCTCCATCTGTCACTGAACCTTGATGCAGCATTAAAGGTCAGAGTTCAAACTTTAGAACCCGGGTCGTGATTAATGGGGAGAGAGCAGTTGGCAGCTAGCAGACACAGAGTCATGGGAAAGGAGCTCAGCTCAGTGAGTGTTTGTATATGCTCTTTACTGGCTCTTTGCTCTACAATTTGTGATACCCCAAATATGTACTGCGTCAAGACAGACAAGACACTGCTACTGTAGTTAGGGTCTAGTGTTATCATTATCTATTAAAGGGGACTTAACAAAGCATTTATGCAGTAATAGGTTGAAGGCTGGGATCTTTTTTGGATCTTTAAGTGTGTTAATGTTAGTGTTTAATGTGAGACATCCAACATCATAACAGTATAAAAATCACAGAAAACTACGAAAGGTGTGATATGTCCCCTTTAAAAATCAGGGTCAAAATTCAAGATCCAAAAACCGATAAATTTGTAAGTTCGGAATTTGTAAGTGAGTCTTTTCTTCATCTATAGCAGGGATGTGCATCTCTTGTAGTGAAGGGTTGTCTCCAGTTTACGTGCATATGCTTTGGGACCAAAACAATTGCTGTCAAAACAATTTAATAATCAACTTACTCCCACATACAGAAAAAATAATTCTGGGTGGGAGTTCCACTTGAGAAACAGTTTAAAGAGGAGGAATCAATCTAAATATCAAATCATTGGTCACAAATTATTGGTCACATTTCTAAATAATAAAGGCATACTGCCTCTACTAATAATTATATACAAATAAATTGGATTATACCAATGCAAAGATGTTAGAAACCATGCATTACAAGTTCACCTCAAATAGTATCTGGTGCACACTGCATTGTGAATGTTTACGCCAGTGCACTGATGCAATCATCTCAACCCCAATGTTGGATGTCAGATGTTGGACGCATATGTAAGACCTTGAGTCATTTTCAGAGATGTTGTCTTATTGAAATCCCCCAGTTGCTGCTGGGAAATTCATTCTTAGAGATCTAAAAAGCCTTTTTGAGCACAGAAAACTGTCAATTTTTCAAGCTACTTTTCAAAGTGCCCTTGATAGTTACGACTATCTTTTAAGACATCCTAGTTTGGCCTTCTAGAGGGCCTATCATCATCATCATCAGAGCAAAACTCATTGTTCTTAAGCTATTACCTTAAAATATTAACATGTATCTCTGATTGGGTCATTGGGTACAAATGAGTCCTGAATTTCCAGTAAGAGTGAATTGTCCAGACACAAAAAAGTTTTTCAGAATGAGTACCACATCCATTCATTGTTTGTCAAACTCTTCCTCTCTCCTCTCTCTCTGTTCTGATTTATTTCTCATTGGTGAGTCATATAAGTCCATGATAAATAGCACTGGCTGCCAAACAATTCAAGGCTGAAGTGCTGAAAAGTATTAGTGATTATTCTCAGAGTGTGTGTCAGTGTGTAAGTGCGTCTGTGTGGTACTTGCGTCTGTGTGCACCCACAAACACTGAAGGCGTGTGCGTGCCGCATGTGTATTGTTATTTGTGTGCGTCAGCTGCCACATTCATTCTCTGATGGTGCCCAGTATCGACCACTTTTCTCCACGATCCTCCTCGCAGGGTAGTAGGAGAAGATTTGGATGAAGCATGTAGGTAATACAGGGCAATTCATACCCACTGAGGTTTTGGATATGCCACAGTCATGAATATTCAATAAATTTCTCATTATTAAAAGCTCTGAGCTTGTACTTTGCAGAATATGGATGTCAGCTCTTGCTATTTGTTTACAGCGTTACTCCAGAGCTTTGATTGTTTAAAAAGTTATGTTTATACAGAATATCAGTGACTGATCATTTAAAATAAGGAACTGTACCTTCTCTGATTTGCCTGGTTTTTGTATCTTTCATAATATTTTCTCAGCCATGTCAGTCTAGGTCTATAAATAAACATGACCACTGGATTTTCTAGCAAAGCAGGAGGGCCTCTGCAATTGGAACCTAACACAACTAAAAGTCAAGGAAGCAGGCAAAGGGAGGAAATCTCTCACTGCTCTTTAATTGCACTTTGGGCATCAGATGGATTTCAGGGATGAGACAGCCGGGCGGCACCCTACTGCTGGTGGTCAGTCTGGATTCAGGGTGATGTATGCAATTGTGCTGTAGGGCCGGGAAGTGCAGCCTGTGATATTTATCTGCCCAATTAAGGCCAGTGTATCTCGGAGATGTCTGCCAATGCTTCACCCCCGACAAATCTGTTTCACAGCTATCGTACTGTTGATGAACATTGTACTGTATGATAAACACAGCCTCAAGGACCGTGCTTGGATCCACACAGAAGTGAGAGAACTCATGTCTCTGTTGTGATTTACACCTCTGAGAACCAACACCACCAAAGCCATGGGCTAGCACCACTGGTTGATGCAAATTCTGAATTTAGCTTGTTCTCACACTCAATTTGACAGTGTTATCCTCCACGGCATTTCCGGAGTGGACTGCATGTCCAGAATTCAACAAAAAAATTGTAGTTTATTTAAATTTCTCTTCATAACACACTGCCATTTACAAACTGAGAGGAGTTACAGTTTTTCATCACTTACAAACGTCCCTGACCTGAGCATTATGTTGTAGCAGATGTTGTAATTAAAGACAAAAACAGATACACATTTCAGAGTAGAGGAGGGCACGAAGACTGCGGAGAGAATGTTGGATGATGTCTAATTTGGACAGTGTGGTAAAATAACTTCAAACAAGTATAAATTAATTAATTAATGATTGAGAACGGTTTCTGTTAAAAAGAGAGACTCACAGCAAGTGTGTTGAGTGTGACATTAGCTTGGCGTCAGATCTCTCCATTCAACCTGATTCACATTCTAGTGTCAAGATTCAAGCTTTAGTTTGTCATTTTCTTTTGTACTTTTTGTACTTGCATCCTCCCAGCTCACAGCAGTGCAACAGCAATAGAAATTCCCCCAAAAAGGAAGAAATTCTCCTAAAAAATGCTGAAAACATGTAAATCCCAAGAGAGAAAAAAAACAAACAAAAAGAAAGAACAGTTAGCAGCAAAGTGCTTTACAGTACATTTAGAAAGAAGGGTGAATGTTTCAGTTCAGTGTTGACAGCTGGTGCATGTCAATGAGTGACCAGCACTGATGGGGGGGGGGGTTATATAATCTATTTTACCGTCCAGAGAACAGCTTCTGCATCCTATCGCACTGCTTTCAATATTTCTTCTTCGGCGCAGCTCCAGACAAGGCCGTGGTCTCCTTTGGGCCCACTGGGCTTAGCAGACCAACCTCGCTCAGCTGATTTAGCTACCAGCCAGTATTTCTTGTAGCAAAAGTCCAACAAATGTCCAAAAGAAACTGACGATCATAGACATATTTTTCTTGCACTCAACACAATGACATATGTAGATATGGACAAAGAAACTACATAGTCGGAACTAGGAGAGGCCACCACAAACGTTGGTTGTGCCACCATCACGCCAGCTCATGGAGAGAGAGAGAGAAAAAACTGCACCAACAAGGACTCCTTCATTTCTCTTCTTGGCTTCACAAAATAACTCTTCTGTTAGGTTCACCGGTGCTGTTTCTCCTTAGAAATGTAACAGGTAACAGTGACAGGTAGCAGTTAGCCGTTGACAGCTAGCTAGTTATTTTGATTTTGAAAATATATCCAAATATATCCTTCTGTTCTTGTTGATTAGTGTTGTTACCTCTTCTTTAAAGTCCTTTCTGAAGATTATTTGAAAGTTATGTTGCAAAATGTCACATTTTTTAGGTCCAAGTTTGAGATCTATACAGGCTGCTAAATCAGAGCTTTGTAGTTGATTGAGATATTTACATGTTGAGATATTTCATAGAATAAGCGAAACCTGCCCTGCTGGTGGTGCTAGCAGAAAAGTCAGAGGGTCACCAAAGTCAGTAGGATTTATCCTCTAGAATCCATGGATGTCCAATAGTTCTTGAACAAATGTGACAAAATAGTGACGAGAGTGGACTTACAGAAATAACAACTCTCACCTCAGTAAATTGGCATGTATATGGAAACAAAAGACAAACACCACCAAACAGAAAACATAAACATGATGTCAAACCTGGTAACAAAATTCAGTCTCATTATCAGGCTAATAGCGTATGACTATGTTGTACTGATGGAAATAATGCACTGGAAATGTGCATTATGCTGAACTCACCATGACAACAGGTAAACATAAAGTAAATGTTGAGTTTGCATGAAAGGCAAGAAATAAACACTGGAGATGGGAGCAGATCAGTTAACAGCAAGGCTTCTTACTAAAATTATGTTAAACAGAATTAGAAAAAATGAGAAACTGGGATTAAAATATTATTCTGTATTAAATAAATCCCTAGGGCCCTTTTCACCTGAGGTAAATAAAGCCACTATTTGAAACATTACATTAATCCATGACTCTTCAATGATTTTTACAATGAAAGCAGAGACACGATAACTTGATTTGGTTGTGCTTAAAGGTGAATAGCAATGATTATCACTGTTAAAGATCACACACACACACACACCCACCCACCCACACAGACACATAAATGACAACGATTAATGGCTAACTAAATGTCAGGGGCCATAATGGCAAATCTGTTCCTTTAGACACACTCATATTCTCTCTACACTGTCTCTGCAATATCAATGCCAGGCTGCATTGTTTTACTGCATTATCATTCCACCGAGACTCTTGACACACAGTTATTCCAGCTGGTGATGGTAGCACTGACTCACTATCCTCCAACATGATATCACACATACAGTCATGAGGATGTTTTTTTCATTGATGTTTTCATATTTTTTTTATTATTACCAAAATCTATTTTTGCCACAGAATAATCTAACTTCATTTTGACCAAAAGCTCCATATCCTTGACATCAATATCCATATAACTTAAATCACATTGATTCCTGCATTGCAAACTAAAACTAAACAAAATTAAAGCCTCACCTGACAATTACTGTCAATATGAATTAATCTTCCAATTCCTATTTTTGATTAGTCAAATAATCATTGTCTATAAAATGTTAGACCACAGTAAAAAGGCCCATCACCAAAAGGTCAAAACCCAAAGTTATTCACTTAAAAATTATGTAAAACAGATAAAAGTTACAGAAAAAGAAAACATATCCTCATATTTGAGAGGCCAGAGCCAGAAAATACATAGTCAGGGGATTACCAAAGTCATTAGGAATATCATCTGGGAACCATGAATGCATTAATCCATGTAGATGTTAAGACATTTTTGAAGTGAAAACTTTGACCTGCAGGTGGCAATAATGGAAAAGTGAGTGCATCACCAATATCATTAGGCTTCATCCTCTGGACACCTGGATATCTGTACAAACAACAGTTGAGATATTCCACTGAAAGCCAAAAATGTCAAGCTGTGAATGGCACTAGACGAAAAGTCAGAGGGTCACCAACCTCTGTCTGTGCAAAAGTTCATGCCAATCCATTTAACTGTAGTTCAGATATTTCAATCTTGGGCAAAGTGGTGAACTGACCGACTCACCAGGCAGGCAGACCAACGTTGCCCTCCCTAGAGCCATGCTGCTAGCATGCCTAATGCTTAGATTGTAGTGTTGTATCACTGCCAACTCCTAACCCTAACCCTAGCCTTAAACACATTCTGGGTGTAATGTTAAGGGATTTCATCTTTCAGGATCCATTTGGTATAAAATACTGATAAAAATTAAAATTTCAATTCAAAGTAGTATCAAAGTGCAATGGAATATTTGTTGTCTTGTCAACACTGCTTTGCATCTCCCTCTGTAAGAGTTGCATTCATGTATATAGAGTAGAGAACAAGAGACAATGAAGGAAATCAGTTGAACTGCAAGGATGAAATCTTGGGTCGATTTTACAATTGTTAAGCAGAACAAGCACAAGACTCACTGAGTGGACCACAATAACCACTGAACAGTATGTTGAGAGGTATGGCTGCCCAGTAAGGAGAATGACTTCTTCAGTTGTTCATTTTTTTTATAACACTTATAGGCTATTATAGTAATTTGCCAGTCTAATAGTAGCTCTCAATTTCATCTTTGGGTGAGTCACAGTGAATATTGACAAAATGTCCTGCTATATTTTAGTTTCAATGGAATATGGAGACCTTAACATTCAATTGTTTAAGCCACTTGACATCAAGTTTAAATGGGAAATTGTTTAAGCAATATGTTTGCACAGTGTAATCTACTTTTAATTGAATACAGAGCCAGGCTTCAACTATGCTTAAACTTTATAGTATTGATGTTGCTAATCCTCAAGAGGAATTCTCACCAGTAAATGACGGAGAAATGTCATTGTGGAGGTGTTCATTCCCTGGATTAATTCAGAGAGTTGCGTTAAAGTGTAGTTGACAGGACTGTATTTTTGGACTCAGGTCATGAGAAAATGAAATCTATTTTAAATGTGTCTAGTAATTAACAAGAGTGACAGAATCATAGCATATTAAGAATGAACTGTGATTTCCTGAGCCTTTTTATGCCATACTCTGTAATTATACTCTATCTCTGTCCTGACATCAAAGAAAAGAGCGACGACCTGAGCTTTAACCCTCCATTTCACTTCTTGCTGAGAAACACTCTTCCCAGACTGACTCACTCCATGGGCGTGGGCGATGAGTTTTCACTGTGGATCCGCACTGATCCATATTAATGTCCAAAGCATTTTCATCACATACAGGATTATAACTCACATTTTTGAAAACGTTAACCCTATGAAGTGCTGCATCACACTGGGACATCAAATCTTCAATAAATCCTGTAAAGAAAATAATGAATCATAGCTTTGCCATTCATTTTAATAGTTCATGATCCTGTACTAGTTTGGTAGAAGATACATATATATATACATATAAAAATAAAAACTGATTCAGAATACAATATGTCACCAAGATTGTTTAGCCCCGCTTGGCCTAGAATTTGGGGGTTTTAGTGATGATAGCACATTACCAACGCCCATGTGAGCAGACACTGGTGAAACGAAGTATGTCTCTTTCTCCCCTCCTCGCTGTGACAAGATATTCTTAGATGAGAGGTGCTGTGCATATTTAATACATTATCACATCTACAATCTTAATTAACAGGGAGGGGGGGAAAGAATGGCGGCTGAGGAGGAGGGTAGTCATGTGATGTGAAGAGGGGCGGGTTGGGCCTGATACCAATCTCTCATTCCTCTGTATCCTACAAGAGATAATGGTCAGGATAGACTGTAAATAGGTCAGTGTATGCATGGTGGATATACAAGGTGAAGACGAGTGTTGGAGAAATAGAAGTAAAACAGAGGAAAAAATTTAAATAACCTGACTGGTGTGGACCAGGAGCATCTAATGGTCAGAGTTTATGGTGTTGTCAGGGATATCTCAGTTTCACATGACAATCAGTACATGGCCATAAGGCAGAACCCATTCACTGTAATCTTGTTAAGTCAAGTAGTTAAAGGAAGGTTTTAACTGCCCAGCAGTTACCTGTGCCAGATGTACCTGGAGGAAAACAAAACAAAAAAGTCTCCTACTAATAATTCAGCAGACCCTGATGGCTCTGATAATTATTGCTTTTGGCTGAGATTATGTGAGAGACCTTTTAGGGCACTGGTAGATCTGAAGTAAAGCGATATGATAAACATTTTTACTCCTCCAAATGATTGGTGTGGTAGTGCACTGTTGCAGAAATATGGCATTACTGTAGTTTAACTCCATCTATACGTCACTGTAGAGAACATTACACTTTTTCTTAGGTTTCTCTGTTTGCTGGTGTATCATACTGATAGTACTCCCACCAGCATGAATGATTTATTTTTCACCATCAGCATATGGCGCTTCAGATTTCTCTCAGTTTGCAGTGATGACAAAGAGCAAAATATACTGTATTGTGCCCTTTACTTCATGCAACTCTGAGCTGTGATGCCAGTGCAGTAGTGGGTTTCTAATTTTTCTGCAGTTTTCTCACTTTGTCATCGGTGCTGTTTAATAGCAATGAAGCTTAGGGAGGAGAGGCACAGATGCAAACATCTAATTTGTTGAGGTGACACAAGGTCTGTGAGGGGGGGATAAATGTCATGCAGAGATTAAATGATTCTGAGAGATGAGGGAGCCATCACAGCCATAGCTACCCACCTCGCCTTTAATGTGCAGCATGTGATTCATGTGTTAAGAAGTGTGACGCTTACTACGGATTCCTGTTGCTGTAACACTGATGTAATGTTCAGGTGAGGGGAAATCTCGTGAAATGTGATTAAAAAGAAAAAATATTAATTTGTGGCTCCAATTGGAAAATGTTTCTCGTTTCTCATTAATAGTTTACAGGTTTGCTGCCAAAATAAAGTTAACACCACACAACTTAAACTATGAAGTAGCACAATAAAGACATTTTCCTTGTTCCTTAAAGTTATAATCTCTAAGATTTTCATTTAAATAAATGTCTATTGAGTCATTATTTATCGCCAGATGAGGTAACACAATGGTGATTAAGCCTATGGCCTGCTGATGACAGCTCTTGCATTTTCAGTATTGTGATTATTATGAACCAGGTGTTGATAGTGACTTTCCCGCCATGCATTCAAATCACAAGTGGTGCAGTTAGTGATGCATTATCCATCATCCAGTGGAAGTGAAGTCTAGTGAGGTCCAAAAGCACACCTGCAATTACTGCTTAACGCCATATGGTGCCACCAAAGAGAACAAAACTGAGATTTTCAAGATACTTAAAGTTCAATGACAAACACTTTCTATTTTAAAACCTTAAATGAACCCTGCCATGCACTTGAAATGGGTTGGGACCGTGGCATATTTCCATACATATACAGTAATCCCTTATTGCTCCTATTTTTTGTGTTACTCCTCATGGTGTACTGTCTACCAAAGCAAAAGTGCCAAAAAGTCCAACGCCATGAAATCCTTTTACTTCAACTGTAACATTCGTGTAGCAGCATTAATAAATGTTGTATGCTTGGACTGAAAAACCCAGATTAAAGTGTCTCATTTTTTTTTTCTCAGCAAGTCTTCCCTTTCCTTTCAGAAGATGAAAAAAACAGCGTGCTCCCAGAAGCCTCTGCAACATGACAGAGCAGCTCCCCTGCTACATCTCATCTGTAAAGAAATCCCTCTGTTCTCCATGAGTGGGCTTAAGCATGTGTACACAAGTATTGCACCGTGACAGGTAATGATTCACAACACACAGAGTTTTGACAAAGGAGATAAACAAAAGTACAATATGGTGTGAAGTTATGGAGGTGGCTACAAATATATAAATAAAGAAATGATGGAGTGGCTGACAATATATTGAACCGAATTTTTAACTACCTCGGGTACCCTGTCAAGAGATGTGACCGTAAGCATGTATCAGCTGGAGTGAGTCATCTGTGTTTCTTCCTTGCAGCTCACACTCAAGATACACAGCTCCTTCTCAGCAGCTGGCAACCCATTTGCCTGATGACTCAACAGTTGCAGATTTAGATAACACAATCATAACACCATCAAGCTTTACTAATAGCTGAAAAGATGAAAAGTAACAAATACAAAGCATATTTATGGGTCTCTTTGTTTAACTTTCTTTTTAATTATTTTAACTACAGTGATAATGACAACATGTTTTTTTTCTGTTTTATATTTGTGTTTTTGCTTCACTGTGCAACCACTGTCAGACTCTTGGTTATAAATGTGTTATGAAGCTAATACTAAGCAGAACAAACTGAATTTTATTTCTAAGCTTTATTTATCCAAATTATGGCTTCTGTGAAAGAAAAACGTAACATTTGGTAACTATAGAACCACAATTTGTATGCATAGGTCAAACAGTAGCTCAATCTGAGCCACTAGGTCACATCCATCAGGAATTCAGGGTATCGCAAAACGTATTATACAGCTGACAGCTGGCACATTAGCTCCGGCTTGATTGTGGCCATATGGCCAGTGGTGAGGAGCTGCCATGACCCGAAACACCCCTGGTAAGATTCCCATTACAAAATGTTCTTCAGAAAGCCAACATCTACAAAAACATGATGGTCCTGTAGTGACTATTACTGCCTGCCAAGCAGATGACTACAGTTTATCACATGTATATTTAGAGTCATGGTGCACCTGTAAAATGTTGCTGAAGGAGAGGCAAAGTGATTTCAAGTTTAACCCAAAATACCTCTGCTGGCTGTCAGCCACTCTACAGTTCAGTCACTCACAAGACTGTGCAACCCGTATTTTACTGGATGTATAATGAGGCATTTTTAGCAGATGGCATATGTAAAGTGGGTTACTATAAACCACCTTTTAGAAGTGGGTTGGGCTTTATATAGCCAATACTGTTGAGTTATCCATCTTAGAAGTTTTTTTCTGAACCCCTGCACTTGCAGTTTGACCTAACCCTACCCATTTTTGGGGTTTTCATGATAAACACTCAAACTGGTTGTCCCCAGCTTCAGGAGAATACACAGTCTGTTGTCTCAGGGTTTCTGTCGATACTGAGTGCCAATACAATACCAGTGTTTCCTGTTCAAATTTGAAATCTGTATGAACCTTCTTCGCTGCATGGAAATAATTCAAACTCTAACTGCTAAAAGTTCATTGTTGATGAGATGTCAGACCTCATTTTCTGAGACATTCACTTTCATTGAAAGTCATTGCTGAACAAACTCCAAAGTTCATGCTGTGTTTTAGAGCCACACTGATTAGCTGATTAATAGATTAGTTGATTGCCTAAAATTATTGGCAACTAGTTTGAAATTTTTTCAAGGAAATATAGCTAAAATGATTATGATATGATGTAAAACCTCATGGTGTTGGACAAAAAAGACATTTAGAGGCGTCACCTTGGACTCCTCTGCAGCATTTTTCAAAATGTGCTCATATGTTATGGTCCAAACAATTAATTGTGAAAATATTTGGTTAACTACTCAATAATTAAAACAATCTGTTGGAATCTTATAATGTACAAAATGTACTTTTAGAGAAAACATATGAAGTCAATTTTTTTAACGTTACTTACCTGTAGCTGCATTAACACATCCGACTTCACAGTAAAGGACTCTACTGCCTTCACATTAAAATGCATTTATGTGAAGCACATGCCAGATGTGACGAGTGACAGCAGTAACACATCAAAATGAGCTCACTGCAGCAAATGTGATACTTACGTTTTTTATTGGGGACCTGTCACATCTAAATAAGGTCACTATTTAGCTTGATCCTGATTTGATGGATCGGTTCAAGTTGGAAAGGTGAGTTTTGAAAGAGGGACTTTACCGTTCGCCAGGAGGAAACAAGGGGCAAAGGGGAGAAAAAGTAGGGAAGAAAGGAAGTGCTGCTTGCTTGCGGGGCACTTTAACAAGCAACAAGGCTGCTGATGGACACATTGGCAGTGGCAGAGATTGCCCCTGTGACCTTTCAGCTATGGGACAATTGCAATAACTGCAAAGCTACCATTGTGCTCAGACAAGCCAACAAGAGCTGATAGAACACTGTATTTATATTTGAAGTGTTTAGCTGATGTGTATCTACATCAGCAAACAGTAAGCCAGAAGATGTTCAGTGTCTTAATCAAAGGTACTTCCAAATTAGAGGATTTGAACACAGTGACCCTCTGATAATGGGACAGGCTTGTTAACCAGCAGGCCATTTCTAAAGCAGGTGAGGGTGAGCTGCACTCTAATCAACAGCCTTGTGCCTGCCAGTATAATAGACAAACCACATGAACAACTGTGATAATTCAAAAGGCATGTATGGCATGTTTAAACAAACCACATCGCCACCTCACACCCACTCAGTTTTATAAGTACAGTGTAAGGAGATGGAGTTTGACATATAATATCCAGCAGCTTAGAAAATCTGGAACAACACAATGAGCTCATGACACACTGCTTTCTGGGTTGTTGCTCATGGTTCCCCATTCGTTGATGTCATCTTAAGAGGTATGAACACCTGAGAAGGTAAATGATGATTTGTTTTGACTATTCTGTTGTACGGCTTCACAGGCCAGACCACATGTTTCTCACTCTAAAGAATAAAGGAATTCCTTAAGAGACCTAGATGTTAACTCCGCACATGGACCCAGCTTTCAGCTACCATTGGTCAAATGTGACCTGCCACCAATCACATCATCTTACCAACAAAATCAGCAGACAATTTCAAATCTGATCTTTCTGTGTAATGCCCCATTGCTGTTATGAGACACTCTCTCCATGCTACACTTCTGCAAAGTTGAAAGAAATACCCTTTTGATCAGACAACAACAAAAGACAAAGCACGTTTTTCTTAGGCTAACCACTTGGCCACAGTTTAGTGTAAGAATAATTCAGCTTGTTCAGTACTTGAGTAATTACAAGTTTATAACCGATTAACTACTGCAAACCATGCGGTATTTTTAAAGAGCAAGAGTCAATCAAATCCCTTTTAGCTTCCGATGTTGACGTCATTTCTGCTTTCCACTCCACTGCTAAACATGGGATCGGACAGAGATGTGACCCAGACCCTGCTGATGAGCCAGGACAACCGGATCACAGGCTCCGTGTTGCTGGACCGACTCAACGTGATCCAGAGGAAAAGATGGATGAACACATATCAGATCCTTTACTAAGACGATCACCAAGTAAAGCTGTCATCCGGGCCAACTTCGTTGTAAGACTGTAATGCTTACGCTTAATGTTAAATGCTTTGTGAGAGCTCCACTTGTTAAGCTGTGTTGTCGGTTGATCTGAGTGTTGATTCAGCTTCACTTTGGTTTTGGTTTCACCCAATTAGACGCTGCATGCATTTCTCTCTCTCTCTCTCTCTCTCTCACTCACTCTCACTAACATTCGCGCACACACAGAGTGAGTTTCCACAGTTTGTGCTTGACTCAGACCGGTGTTTTTCAAATCGTCCCGCCTTTGTCACCGGCTCCTTTGTGTCCCAGAACTGTGATCTCACTCACCACACGTGGTTTGAGTCCACCATATTGCTTTGTAGCTCCCCCCTTTGTTTTACACGCCACACACATAAGCTATAACAATGTTATGACAGAATTTGGGTATTAATCATTTAACTAAATTTCACCCTCTTATTTTGAAAATCTTGATTATTAAGAAAAATTTGGGATGAATTATTTATGAGACTGAATCAATGAGTTGGTTATCAATTCCCTGTCTTTCAGGATTTAATGGTGGATTTAATGTCAATTAAATCTAATTCTTAATAATCACTTATTAATCCATTAATTGATAAATAATTAATTATTTCTGATGACCAAAATTAATTTAAATAACTCTGTCATACCAACACTGTTTTTTTTTTTTTAAATAAATTCTGACTTTTTTTTGTTCCATAGCTGTGTGGATAAATACTGAATACATATGCTCACACATGGTACAGGCCAAACAAAACAAACTGCAGGTATGATCACACCCCTAAAATAATTCTCCTAAGCTCACTCCATATGTCATAACAGCAATGCCAGCTGGAGAGCTGTTTCCACTTGCACATTGCACATCTCACATCTCACACTTCTACGAGGAGTGTATCTGACCTTTACCTCTTCTATTAATATTGTACTGCATGTGTGGAGCGATGCATATTTCCACATTATGTTTTTTTGCAATTAATCCTAACCTTGGCTGGAAAACACAATAAAAATCATTTGGTATGCAATTATAATATATCCGATATCTGCTTTGGGCTACAACAAGGGTGAGAACAATGGATGGGGAATACACACCATCACAATATCTTGTGAAATAAATACTGAAATTTAAAACAGTATGTAACAAACTCCTTTGACAGCTTGACTAAACATAATTATTAATATTCCTAACTTAACATATGCAGAGCCAGGTGAACCATAAATATTGTAAATCTTTGCATCAGTCTATTAAAGAAATAGAACATGCATTTGGACTTTCAAGGGGGCTGAGTTCCTGTTTAGCAGCTAAGCAAAAGTTTGAGGCATACAAACTCAGCCACCACTCCAACAAGTAACAATTAGTATACTCTCATCAATTAGCTCCCTGCGCCCACAACAATCTACTTAATGTCCCATAAAACACAAAAACAACTATTGACCTTGTTAGATATGGAGATGCTCGAGATGAAGCCTGATTTCGTCAGCCTAAGAGCACCTTAATTGCAGTTTTATTATATTAAAGGCTGAAATTCAAAGTTTTAGTACCTCTTCATCAATATAGAATGCCAATAACTAGACTTGAGTTCAGCTAAGACTCCCAAGAATCACATCTTATTTTGTTACCTGCAATTACAAAACCCAGGAGACTCGATTAAAGCAACATAGTCTGCCTCAAGTCATTTAACCAACAAGCTTCTACTTTGTTTTACATAGCCTACAGGCACAAAATATACCCTACAATGTCAGTTTTCCTCCACAGAAGAAATGTCTCTGTTGAAAAGATTTAATTTTATTATTTCACACAAAGCAAAATGGCTCAAGCACTTGTTCTTATTCAGACTACAAGAGATTGACAGACATTTTTGCAGCACAGATGGTGCCAGATACACCTGTGAACATTACCGACATGGACAACACAAGAATATTGTCAGATACGCTACGGAAATTCTGTTGGCTAAATGATCCGTGTAATAAGTAACAAACAAGATAAAAAGGCAGAGGAAGACATAAAGTATATAAACATAAGCAATTATCTCTTGAAATATTGCACCAACCAGCCGCAGACAATTGAAATCCATCAGTAACTAGTTATAAAATGGGTAACTCACTACATGAATTACTTAATATTAGATCAAACACATATGCAAAACAAAAGGACACACACACAAACACGGATAGGTGCCTGTACAGAACATCAAAGACTAACTATACACACCTTTTACAATAAGGTTGAGGAGCTTTGGTCGTGGATTGCGCTCGCTCTGAATGGAGCACGTGTACTGGCCGTCATCAGTTACATCCACCCTCTGTATCTGAAGGCTGTACTCATGTTTGTCTCCAACGCTGGACACAATGGACACACGTGGGTCCACAGACCACTTGTCATTCCCTGCGAATATGATGCTTGAGCGGTTCAGCCAGGCTCCTTTAGAGATCCCATCCAATAGGTAGCACCTACAGTGACAAGAGATACTTCAGTTAGACCTGTAGAAATGAAAAATGACTGAATGTATTAAATGTTATGATGATGCCATCATGTTTGCTGTCCAAACACCTATTTGGAAATGGCTGCTATCCTTATTTCTAACTGATAATATCTCCCTCTTTAGAAGGCAAAGTTGTTAAAAAGATTCCCAATAAATAAGTTCTGAGATTTAATGTAAAAAAGCCATCCTGAAAATGTTTGCACAATATTGATTTTCATCTTTCATGCAAGACCAGTGGAAGGATTACATTTTAGTTATAGATATCATAAACCCATTTATAACAGATAGAAATCACAGCACCTAGCAAGTGTAACCCAAACATTTATAGCTGCTTTAAGACTCGGGTTGACTTAAGGCTACAGTCGCAAGAGCCATGTGTAAAAGTCATGTATACAGTATCTGTTGTTATGGTGAAGCCTCTCAATGGACATAGACATTGGGCGAAAGTGTACTTCTTTTTTCATTCTTTTCATTGACAAGTCAATGGTCTGGTATAGCAGACCTTGTATATTTATATTCCAGCACTTAAGTGCATGTCTACCTCCATTCATGGATAGTGTAAAGTGGAAATCAGGCTTGTGCATGTGATGTATTTTAGCTTTACACAAACACAGAATGTCGTGCATTTGGATGCAATGTCTCTATTGTAAGAAACAGCAGGGTCTTGAATTTCAGCTTGAATATGACCTGCGACTTTCAAAAACACAAGCAAAACAGCAAACAGAAGGCAACATGTGCAACATGTGCTCGTATATACACATACATATATATTTTAAATGTGATCATCAGAGGAAAACCAAACATCTGGTTAGCAAAGTATCGTCCTTCAGTCCAATCACAGATAATCAAACTACACTGGCCATGAAAAGGCTGTATTCTAGAACCATAGTCTGATGCCAGTGTCATTGCAGAGGATAACGCAATTTACTTTTGAAAGCTAATTGAACACAAAGTGCAAGTACAGACAATTCAGTAAATTGTACAACGTGATGAGGATTGGGTCACCATTGTCAGAAAGCATTTGTTTTACTCATCAATCCAGTACTGTTTGGACTTAAGAAATCTCATCATATTCCGTGACAAATACTGTAATAATGAGTAGGAAAAGAGGCAATCAAGTTTGGCTCTTTAGCTGTTGTCAACATGCCATGCAGACTGCCAGCACCAGTAGTAAAGCCACCGAGGAAATCAGTTTGGCACTAACCACAAAGCGCTTTACCCTCTATGCCAAGAAAGTGTCTGTCAGGAAAGCAGTTAGAGGACAATGGTCTAGTCCAGGCTGGTCTCCTTTAGAGGAGGTACTACCCTAGAGGTGTTGTGACAAACACTGGCAAACAATGGAGAAAGGATAGTAACAACAAAAAAAAAAAAACACAAGAGAGAAGCTCAAGTCCTATGGAACGTTCATATGGACCTATTGATTAGTTAGCCCAGTGACCTAAGCAGTAGTAGTAGTACCTCAGCAGTAGTGTCGCTGGCCCTTAGACAAGATTTACGGAAGAAGCCTCAAGGCAGGTTTCACTACTTTTCTAGATCTTTGTCAACAAAGCAGCAAGGACATGATCTTATAGGCGTACTATGCAGGATTTTCTTAAAAGACAATGTACAGACTAATACAGAGGCCTCCCCATGGGGGCTCCAAAAAGTTTCTGGGGAGGCTCAATGAATGGAAGTGAAAAAATATTACATTAGTTTTCAAAAGTAGATCACATAGAATAGCCGACGTGTGATTTCGTTAAAGAGATACAGTAGTTTTGGGGGATTTTTTCCCACTTTTCAGGAGTCAGAAACTAATAAATGCCTTCAGACAGACCTTTTTTTTATGCAATACAGCAATATCAGGGTATCTTAGCTCAATTGTTGAGTGTTCATGGGATCAAATAACATAATCATGATCCCAAAGGCATCTAGGAATTGAAACTAAGCGAGGGGGGAAGTGGGCTTTCTCCAAGCTTTGTCTGAGGGAGGCCTACAGTCTCAGAAAAGCCCTGGACTAATACAAAAATAATCCTGCTAAATCATCACTTATGACCCACTAGAAGTGTGTGGCGGTGTATGTATCTACAGAGACCCTTCCCTCTGCCTGTATTTTCTAAATGTTTGCTGTGTTCGGGGTGTTTCTCAACATCAACCTTTAGGCGGAGGGTGTGTAGCCCCCAGCCAATAACAGCGCAGGGTGTGAGGGTGTATAAAAATGTAGTGATCAGGTTACATCACTGTATTTTCTTTCATGTGCTTCAGTGTTTCCCTTGCTCTTCCATCTCCCTCCTCTGCTCCTCTGCTCTTTTTCTGTTTGACCACGGGTGGGGCTGAGCTACACACACACACACACACACACACACACACACACAGAGCAGAGAGGCCATGACGGACAGGATGACGCTTCGGATGCATTCACGTAAAATCCGGTAATGTGGCACCTCCCTGCAGGGCTGTGTAGAAGTGTGGGTGTGTTTATTTGTGTTTTAGAACGTAACTGCTGTGAAACAATTAAAAAATCATGTTTTATTTATCTGATTCAACTGCTTTGCTCTCGCTACCACCAGCTTGCTCTTTTCATTCACTCTCCGCTGCTCTCTATCTCTCTCTCTGTTTCGCTTTGCTCTGGTGCCGTTGAGCTGAAGGAGGGGCCAACTTTGAAAGCTGGATGGACAATCCTGCATAGTATGCCTTTAAATAATTGAATGATTCAGACTATATGTCTATTATTTTCAGATAATAATAGATATATGGGCTACAATTGCAAATTTAGCTCTCAGGATTGAGTATGACATAAAAATTAATTCAAATGACAAATTTAAAAAAAAAGGAAAACAAGTTATTGTTTTCCATTTGTTTCATTTGTCATGACAATATTTTGAATCTATAATTACAGGCTTTTAGTAACTAATAAGTTCTCACTGTGATCGCCAAAACATTAATGCACAATGCACCTGCTTACAGGTATATAACTTGCTCTCATTATAATATCCTTGTAAAACAGTAATTATTACACACCTTGTCTCTAGTGTAGCTGCTATTGATTTCTCTGTTTTCTCACCTAAAATCTGCCCTTTCAGTATCAAATATTCACTCCTCGTAGGCTTGAAAGGTAGCTGTTAAAAGTTATTATAAAAGTGCAGTCCGTCATAGAGATCAGAACTTAGCCTGCTTGAATTCATGTCAGTTGCTGGAAAGGAGAATGTTTTCCCATGTTGAAAAAAAATATAAAAAGGTACACAGAAAATTCTTGAACCACTCCTGCAGAGAAACTCACTTCTCTGCTGTCCATCTGTTTGATTGGTTTGTTCAACACACTCTTAGTCTTGCAATTATATGCTTATATAAACTGTTGACCACAGGTGCTGTTCTCTGTAAAGGAGTAAACTACAAACTTTTAACACTCACCTTTCAAGGACAGATTTGGCATGAAGTATCACTTTAACAAAGGCGTAGAGCCAATATATTGCCTAGAGGACACTTCACCCTGGCAGGATCTCTACTCAGACTCTTGACATTTTTCTTCATCTTGATGAACTAGTACTTGATGTTCTTTCACTGTTTTAGCAGTTTGCTTATCATTGTTGAGTGTCTGTGCCTTCTCCCTACAGAAATGTATTGTTATCTTACAGTTTTTGTAAACTCTTACCACAAAGTCAGATGCCTGTATGCATATAGGCCTCACCAAGGTATATTTCGAACTAGGCCAGTTTTACATTAGCACATTGTCTCCGGGGTTGCTGTTTACTGTGAAGGCTTCCTTTGTTGCAGCTGGCTTGAATAGGAACCATGTAAGAACTCATCACAAGTCTGGCGTGAGTTTGACAACCCAGTGTAGCAAATTTAGGCTGCTGTGAGGCAAAGCCTGACTGCCTGTGATATCGACCAGTTTGATGTAGTGTGAACTGACTGCAGAACAGTGATGTAAAACCAATGGATACAGACAACATACATTGAACATACAGTATTGCAATAATCAGTAAATTAACAGTGACACAAATCTGTGTGTACTATCCTCAAACTCCCTAAAATCAGTCTTACCAAAGATTTCATTTAATAATTTATCACCCAGCTTGTTTTTACAAGATGGAGAGGGTTGTGTCATAACCAGGATAATTTAGCTGGACTCTTTGACCTCTTTTTCATCTCTGGGTTTGCCTCATCTTGTTTTTTCCCTTTCTTGAGAGCAACGCATATTTTTCCATCCATTTACCATTAGATCAACATGCTACATCATATACCAATGGCATATTAAATGAAAACCGCAGCAAACTTTCATCAATCAGGCAAAGCAGCACAAAACTGATAACGCCTAAAGTGGACTTTGATTTCATCAAGCCCCTTTTCTCTGGTTGCCCACCAGGATACAGGCTTCCCATGGTTTATACAAAGCTCAGGTAATTATTCCATTCTGAAGCAGCTTTGACACCTAAAACATGCACTAATTGATACTTTTATTTCTCCCTGCTTCTGACGAGTGACTGCATAGGAACCAGCCTCATTACAAGATTTTTCTTTTCTTTTTTTTTTGTATTTTGGCTCACAAATAACAGAGTTCAATTCAAACCCAAGTGATTATGCGCAATGTGCAAAAGGAAGATGATAAGCTGGTGTTTGAGCACCTCACATGAATGGAGAATGATGACAAACCATTAATTACAGTATGGCAGCTGGTAAGAGAAGCAGATTGTAATTCGTTTAGCCAAACTCATTCAAGCTCTTTGATCAGATGCCATAATTAACATGGGGGCATCATGCTGACCCAAATTTATACTTGCTTCATAAAATTGTTTTCTAAGTTCTTCAATTGTAAATATTCTTCCTCGCACCAACTCTACAGATCTTGACTTGTAAACATATTTCAGTGTTTCACAGTCTAGTAGTTCACATTCAGCATTTTTTTCCCCTACGTTTGGCAGAAGAAATGAACAAACACTTCTGGATGGGTCCCTCTGTAGTCTGAGATCTGTTCTTACATAACGGTTACATAATAAACACATAGGACGGTTAAACTTTAAGCCATGCAGACCCCGTGTAAGCTCTCTTTTCTCTACATTTTTGCACACATACAACTTCAGCACAACACCTCTACTTATCTTTTGCAATTCAGGAGAAGACATATATTAGATGTAGCCTAGTTTTTTTTAATGTCTTCTTTTCTAGACAAGAGAGATGTTAAATAAGCAAAAGAAAAACTTGGGTTTTCATTGTGCCATCTGCAAATAGGGTTGAGCTATTTCAGAAAAAAAATATCTAATTTCAATTGCTCTGACCAATATTGCAACTGCAATTTAATTAAGAATAGTATAAGCCTGAATTTACCATCCATGACATGAAACAATACACTGCAAGATATACATTATCATAAATCTCTTTTTAATAGAATGCAGCTTTTTGCATTTAAATTTAATCATGACATTCAAGTCAGATATATATATATATATATATATATATATATATACACATACATATATATATATATATATATATATATATATATATATATATATATATATACTGTCACTGATCAAATAATAATAATAATAACTTTATATATACACTTCACTCTACTTTACTTGTAGCTGATGTTAGGCTAACATAAGCTTCACAGAAAGAAGTCCAGAGTCCTGGAGGTTTCTGAGTTTTAAAGGTTAAAAGCTTAAAATGATAATATGATGTGCTTTAGAGTTAAACTGGGAGATTTTGAAAACTCTGTTCAGTTGCTGAAATCTACACTTGACAACTATCAAGCTACGTGGTAGCTACCTGTCTGAAAATTACATGAGGCCATCACTTAGATTACTCTAGAAAAAGACTTTGTTGGTCTTTCCTTAAACATCAAAAATATGTGACCTCTGAAAACTTGCCAAGACACTGTTAATCATGTATAATAAGCTATCAATAAAATTAGAGCTCTCGTTATTTCAAAATTGCATTCAAACCTAGATACCAATACTGATATCAGATATCGGTCTAATACCAACTCAAATAGCTGGATTGAGTATCAGTGACAATGGGTCGATCTGATATCGGATACAATTATTTTAATAAATAACGATTCAGCAGATTTATATGTATGTATTTATTTGTTACATTTTATTTTTACAAAGTTAGGAAAGCAAATTTTAAGTCAAGCCTAATTTTGCCTTAGACATAAAAGCATGATCCCAATCCACACAATTAGGCATACAGCTTATTAATTAAACTGGTATCAGATTAGTACTTGGTATCGGTCGATACCCAACCCCAGGTATTGGTATCAGGACGGAAAAAGTCAGATTGGTGTATCCCAATTCAAATTGCAACTCTGACACAAAAAAACATATTTTTGTTAGCATTTTTAAGGATGTGTGTAAAAACTAAACCTGTGGCCACACTTAATGGAGTACAGTTCAGGCACAGCAATGAAGCTGTGCTTATTTCAGCTGATTGGCATCAGCTGTTGTCAATATGCCTCACAATCACTGACTCATCTTGAACTTTGTCAGCCTGGCCGTGTTGATGGGAATGGAGCTTCCACCTCTGGACACCAGAGGTTCGACACTTTTCTCTTTACTATCCTGCTGCTCTGCGATGTCCACCTTAATCCTGGACCTGGAGACTACCAGTTAGTTTGAGGTGACAGCTTCCAAACCACACCAGGACCTGGAGTCTACCAGCTAATAAGAGAGGACAGCTTCACACACCTATTGTTCGTGGACCTATGGTAGTTACCAAACTGTGCTTCTTCATCTCTCTTGCAGAGAACGAGCTGACATCGTCACAGTGCAAGATAACTCTGTGATTGACTCTGTACATGAACTGGATGACACTACATGTAGATTGCTAACTGCAGGTTCCTCAACTTCTTCAACAATTGCATCACGCACCATCACGTGCCATGACCATAAAACAACAGAAAACCAAAATATTTCAGACTGTAAATCATGCAAAAGTAAAACCCAAAAGGATTTTTGGTGGACACTTAAATATAAGGAGTATTGTGTCAATTACTGTCGGACATTACTACACTAACCTTGAATATTTGTGTGTCTAACTCCAACAACTCAATTAGTATTCCGGGTTATAGCTTAGACGAGATTATAAACATGGTAAGGGTGGTGGTGTTATAGAAGGCATTCAGTGTAAACAAATTGATTTGCCAAATGATACTCTGGAATATGTTAGAGTTATCATTACTCTCTCCCTTAAAATGTCCTTTAATGTATTTGTACTGTATCGACCACCAACTGAAAAGGATGTGTTCTTTAATCATTTATCAGTACAAGTACATTAAAGGACATTTTTGTGATGTTCTCAAAAATTGTAATGGCAAAGAATGCCCTTAAAGGGTGATTTCCATCTCAACTGGCTAGACAACATATGCAGAAAGAAGTTAAAGGACACAACAAGAATAACAAGATCTTCAAAAACCTTGTTGGACTTAATTTTCATAAATAAAATTGATTGTATATCAAAAATATACAACCTAATCACAAGCACCATAATCTTACTTTAGTTACAAGACAGCTGTTGAGGATACGGTTTAGAAATCAAAATAAAATGGAAAGAAGAGAAGAAATATATCTCATTTATTCCAAAGAAGGACTTAAAGCATTTTGAGAATGAAATAAGGCAAACTGAATGGGAAAGTTCAACAGTAAAAACTGAGCAGGCCTGAGATGATTTAATATCTAAATCTAAGGAACTTGTATCTAAATTTACTGAAACAATGCCTCAGAAGCATAATAGAAAACAAACTCGTTTAATGGCACTTCATGGCATTTAGTGAAGAATAGAGATGCAGCTCTCAAAAAATCTCTAAAATCAGGACTAGAAACTGATCGTTTGATAAATAAAGGCCTTAGAAATAAAAATATCGGGGAGTTTAGGAAGGCAAAAGCTAATTTCTTTCTTGAGATAATAAGACAGGCACAAGGGAAACACAAAAACATTATGAAAAAGTATTGATCAATTCGCAGGAAAAGAGAGAAAGAAGAGAAAAGAGCACCCCAAGAGTGAACCTATAGAGCTTAGGTTAAATTGGATTATACAAGATGACAGTTTAGCTGTTGCAAATAGTTTTAATGATTATTTTATTAACTCTGTTTTGGAACTGGGTGGTAATTCTACAGACAACCAGCTTCCCGTGGTTCTAACTAATGAAGCAACTACACTGAATTTTAAACACACAGATGAGGCAAAGATAAATAAAATCCTTTCATCATTATCTAGTTCAAGACCAAAATATACTTGGGGACTTGATACTATTTTCTTAAAAAATACAAAGATGATTTAACTACTCCTATCACTCATACTATAAACCAGACACTGGACGAAAGCATATTCCCTAGCACTCTGAAGATCGCCATTGTAACTCCTGTATACAAATCAGGCAACAGACAGGAAGTAAGCAACTACAGACCCATCAGTATACTACATGCCATTTCAAAAGTTGTTGGACAGGTTGTTTCTGAACAGCTGGTAATTCATTTAAATAAAGAAAATCTACTCCATCCCATGCAGCCCATGCACTTCCATGCAACCATTCTACTGAAACTGCAAGTCGCTGCTTTCTTGAAGTCATTAAGGCTAGCCTCGATAAAGGAGGGGTGGTGGGTGCTGTATTTCTTGACCTGCGCAAGGCTTCAAATGCAGTCAATCACCCAGTACTCCTCTCGAAGTTGTCTACATTCAAACTTTCTGTTAATGATTCAGTCTTTACCCTCTTGACTGCTCTCAGTGCGTATGGATAAAGGATAAAACATCTCAACATCATCTCTAAGAGCCTGCATTATGGGAGTGCCGCAAGGTTCCATCTTGGGGCCGTTATTGTTCGGTGCATACATCAATGATCTTTCATCTGTGTGAACAAGTTGAGCAAGTTGAACTGAACAAGTTGCTGTCAAATTGTCATCAACTATGGAAAAAGTTGCTCAGTTACTCATGTCTCACTGAATACTGAGAAAACAGTGACTATGTATTTTTTTATGTTTTTAATAAAAAAAACAAAAACAAAAGGTTTTTCCAAATATTTATATAGATGGACAAAAAATAAAAAATGTTAAGTTTTAATACTTAGGTGTTACTCTAGATTCCACTCTTACATTCAAATTGCATCTTAAAAAATGTGTCATATATTGAAATATAATATAGCTAACTTTAGACACATCAGGAATTTGTTAACAGTTGAAGCCTCTAAGGCATATTTGAATGTCTTAAAACTAATTAGGTCACGTCATAAACAAGCCCACAAGTCCTGGACAGGAAATCACAACAGTATCATCATTTTGATCTACTGTTAAATATAAAATGCGTTGCATTCAGATGTCCTTTTAGTGCATAAAATAATCCATAATGCTGCTCCTTCACCATTGAAGAGCTTTGTTCAGTTCTGTTCTGAGCAAATGAGCAGAGCTTCAAGGTCTGCTTCAAGGGGAGAATGTAGCGTCCCTAAACGAGGCTCTGCCTTTGCACAATCTGCTTTTTCTTTTAAAGCCATTAAAGAATGGAAAAAGGTACCTGTCAATCTGAAAACCTGCACAGATCTCCATATTTTCACCTGTGAAGTTAAAAAATGGATTTTAAGTAACCGGTCTTGTCAGCATTAATTTGACATTTTGATGACCTGTTTTTATAACTTTGAATATATGTATGGGATATTAGATATATGTATGTAATATTTTCCTATCTGTATTCTTCTATTCATATGAAGTGTGTGTGAGTGTGAATGCATGTGTGTGAATATGCCGGTATGGATGTCAATAGATAGTTGGTCCATTTGTAGTGGAGGTTTTGCTCTTTGGTTTATTGTTTCTGTTCATCTGCCCAGGAACTACAGATGGAAATTACCTTGTGGCTAAATCCGGTACAAAGCATATTTTCTCTTTGTTTGAGATTAACATATTTTGTACATAGTCCCTGATATAAATAAATTTAATAACATACAACTAAAGTGTCTCTGACTAAACCTTTGTTAAACTGAGCCATATCACTTAATATGAAAGTCATAATAATATCTTTTTTATGAAAAGCTAGTTTATTCTTCAGCACAAAGTGTCTTTGTATTCATGGCGGAGACACAGCATGCATACAGTATACAACAGCTGACACTATAATTAGAGGCCAAGTTCCACCAAGGTTTATGCAAAAGAAATAGTAGCTCATAATTTGCGGTGGGATTTGATAGCATTTTATCAAATTCAAATCCAGTGTCAACTCCACCTATTGAATCCAAATTCTTTTGAATCTCATATTGTATATTTTCAAGTTATGTTTGCCTGTCAACAATAAAGATGTCTAATCACCTCTTGTTGGCTGACAAGGCAGAAACAGGACAGTTTTTAGTGGCAGCCTAATTAATGTTCACAGCCTGTATCTACCATCTGAAAATGACATGATCAGCATAATGTATGAAATGTTAATTATATGTATCTGATGCGTTTAATTAGCAATTACAGCCTACTGCACTTAAAGAGCTATTACAAATATGAAGGTCCTGATTAAGAACAATTAAATTGATCAGATTAAAATATTAGTGTGATATGAATCAAAGTTTAACTGGGAGAATTTTAAAATGAGGTGAGATGATAAAATAGCTGAGATGGTTCCTGTTGAGCAACAGAAAGACATATTCCACTTGCAGACGAACAACAATGTTACAGAGTGATGCGTCTCTTCACTCACAAACAATATTGGGCTGAATACAGACACCAGCTGCAGACAGCACATTTACAACAGAACAGTCATTCATTTTATTTTAGCTGAGACAGAATTAACATTAATTAGCTACAGCTGATCTAATCTGCCGCTGGTGATGTCTGTCATGTCGGCTAAAAATGGGATGCCTGATAGCTACAGTATATGTTTTCCATTTGCTAATACAGTGGAAGCCGCCTATAGTGATCACGATTACAGTGATTACGCTTATATGGATCAAAAATCTTGAGACAGAATCATTCCTATACAAATGCTATTTAAATAATTTATCACAATCAAATAGTCCGCTTTCAAATTTCATTTTGGGTCTTGTCCAGCAGTCTTCAGCTCGACCGGGCGGTATTGCAATTTAGCTTGCCGGTTAAGCAGTTCTCTGATCAGGCTCTCAATGGTTAGGAGCTCTGCCCTGAGCCCAGACAGCTCAGGATTCATCACTATATCTGCGGAAAATACAGTCTCTTAAGTGGATAACCCACCACTGTGTCTGAGTCCCTGTGCTGTGGCGTCCACACGGCGGCTTTCAGCGGCTAAAACTGCCAGCATCAGGTACAGCAAGTAATTCTGAATTGTAGATCAGTTAAAATTACTTTGAAGTCATTGAACAGCGTTCATTTCCTATATCCAGTGAGGAAAGTTTTAAAATATCAAGAATTATGATCCGAGTTTGGCTAGAAACCAAATCACTGTCCAAGTTGGTGGACCGTACTGTATTTGGAAACAGTCAATAAAATTAAGTAAATAGTGATGCTATCCATTTCATCACTTTATATAAATATTATAAATATACAAATGTTGATTAGATGGTTATCTGCATGGGAAATTAAAAAAAAATGGTTATAATAATAATTTCGCTTAACATGATCACTATTAGCAACTTCCACTGTAAAAGAGTGAGGAGATATAAAAGGTTTCATAAGCAATTCGTTAGCACCTGAGCTGAACAAATCTCTATATCTCTATATAAGTTGAAACTTTGGATATTTTGGAGGAGAAGAACATTTTTGATTTTGTTTAGAGTGGAGAGGTGTCGACAACATGACTAGTACATCTTACTATGACAAGGGAAAACTTTCTGCTTCCAATCCAAACTTTTGTAACTGACACATCGACACCATCGAAAAAAGCAACACTCGACACTCAAAATCTGTTGAAACAGTCAACCTTGTATCACTTCTATTCTACAGCATGTCAACTGCTTCACTGAGATACAGTGTAAATTAAACTTCAGACACTGAGACGACCACCTGGAAAATTTCACTTTTCTGTCCTTGTCCAACTGGAGTATGTCCAAAAATTAGTGGTGCACTTTATCACTCTAGTGGAACATCTGCTTTAAGACAATCCTTTTGGGTTTTTGTTAATAGCAGCACCCACTTAACCCGCTTGAATAAAAGTGTTTTGAAGAGCATAATGAGAGTGTGATACAGCCATAAAAATGCATGAGGAAAACCCTTTAATCGTGATGTCAGGGACAGATGTTTCATTCCATTTTAGCCCTTTCACACATAAAGAGATGCTGTGATGTACCTACACTGTATGCTCTAAAACCTTTTCAGTGAGTCATTGTCCTTAACAGTGGCAACACTAGTGAAAGGAGACCATGTGAAAGTGTGAATATTCTAGGTCTTTTCTGCTGTGAAGTCGGAGTTCATCATGTTTTACATTACTATGGTACTTTACTTTATTAGTGCACATTAGAAAATAACAGTACCGATGGCAATAAGGGAGAGTCTTAAAATGTTCAAAAGGTAATATTTATGGATCTTCCAACAGATGTTTTGTTATTGTTTAATCTGCAGATTACTTTTTGGAAGAAGTCTGTAAAATGTCAGAAAATGCCCATCACAATCTCCTAAAGCCCAAGTTAACATATTCACATAGCTTATTTTGTGTTGCCAGTAAAGTCAGAGATAACCAGTTAACAACCAATTATTTTTTGGATTTCTGCTTAAAAATACTTAAACAATCAGTGTTTTCAAAAAATGTCTTGTCTTTCAACAAACAAATAAATCACCTTATTGTTTCAGCTCTAGTAAGATAATACCATTAAAAACAGTGGGATGGTATTATGAACATAAAACAAAATAATCCCAAATCCCAGTGTCTGGCAAAAAAAATCAGTTTAATTAATCTGTTACACCAACATCTTTAATAAGGTCAATTTGTGCTAAGGGAAATCTTACTTCATGTCCCTATCCCCCTTAATTTTGCACTATCACCATTGTAAGTGGAAAAAATGTATGATTTTTGAGAAACAAGACTACATGATGACACAATTACAGTCCTATAATGTCTGTGCAAATTAGGTAGAATATACAAAATATATGCAATTGATAAAATAAGAACATGTACTAAAATAATATTTGCAATTTATGCACATATTCTTCCATAAATGCACCATGTACCCTTAATTTTTTTTTATTGTAGTGGTGGTGTCTCTTTGTCCTGTGAAATTAGGTTTAAGTTGTAGTCGCTGGATGTTGGGTATTTTAAGGGGTGGGGTGTAATGTTGTTGCAGAGAATGAGGGAGAATGAGGACATACTGTAGTGCTGTGCAACGAAGGTACAGAGCACCAGGCTCTTAATCCCTAAAATAATCCTGTCGACTGTGGCCGGTGGGACACATCTGAAGCCTTCTAGCTAAAATCCACACAGACCCGGTGCTGAAACCAACACCTAACATCACAGACACAGAGAGTGGTATAAAAAGTGTCTCATACCCATTAGAAACTCCGAAATCTCACTTGAAGTGAAGAGACTTTGAGGTTTATCTATTCTGAATTACTTTTCTTTCTTTTTTTCATTTCTGTTTGAACTGACATGGAGATGGGGCATTTGACTGTGGGGGCAGGAAGACATTGTCAGAACTTTATATATAAAATCAATGCCCCCTCCCCCACCCCTGTTATTAGCATAGTAGTTACTACAACAAACCTGGCACAGCATCACCTTGTCCCCTCCAGGGTCCCCTTCAGGTGCATTCTCCCTCTTCTCTCACAGCGCATACAAATGAAGTGACCTGTGCTTGAAAAGCTTTGGTTGAATGGTTTTGTCTTGTTTCACATGCGTGTAAGCAGCTGAGTCAAAGCAGTCCACAATATGTAACTAGGAAAAAGTCATCTCTGAAGTGTGAACAATGGTGAAAGGCCAAATTTGTAGCCCGGCTTTTCCCTTGTTTACACCTCTCGCATGTGCAAGATTTTTTATTTCAATATGAGTGTAAGTCAACAGCAGTCTTTACACGAGAACTAATTCATGTACAGAAAATCGTTCAAAGCTCTACACGAATAATCTCTGGATTGATTCACATTATTGATTCTTTTTGTCAAGCATTGACATTGACTGAATGAATTCAACTTCAAATGAATAAAAATGAATGGGGCTTACAAATTAACGGTTGAATAAAAGCTGGAATTCTGAGAGGATAAAGAGTGGCCTTTGCTGAGGCATAAAGGGTGAGCATTTTACCACCCCAGACAATTCCTGCGTATAAATATGTGAATGTGCTCTGTGTAATACATTCATATCAAAAACGAGTCCACTGCACAACCGGATACTGTTAAATGTCACATTCAAAACAGAGCTAAACAAAGCATGATCAAACATTTAAACAGTCTACTGCACTGTTATATGTCATATTAATGGTGTACTGCCTGGGAATCTTTCCTGAGGAACACTCTACACTTCACTTCCAACATCACTGCCAGATAGCAACACTGTGAGCACAGCATTGGACTATAAAGTCAGTACCAATGAATCACAACCACAACATAAACATAACTATATAGTGTTTAGGATTACTACACATAGTGTACTCAAGCTCCTGTGCCTAAATGGCATTTATTTCTCTTACATTCAGCCATCTTAAAAAAGATCCAAACAAAGGATGGAAGCTCCGCGCCTGAATAGATTTACTGGTAAACAGTTCTCATTTGAACTTCCAGCAGCAATGACTCACAGTGATAAACACTTAGGAGATAAATGAGTCTGTATTTCTTTCATGAAATTGAAGCATGCTGCAGGCTTAAGACACATATTAAATCACTTCACTTTTTTTTCTTTCTTTCTTTTTTTTTTGCTGCAGGGTATCCTGCAGTGTGAGGCAGTTTGCCTTCTTGAACAATACACTCTTCACTGTGCCAGGCAGTTTTAATTTCAGAAAGGCACTTGAGTGCTAAATAGTAATCTGACCTCCAGTATCTCTGCTCGCAAGTGAGAGTGAGCTACAGTAAATGATGTGATTCACTGTGTATGCAATGTCCAAGGCGAGTTAGGATGACAGAGTATCCGTAGTCTTTAACGATATTTCCTCAGATAATTTTTCTATCATTAATATAATTAGACGTCCATGTTTTACAGAGGTGATCACTACCTTGACGTGTCAAATGCAAAGGAGGGCTGTTACGGTAAGTTGAGTAAACAGGCCTTTACCCCTGCTGATTTTAACCTTGTGTCTTACTTTTAACACAGCCTTAAGTACTCCTAGTGGAGAACACTGTGGGTGCATCACTAATATGAAAGAGGACTAGAGAATAGCTAACTAAAACACACACTGTTTTGTCCTGTAAGGTGCCCGTCATCTAACTGTAATTACTTGTGGATGCAGAGACCACCAACAATGTATCTCCCAAATCAAATTAACCTGTCCTTCAAAACCGGTGGCTTGACACCACACACCGCCACCTCCCTGTGGCTCTGGCATGAAGAAGGACCGATAATTTAGCAAAAACACTCAAAGAAAGTTATAAAAAAAAGAGAAGAGTCTCCCGAAGAGGCACATATGGGTCATCCTTGAAACTTCACTGCTATTTATCTTAAACAGCGAGAGGCATTCACAGTTGGGATAAATGTCTTATTAGTGTGCCAGTTGTGAGGTTGTAGTGACTGACTGGCATTTGATATTCACTGTGAATACATGTGTGTTAATTCCTCCCCTATGGAAAGAGAAGAGAGGAGGGGGGGATCATATGCAATAGCTGGGAAGGAGAGGAGAATACAAATATGGCAGATAACTGCATTTCTGCTGCGTATTAAAGACCCGCAGATCAAACTGAGGCAAGCAGTGGGTGGTTGAAAAGCCCCTGACAAGCACACAGGAGTTCAGGGTGCTGTAATATTGCCTGGGCCCTGGGAACCTTTTAATTATGTTTCACTTCATTTCAAATATGGTATAATGTGAGGACAGAAAATAATACACCAGATAAACTATTACAGGGTTTTCTTTTCTCCATGACTGGAGCCGTTTGGCAATATAAAAGAGAGCAAAGTAATACCCATCATTGTCACCATGGCATCTAAACCAGACACAATGATTCCAACATGTTTGCTTGACCTTACACTTTTCAGTGATCCAGTGTCTTGCATTGTGCAAGTTGACTTATGTTGCTTATGATCACCTTGTGCCTGCATTCTAGGAAATGTCTGACTGGTTTCAGTGAAAGGCTGCCACAGCTGGAAAATGAGGGTCTTTCTTCTTCAGCAGTCAGAAAAACATTAAAATCTAATTAGATCATTTCTCCTGCACAGCGCCAGGATCAGCTGCTCATGTAACTATTATGACTACTGGTCAGAATTTGTTCGTATTTATGTTTTATTATACATATCAAGATGATATTGAAACAGAAGTCGTCTGTGTGTGGCTGTTCGAAACAGATGCTAATACACAATTTCTTCATGCACTCTTCTTCATGAGTGCAAAGTGGAGACTCATTTGGTTAGTTCCACTAATACACTGGACAGTACAGTTTCCCATCATGTGATATTATGAAAAAGCTGATTATTCAAAATGATACTACTGACAAAACATATATTTTATGATAAATCAGCTTCCATACTAACAAATCAAAAATCTGCCCATTTACTGATCATTTGTAAAGAATAAAATAATGTTAACACTTTAAGGTCTACACCTAATGATTATTTTCATTATCGATTCATTATTTCATTGATTGTTTTTTTTCTTATAGCAGAAGCGCTGTGGTTATGTGAGACTAACTATAATGACACAACATTTGAGAAGCTGCAACCATTATATTTGACATTTTTGCATTAAAAATGACTGAAAATGACTAAAAACAATAATGTGGTTATCAAAATAGTAATTAACTTTATGTTGATCACCTAATCAACTAATTTAACATTTTTCACTGTAGAAACACTGAGCAACTGCTCCAACACAATTAAGTTACTTGAGCTAGTTGTAAGATTAGTTAAATATTGCCAATGAATGTCTTTCCTATCCTATATCTGTGGTGGATGCGGTCATGTCAGGCCATATGACATCCTGTTCCCAACTTAATATATAACAGGCTATGTAGAACCAATGAAGAAGAAGACTTGTATATAAAAAAAAATAAAAAACAGCAGGACACATAAGATCAGTATGTGTTACGTGGACAGATCACTTAGATTGATCTGTTTAGAGACGATAACTTAACTAAGGTTTTTGATTTAAATCTCAAATTTGTCAAAATGATATTACTATCAGCAAAGGAGTCTATACACAAACATCACTAGAATGCTTTACAAAAGAAAAATACAAGAGGAATCCCATCAATTGAGGCAGAAATGTGAACAGGAATGTCATATCAGCATGACACAATGATATTCAAGAGGCTTTTATTTAGCAGAGAACAGTAAACCCTCAACTCCTGTTCAACCAAGGAATGTTCAGACGAGAAGCC
Organism: Euthynnus affinis; assembly: GCA_029490765.1. Classification (NCBI taxonomy): domain Eukaryota; kingdom Metazoa; phylum Chordata; class Actinopteri; order Scombriformes; family Scombridae; genus Euthynnus; species Euthynnus affinis. The sequence continues at coordinate 17,806,425 of CM055848.1, read as the reverse complement.
AACATTAGGGCATAAAGCAAGAGATGCTATTCCCAAGTATAGTAACAAAAAAAACACTATAACAAACACACAACAGCTTGAGTTGAAGGAAGAAATTAAGCAGCACAATCAGTAATGTGTAACCAGTGGGAGTAGACCACATAACCAGGTACAATCAGAGGAGTGAGATTTAAAGCTGGGCAGATTATAAAAGCCTCATCGTCTTGACTGAACATGACTGATGACTTGTTTGAATGTGATTGGTAAGAGAGCTGATGTAGACCAGCTGGCGACATGCATATCTTTAATGCTCTGAACAAAATGTTTCATTATTAACGGTGTCATTACTACCAAGGCTTTTAAACACAAATCAGACCACCAGGAAAACCAAATATTCATCTTAACGTTCATTTACGTTTCATATGGTTGATATTGTTGCGCTGCTGAAATAATGCTGAAAGACATGAATTTTTTAATAATTATTGAAATGCTGAACTACTAGAAAAAAACAAAAATTCAGTCAATTGCATCACAAATTTGTCCCCCCCCCTTTTTTTATATGTTTTGGGTGGAATATTGAAAAACTTTCACACAATTGTGAAAGGGGATCTCTGTTTTCTTGTGTTGTAGTGCTCTTGGTGACATTTCCGTGAATGTAACGCATTTTTTAGCATCTGCTTTCCCAAATCTAGCCACCCGTTTTGAGGTAGCCTATTTGCTCTGCGTACTTCTGTTACCGTTTCTGAGCTGGCAGGAACAACCCTGAACAGCTCAACGGGGACATCTGCCTCCCACAGCCATCTGCGCCTAGGTCCTCCTAATCCCCCCTCTCTCCCTCTCTCTCAACCTTTCTCTATCTCCTTTCTCAAGTCTTCTCTCTCCTACTTCAAACACACATATACAAGTAACACTTGTAGTGCACACACACACACATACCACACAGTCCTCGATCCATGATGGCATTTTAAAGCTATTCACATCAGTTATAAATGACAGCTGTACTTCATCACACGAAAAAGTGGGTCAACATGCTGTGGCTTTTAAGGGTGTGATGTTTTATTGAGGTGAATACTAGGTTAGCAGTAAGAAAAAGAACCAAGTAGCCTTCAAAGTAAGAGAAACAGAGTAATGAAGACTTTATTCATAAAATATTTATTACACTACTTCTTTAATGTGCACACTTTTTTTTTTTTTTTTTTTAAATTGACATCCTTATTCTGGTGTGCACCCCTACCTCATTTGTTTGTGCTTTGAAGTGTGTGTGTGTTAGGTGATTCCTTTCATCAGTGCCTGGTTGGATATTCTGCTGCCGAACAGTTTACCCACACCACTCACCACCCAAGTGACAGGTCAGACTTGGCAGTGCGCCAGGGGGAGCGAGGGAAGTGGGAGTCAGAGGGATAGGTCAAGGCTGGATGTGGGGTAGAGCCTCTCACCCTCTGTTAACCCAGGATCGCTCAGGTTTACAGATGAGTTTACTGTGCGATATAGCAGAGTTTAAACTCCAAGTTAAATCACACAAAACCCCAAACAAATGTGTTTGTGTAATGTCTAGACTGTGTGAGGACTCTTGAGATGATGCTGTGTTTTTTAAATGTCACCGCAAATGACTGCTATCAAGGGGCAGTGGCGTGCTGAGCCTTTTCGAGCTCACAATTGCTGTAACCTCACAACTTGAAAATGACCTTCAGTTTCATGGGCAACTTCAGTGCCAAGACGCTAGACGCAGCGGATAAAAAAAAGAAATCAGAAGGAGTACTTTCAAATTACAGGCTTAATTGTATTTTTCTCACATTTATTATATAATACTGACAAAAACAGAAAAGAAATTATACTGGACAAGCACTTAAAATGGTTCACAAGCTACAGTAAGTAGTTTCCTTTCAGGGAAAAAATATAAATTGAGGTGGGGGCCTATTTTTTTTGTAACTTTCTGAAAAAAAAACCACATACTCCACAACAATTGATCCAGAGTGTAAAGGCCTGACAACAGACTGAGCTCAAAGTGCTTCACAAATTCTTGACCCTGCATTTTTGGCATTCCTATTTCCTCCATTGTCCGTGTTCATTGTTGAACTGCACTGATTGTTTGTTCATTCTGGAGGAATGTGACAACAGAGATCATGTTGTGAATGGCAGCAAGTGTGTCAATTGTCCATTTCTTCATACACCTCTATTCTACATTTCTGAATTAACACTACACAGACACCGGATGGTATGTTACTTGTATGCAATATTTTATCTCTAGCCTTTTTTTTTTCTCCCTTGTAAAAACGACTCTTTCTGTTTTACTGTCCTTCCACACTGACGATCTGCTCCTCATGCTCAGCTCCAAAAGATAATATAAAAGTTGAGTTTTCCAACTTTTTTCTTAGCATGTTTTCACCATCAAGGAAATGACAGGAAATCCAAGAAATCCTGTAGTGATCTGCCATTGCAAGTTAGATGGTTTTGACTATTCAGCCACAGGTGTCCAAACACAATTAGATTGACTTGCTGTCTGGAAACATGTACACCCTCAACTATAATCCAAACTACATGTAACCCACACGCCAACTCCCACTGAAAGCATGCAAAATTATATTAGACTAATAATTCTTGTTTGTTTGTTTTTATTGCTCACTTGATATTTTTGTAAGTCTCCAAATTGCTGCCAAAACCAGATTCCACTGCAAAATCATTTTGGATGAGACACTGCCTTCATTATTTACCATCTCCAAAGTTAGCCGGGAAACATTTCTCCTAACTTTGAAGTGACAAAGCCAATATGTCATCCTGTAAAATGCTTGCTCATTCTGTGGCTACATTTTACAGTTGCTTACAGTGAGGTAATATTGTTCTGGTGAATCTATCACTGCATGAAGGAGAATACCTATCATAGTGAAGGTGATGTGAATAATGATGCCTCCATTTGGCATAGTTTTGCTAGTCAGTCACCCAAGCCACCACTGGCATGTCTACAGGCAATAAAAGCTGAGGTGAAACAGTGTCTAAGCCTTTTTATCACACTGGCAAACAGCAACATTCGCCATGTTTTAGATGCCACACAGCAACAACACTGGCAAAAGGCTTAACTGAAAACTCTGAACTCTGAAAAACATTTCAGAGATCCATATTGATGATGCTGAAAAAAAATATGTCTGTAAGGTAGTAAAATGAATACATATTTGTGATATTTGTGAAAGTGTTCCATTATGGGCGTAAAAATTAGAACATCAAATCTTATGGCTGGACTGTGTGTGGTCAATGTGTGAAATTGTGGCCAATTTCTTACAGGGATAGTCAGTGGTAATGTCTATAATATGAATTCCGGGATATTAAATGTTCATCTGCAATTTTCTGTAGTGGTCCCAGTAATTTGCTGGTTAAGTGGACTGAAGTAGTGTATCACATGATATGGTTAAGCTACGTTTGAGTCAACAACAAAAAAAAACGGTTATAAATGCAGTTGCAAGAACAATAGTTTCCACTCATATCTTGGGATGTTTGATTTGAAAAAGAACTTATTTTAATTCTAATTATAACTATTCTAATTACATATCTGTGAACTCCCCCTGCTCTTTCATCTGTTTCTCTCTGCGGATGTCTCTTATTTTTCACTCCATATTGAGTGTTTTGTCAATATGATGGTTATGTGGGGTGCTTTAACTATTTGCTCTCCCTCATGCCCCCCAGTCGATGATCACCGAGGCTGCGGTGGAAATTGTAAATTAAAGTTTTGACAGCATTTTGGGAGCAAATTCAGGAGGCTTTATCTCCGACTGGTTACCACAATCACATTCACATCAAGCAGATTACAGCTACATAAGTCACATGTTATAACTGCAAGACTTGTGTTTCATTTGTGATGTGAAAACATCAGAGAAATAAAGAGAGAGTCGATCACACTGGATGGTAGAGGAGGAGATGACAGAGTCGCGTCTGTTTAATAGGAGTTTAGCCAGCTTTGCTGTATGTAACACTGCAGCTGAGAGTGTTCGAGTTCAGAGTCACAGAAAACACAGTCACTCTGTGTCACGCTGCTGTCCTGCATTTCCATCATCTCACACCGATTCATTCTGAAAGAGCAACGGCCAATGAGAAAACTCCATCACTCAGCCAGCCGAACTTCAACTTCATCACTCACTGCAGCTGACAACTGCGGTTATAGGCCTGGTCTGTGGCCAGTCCATCCAAAAACCATGGGGCGTGCACCAGCGAAAATTGGGAAGTTACCAGGAAAATCTGAATTATTGGCAAATATATCTTTGGAGGCAGTAGATCAGAAAATCGATCAGAAAAACAGAAAAAATGTTGGGTGTCTTCTCTAGTCACTGTTTGAAACCCATATACAGCCTAGCAACTATTTCCTCTCTCATAAGAACTCTAGTCTGTGTTCAAATAACATAAAGCTCTTAACATATTGGAGGTGCCTTAGCTTCTAAAATACCTTTGCTTACAAAATGCAGGTGTTTATACTGTCATCACTTATTGGAGACATCCCTGGTTGACATACCTCATGTTAACTGAGCACTGAGAGATAAAAGATATTTGTGTGCCTATTATGTCAGATGGTGTCAGGTCTTCAGTGTATGCATACAACATGGAAAATGCCATGCTTTAAAATACTTCATGTCATAAACAATGACAGTAACAAGAGGGTGTTTGTTATTGCTTTCCTGCAGGGCTTTATCCACCGTTTTTGATGTGCTCTGTCTATGGCACAAATGGACAATCCTTCATTGTCAGAGGACATTGGAACCCCTGCACAGTCCGATAGGTGCGACCACATTCATCATCCTGACAAAGGGAAATAAGCAATTGCCACAGCACTTAACTGGTTTCAGTCATCTGCAAATATTGGAATAAATACATCGAGCAGAGGAGAGGCCCCTTTGGGCATACTCATATTTTACATGCCCTATTTGTGCTTACTTGCTTGCTTTAGGGACAGTCCTTTTTCTATCTGTTTCGCAATGTTACACACAAACATGCAGTGCACGCGCAGTTCTCTCTCTTAGTTTAGAGAGTGGGTGAAAGAACTGGGTTGCCAGCATGCACAGTTTAAGCATTCTGCTTTCACCACGAAGCATTAGGAAACACTTAATCCAAAACCCCTGCTAACATCAGAGCTATGAAAAATGGACGTGAGGTGTTTAAGAGAGTGCCTGAAGCCTATAAGTTTGTACTTTGTTGATTATCATGACATAATTTCATCATTCCAGGCACAAGAAAAGCAATGATGTCAAACTTTCCTATATATTACTGCAGAGCATTGTTGTGAATAGTGGGATGTGTTAAGAAATTTTCAGCATGCGTATATTTCTTTGTGTAATTATATGCATGCATGTTAGCCTCTTTGTATGGGAGGAGGCGGCAGAAGGTTGGATGAATACAGAAATTCAATGAATGCTCCTCTGCTTAAAATGCAGAGCCTGTGTGTTGGCAAGGACCAAAAAGTCCTTAGTTAAGCTAATCGCCAGTCCATTTGGCAAGGATTATGCTCAGCTTAGGGCTCTTCCCACAAACAAGGTCTCTGATTCATAACACTGATTTGAGTAGGTAATTTTATTGATAGAGCAAATACTCCACTCGGAGATTGCCTTAATCATCGTAAGGTATCCATAGGAAGACATTAGTAAGAGTGAAAAGCAATTAAAGATATCAGTTTATTTCTCTAAAGTGTGGGGGTTCTAGGTGGGTTGACTTGAGGACACGGTGAGAGGCATAAATCAGAGAGGAGTCAGCAAACTGAGAGTCTAAACATTACTTCCTGATGACAGCCAACAGGGGGCACAACATGGGTTGGAGAGGCACTTATTTACCTCACTCCACCTGGGCTTAGAGCCTGGTTCACTTAACTCACTCAAGTGGTGGTCAGCGGGGTGAAAAACAATCCAATTCCTCCAGGAGTGTCAACACTGGTATACAGTTTGAAAGAGGCAGTCAAACAATCCAAAGCCCTGGCTGGTGCGTGCGAGGTAAGCTGGACCAAACAATTTGAGGTAAATGATGAACAGAGACAGTTTTTTAAGTTTGCTGTTTTCTTCTTGTTTACTTGCCAACTAAATTAACTTCAAAGAGCAATTGAGGGCAGTGATGTGCCATGTAGACCATGAATCTGAAAGAAGCAGGGGATTGTTCTGGTTAGTTCCTCTTCATGGTCAATGAAATCACTGGGGATCTCTCAACAAGGGAGATTAGGAGATTAAAAAGCTTAACATTGGTTTTATGATGTCACACTCATGATGTGACCCAATTGTAAATACTGTGTGTTTGCATATGTGTGAATAATTATAATGTGATTAATATGCATGTCCAGTTCATCGGAGTATCAAGAAATTGGACCAATGAAATCGGCCACCGCCTAGCATAACAATTAGATTTACTATATTTATAATAAGCCTTACAACAAACATAACCATTAACCTACACTGTTTGATAGTTGTCCATCACTGTTTTAAAACGTATTACAGCATGTACTCAGGTATCTTGAAACATACTTGAGTTGCTCAGTCTGGATTTTTCTGTCTCATAGAGGTGGTTCACTTTTATCTGGGTTACATCACCACTGCGACTTATTACACCCATGATCCGAGAAAATGTCCACAGAATCTTCTTGAGGCACTCCTGCAGAATAAATTATTCCTCTCCTGTCTATAGATTTGCTCAGAATGTCCCAAACGAACATGACCAAAATTAGACTCAATACCCAGATGCAGTTTCAATCCTAAAAACAAAAAGCTATTGAATTTGTGACTCCTGCTTTTCCATTGATTAGACCTACTTCATCCTGATTTACTCTTGATTTTTCTAGCAATCCTGATGGTGCACTTTCTATAAAAATAAGCAAATGTTATAAAGATACAGAAAAGTTTACCAGAAATCAGTTAGGTAGAAGCAGCTGGGATCCTATTTTTGCAGCAATTAAAATTATTATGAGATATCTTTATAATGTTGACAACTGACAGAATATCAAAGGAAAAGCAAAGTTATGCAGTTTCACTCTAAATGACATAATTACATTTTGCGTGTGGGGTTTTTTATCCAAAACCTCCATTGTCATTTTTGTTACAGTTGCCTATTACAAAATGACCTTGTTACGCATAATTAGTTGGAGCTAAATGAGGTCACTGTTGTGTTAAACAAGAAATTGCTCTTATTGTCTGGAAATGTTCTTCAGACAAGCCCTAGTGTCTGCATTGTAAAAAAAAAAAAAAAGGAAAAAAAGAAAAAGGAAATGGCAGTGAGTAGGAAGGCAAATTACAGAATAGGTTTTCCATTAGTTACAATTATCTTCCAACTTATCAAAACACCAAAAATCATCCAAGTACAGCACACACATCACAATTTGGTTTAATTCAATAACCAACTAGAGTCCTGATGAATCGTTATTCTTTCCTTAATCTCCTAAATGACAAAACTAATCAAAAATCCTGTAGAAAACTGCTCCTCTTGCTTAGCACATCCAATCAATTGCATTAAGTCATTGAAACATGTGCAGAGGCGATGGCACAGCTCCAAAAGCAACACCAGACTGGCACAAAAACACATTAACTATTGTGATGTTGTTATCGAAAGCCTATTGCATGATGGATTTGGGCCTGATTCTTCTCTCCACACATGTGCCAGTGGTGAGGGGGGAATAGCAGTAGAACGTCTAAGTGAACAGGTTCATTAAGTCTATGTAAATTGCTGCAGCATCCGGGACTTTAGCGTCTTGGCAACCATGCTAATAATGGTAAAAGAGAAACACCCAGCAGAGAATCCATCTCATCTCTTCCTTGGACATTATTATGCCTCACCAACTCTGGTTGCTCATTACCGACATCACACACATTCAAATGAGGAAATGGCAAATGAGCATCTACACAAACACACAATACTGTACTCTGTCGGGTTGGAGGGGCTGAGCTGATGATTCTGCATGAGATACACACACCTCATCAGATACTGACAGGAAACACAACACTAAACGGATTGTGTGCTACAAACATCTCCTTTTTATAATGCATATGGCTGGGATCGCAGCACTGGAGTGTGTTATGTTCACCAAATCCAACTCTTCCAAACAGTTTATAGAGAATGTAATTTCAGCTGAGGGTAAAATGGCTGATAAGAAGTAAAGTCTGCTAAGCTCCTAAATTGGATGGTTACAGAAGTGCAGGAATCTAAATAAGATGTATGGGCTGCAGCCTGTAACCTGTGTGATTTTTCCTTATCAGTTTATAAAACATGCAATTAGTAGAAGATGGCCTCGAGGTTTACTGAATAACCCCATTAAAGAGAACAGTGTTAAATAGGAAAGTGCCTTAAGGCAAACGTAATGGGTTTTTCCATTGACATGCTTTCTATGTGATGAGAGAGAATATTTTCCTTGCTCTTAATTCAGGCCTTAGACACCTTGAGATCGATGGGAGGCATTACTCCATAATTTGTTAATATGATACTCATAACGTAAATGCTAAAACACAGTCCAACTACTGTATATTGTTCTTTTAACTATAAATATCTGGCAAGAAGTGTGTCTGAAGATCCTCAAGGCAATCTAGCTAGCCCCCTATTCAGAGAATGATTGGAGAAAATATTTAGCAAGAGTTATTGCAACCACTCGCTATATACATTGGAAAGCAAATATCAACACTGTGAAAATCAGGGCTTAATGGAATCTATTTTTAAACACAGCTTAGCATAGCATGGCTGAGCAGAGCTCTGGTTGCTTTTTGCTTCCATCATCTGGGGGTTTGGTTACGTTGTGAATGAGCCAAGTCCTTCACAAGCACAGATGTCTTTCCAGTGGCTGTTTTTAGAGGTACACTGACCGTTCACAGTGTTAATACGGTGCAGAACATATATGGTAACAATTCTGTATGATGTCTGGCCCCAACAAGGTATTTTAATCCTTTGATTCCCAGTTTAACAAAGCAATCTACCCCACCCCCATAGTGTTCCAAAAATAGCCTGCCCATCTTCAAAGATACACTCGCTGATTGTGTTATAGCTCTGACAGAACCCAGCTCACCTTGCACAAACGATAATTACATGAGCTGAGGACTTCCTAAGTCCTTTGCGAGTGCTGACAAATTTTCAAGAACAAGAGATTCAGACAACATTATAGCAGCAAATTCAGTTTTTTCATCTGCTCATCTGCATTTGGAGCCATTTTTGCTGTGAGCATAGCCCTTCTTATCGCTTATTCACATTTAAAGCCTTATAAGCCAGCTTATACAGCAGTATAAAAGACACATCTATAAAACTTACAGGACACCTAAAACTACAAACATGGTTAATTATTACTCTTTGTATTATACATTTTGAATCAGTATTGTCAAACTTTCAGAAAAACTATTTTTTGTCAGAGCTTAGAAAAGATAATGTAAAACAATAATGTGTCCAATGAGCTGCACAACAGAGATGCAAGCCAGCAATCAAGGAAACTATAAGCTTATGTGCCCCACAAGAAATCTTTGATCTTCATTCACTTCAAATGAAAACGTATCCTCTTTGAATCCAGTATTCAGTTCTTATAATAGTGTACATCCATTAGTGCACTCTCTTATCACCAGAGTGTGAAAAAAAAGACTAAGGCTGTATTCAGAACTGCCTACTACGTAATACCTACAAACTCAGTATGCACTCAGTATGCATAGTAGTATGCAGTATGAAAATTGATTTTATTTGCAGTATGCAAGGCCAGGCTTAGCCATTTTCCACGTTTGGAAAGCGAAAGTAAAAAATTGCACCTAATAACAGCAAACTACTTCTACTGTGTAGCATCCCCTCATGCTCTAAAAAAGAGAGAAAAAAAGTTAGAAACCGATTTTCTAAATGTTACTTAATAACATGATGTTGATGGAACAGCGAGAGCAGTGCAGGATCCAGACAATCTACAGTGTGCACATGTTTTTTTGTTATTGTTTTTTTGCTTCAAAAAATCAATTTATAAACAGAGCGGCAATCATTACAATTATAAAATTTTCATCATTTACAATGAACAAACACCACATGAGACATAAAACATTTACACAGACAATACAAAAATGGCGTATTAAAAATAAAAGATTAAGCAGAATAAAATATAAAAGAAATTTGGTCATTGGTCAGATAATTTTCTAGTAATACACAAAGATCTTTGGCACATTTGGATTTCATTAATTTCAGGGATTTAACATAGAGTTGAGTTTCATTATAGTGGTACATGAAGATGGTAAGGACACAAAAAAATAACACCATTTTGATTTACACCAGGCATTGCTGTGGTTTTGCTATTTAAGGATTCCACGAATTGTTTCCAGAACAACTGGATATAAGAGCATGAAACACAGAGATGCTCTGTTGTTTTAATGTCATCTTTACAGAAAACATATTCATTCTTTTCGAAGCTTAATCTTAAAAATTTACCAGAAGGGTAGAAATCATTCATTACTTTGCAGTGAATTTCTATTGTTTTGGGTGGAACTGGGTATTTGAAGGATTTCGCACTCAGTTCATACAGTGTTGGCTGGTCAAAAATATTTGAAAATTATTTGAAATCTGGACAGAACAAGACTGAACAGGATATAAATAATTTGTTAGAAAAAGTTTTGTGAATTTGTTTGAACACGTTTTAGAAAATTAATTCCATTTATAAAGCTGTGGGGAAATGAGACAGACATTGACATTTTTGCAATACAAATATATTGTTTATGGCATTGATAAGATATTTAAATTCTTTAAGATTGATCAATCAAAGTCATATTTACAACATGCACATGCTTGAGTTGTGACCAGTTGTGACCATTCCAGCGCTTTGCATTGTGGAACACAGCAGGCGAAGTAAACTGGTTGGCTACATACTGGAGATTTTTTCTGAATCAGTACAACATCCAGGTATTTTTAGCATACTGCAGATTTTGTTTTGTTTGCATATTGCATACTGCCTGCTACATTCTGGCCCAATCAGTACATACTGCTAGTATAGTAGGTGGTTTCAAATGCAGCCTGTTGTGTGAGGCTGTACATAAACACAGTGGTGTTTTCAGTTAAATGCTAACATCATGTTCACTATGACAATGCTAACATGCTGATGTTAAGCAGGTATGAAGTTTACCATGTTCATCATCTTAGTTTAGTGACGTACCAACTGATCAACACTGTCATCTCTAGAGCCAGTAGCATCACTAAAACACTGCTGTCACATTCGTCATACCTACACTCCTGATGTAAGCCTGGAAGACCATTTTAAGTTACAGCCAATGTTATAATGATGCCCCTTTTGTTGTACAGAGGAGAGGGTATGGATGAGAACACACACAGGTATAAGACAGGTGACCTAAAGATTTATATTTTATACACTTTTTGTATTTTTTGGCAATGCAACACAACAACAGGAATAGGACAATACCCCTCAGTGAGATTGCTGTGGGCACAGCTGCCATCACTTGTAAGAGCCTGAAAGTTAAAACAATGGAAAGAGCTGAATTATGGACAGTAATCATACAGACTCATGAGAATCCAAGTAGCTGTAGTAGCGCCTCCAAAAGGCAATCAACCAAAATTGCTATCAGCAGGTTAGCTGAGAAAATACTAACCTTGCAGAAATGTGTAAAAAAGAAGCATGAGATCGGTCTGTGAGAACAAGCCCACACAGGTATTAAGAAAGTAAAGTAAGGCAGAAAATGTTTATAGATTATTTCTAACATACATTTTACCCGACCTTTTTGCTCACTGCTAATGCATTTGTTTGTATAACCACACAGTATCACAGACATATTTGTCCTATAAAAAATAAGCAATTTCAGAGAGAAAAAAAAAACATAATTTATATGTTCACCGCCTAACTAAATGCAGGGTAATGTTTTGATGCTGCTTTGATCTCACAACTGACTGATTACCCTGTTTAGAATATGGCAATGGATTTTTGCAGCCCAAGCTATGGTATATGCTCATTTCTGGTGAGGCTATTTTAGTATTAAAGCCTGCAATCTGTTATCAACTCCCTGTAGGCTAATGGGAGAGGCTAATTCCCAGGCTCTACATTAGTCCCAATCACACCGTAACCAAGCTGCCATTTGACTGGTACGCACACGCGCACACACACACACACACACACACACACACACACACACACACACAAACACAAACACAAACACACACGGCTGCATTATCTCAGGATAAATAAACAGATCTGTTCATTATTACATAACATTCACTTATTATCGGCTACAAATAATCCTACACTTTTAATCCCATGAAGTTTTAATTCTATAATTGTTTTTGCCACTGGCAGGGTCAGACGTTTTCCAGTTGTCGGCTTCCTCGTGTGTCTTAAGACAGCGGTCATTCTGAATCTGACATTTGATATGATGGATGTTCAATGGAATATAAGGTATGTTACCAGTAAACTCACTGGGTTGCCACTCTGTTATAAGTCTAGTAACCACTGACCTTGACAGCAAGATAGGACAGCCCCCATCCTGAACATGAGATTCTGATAACCATGTCATCCATCATAGTGCCACTGAACCAAACACACAGGTCAGAAACCTCAAGTTGGTAGTGAATCATCACCTACACATACTGTATAGTGGATACACGCACCCACACACACAAAGACACACACACACACACAGTCTTACAATAGAGAAAAGCCAGCAGTATGGTCTTTTAGCCTTTAAAGGATACAGCAGAATGTTCATTTTTGTCAGCGATTAATGATGTATGGAGCTCCACAGTGTTATAGGAGATAGGACTGTCAGTCAACCCCTCTCACTGTCTCTCTCACTCTCTCTCACACACACACACACATTTACACATTTACACAAGTAAACACACATCCATGTCACAAACTGCTCAACACATTACATGATCATACATGTGGACAGACACACACACACGTGTGCTTGATAGTGTTTGGCCACTTCTCAGAGCTTGCTCTCTCTGTCTTCTCTATCTCTTGCTTTTTTTCTTTTTTCCTTGGGCTTTACTGAGATAGTCTGCAGCTTCAACGTATCACCTCCTGACAGAAAAGACCTCAATTCCCCGCCAGTATACACTAACAAGTGAGCGAGAATCCTCCTTACAGCATGTAGGTCAGCCCTGCCTTTCATGACTGCCGGTTAAAAGAAGAGGTTATTACCAGTGGATCCCAGCTCTGTTCTCCCACAGATGCTTCTTTTTTGCCTAAAACAGCATGCTTCTCCCACCTGAGTACGATAGTTTACGAAGAGCACATGCTGCTATGAAATCATGCTCTCTGAACACCACCGACGTAACTGAACTCTGACCTTAAAAGACATAAACCTGGCTGTAGCCTCTGTGATATCATAGCGTCACACCATTTTCTTTTCCCTAATCAAGGGAAATCTCCATTGGTGCAATAACATTTCATACCGCTGCCAGTGAGCGATACAGTCATCACAGAGGCCATATGGACATTAACATCAAGATAATGTTGTTGAGGATAATTTGTGAGTGATGAAATATTGCTCTAATGGAGGGACAAAAACTTAATTACACATTTCAGCTAATGTTGATGACTGTTTTATGAAGGGTGGATGTCAGGCAGGTGGACAGTAAGCCACAGGCCATATCATGTTTGCAAACCTGATATCACAGTCCAAAATGACCAATTGGAGAATGCAAATGAAAGGTTGAATTAAGTCATAACTGCAAATGCGTTATCATCCAGCGATATTCTCTCTATCACAGCTCTTGTCTCATCGCTGCGTGCGAGGGCAGTTTCTGTTGTAGCCTGTATTATATTACTGTACACCTCCCTAAGGAGAGATTATCTTAAAGCATTTTTTCTACGTGGACATTTTCTGCTATAGAGCGTGGTGCATAAAATGAACAAAAGGACTCGTGCCAAGGAATACAGCCATAATTTTAATTTGAGAATACGACGGGGCTTTTAGAAATTTCATACATGATAAAACACCTTAAAGATAATATTCAGAGAACATTTTTTAAGCTTTCATTAGCTGGCAGTGACACTGTCAAGACTTTGACAAAAGCAGTGAGAAGACTCCCTATATGAGAGACATTTTCTATGATGATGAACTGTCATTATCATTATACCCTCCATACAGAGCCAAGTACCCATTTTTGGAAACGTTACAAATCTCTGAGCCAGTGTCACAGTGTGTCAGTGTTAAAAGTTGAGAAGGAACAGTTCGAGGTTTTATAGATGGCTCTTACAAGAGGGAAAAGAGGCATAGCGCATGTTTGACAGGTTGAATGTAGAATATTTGCCAGAGGTCATAATGCATGATGTTGCATACTGGCGGTGTTTGGTGATAGCAATGAATGACCTTGACAGTACATAATAATTGATGTAACATGATGTGCCATTTTTATGTCATAATTCCTTTTTAGACTGATTTTAACAGCTCTGGTATTCATGAAACTACACAGATAATACTTTTTAGTAGGATCGATTCATTGTTTATTTTTGTCTTTTTAATTGGATTTGTTGATAATAAAAAAAAAAATAAAACAGACGCATCATTTCACTAAATGCATATTTTATGAATTTCCTCTGTGTATATACCTTAAAAACAATTTTAAAAATGACCAGAAGAAATAATTGCCCTTTATTGATGCCCTGAGTTAGGCTTTTAACGCAGTCTGCTCCAGTGCAGTCTGTAAGGCATTCCTGGAATCGGCTGGCCACTGTCACTCTCTCCTCTCCTTCTTTTTCCTCCTCCTGGCAGATATGAAAAAAGGGTTGGAACAAGCCTGGAGCTGGAGTTATGATTGATGACACGCCTCCTCTGGTGCACACTTCCCTGCTGACGCACTCTCACACTGCTACACTTTTCAGCACTAATTGGGCAACCCTGCAAACTCCCCTCCCTGTGTATGTGGGGTCCAGTTCTAAGCAAACCACCCACTCAGAGAAGTGTGTGAGCTATACTGTTCTGATTAAGCACTGCCCAGAAGCCCCCCCCCCACCCCTAGCATGTCAGCAATACACTGTGGTCCTGTTTACTGTGTAGACAGTACACATTTGCCAGACTAAGGTGGGCATCATGAGCCATAAATACTGACAGAATAGGAGAACCTTTGAGTATCTCTTTGGAGCAGTGGAACTATTGTGAACTATTATGGCTGCTTACAAAAAAAAGGCCTCAATACACGTACTGAATACATTATGATAGAGACTCCAAACAATGACGAAGCAAAGCAATCCAGACAACAGCCACTTGATATTCTCCTGGACCGTGTTGTGGGCCAAGGTGCTATCTGGTGCTCACAGTGTTTGTTTCTCCTTACTTCATTGAGGGTGACTTACATAACCTATGATATGCGTATAATGCTTTTATGAAGATGGATATTAACTGACACAATATAGATGAAGTGCCTCGCTCAAGGACACATCAACAGTATCCTCTATGCCTGCATTTGAACTGGCAACCTCAGCATCATTAATCCATTTAGAGCTCGGAGGGTTACAGCACAGTAAACAGACGGCCAGTGTCCTTTAGAACCGTTTGCTAAACAGCACGGCATGTTCAGATCATGAATTCATTCACAATTCATCTGCAATGTAGGCACAGGCAATTACTAAGCTCTCAAACCATATGGTTGCAAAGGCATCTAATACCAGTCTGCTGTATGTTCTGTGGTTTTCAATGAAGGACAAAGGTTCAGCTTATGGGTTGAGAAATTGTTGCTGTGCACTGAGGCATGACTGATCTGTGCAATTGGTGAGCACAAAGAGTATTATGTAAAAAACCCTCCTGAATAAATATACATGATGTGCCTCTAAATCTGATTACGATGTCGAAACAAGTCGAAAGAACCATTACTGTCATTTTGCTCTCCACAGACTCAATCTTTTGCTTGCTTTATCAGCAAACCCTACAAAATGTTTTTTTTTTTTTTATTTTATTTCATATCCCTTTTCTGTTTCATCTCTCTTACCATTTTTTTGTCTTCTCATTATTCTCCTCCTTTTATCTACTGCTTTTAATTGTTCATGTTTAAGTGTCTCTGTGCCCCCAGTCTGTATAATTAGGACCTGTCACTTCCTCGGTGGAAGAGTGAACCAGGAGAGGCTTCGGTGTGTCACGTCCAGGAGAAAACCATAAGAATTTAGATCGAGGAGGAGGTGGAGATTATTTGTACAGAAGCCTTTGAATTTATTCTGTTGCCGGCTCTCATCTGGGCTTAAGCAGGCACTTCTAAGGACGAACTCAGAACTTTAGGTAGCTGCTTTGCCTTAGAAAGGCGTGCTAGTTGATTAGCTGTTTCTAAAACCATTTATGTAAGCTTACAGTGTGAATTATTCTTATTCTGTTTTTAATCTCTACAAAGGAATGCCTGCATGAATAATTCATGCAGCTGTATACAGTATCCCCCCTATTATTAACTGTGAGATAAAAAATATATCTATCTGTGGAATAATTTAGTCTGCAAACCAGCAGCTGAGTGGAGACACAGAAAGTGAACATTTGAGCTGACTGCAAAAAATAAAAATCAATTTGGAAGAACTGGCAAGTAAGTGTCCATATGAAGTGTTATATGTTTCCTTGCTGTCAGATGTAGTGTGGTGAGATGCCTACTCCATCTATGCCTGAAGCTGTATCACCATATCACTACACTAGTGAAGCATTATACACTATACTGCATAAACAAAACCACAAAATAGGTCAGTTATAGTATCCAAGGTGTTTTTTGCTCACACACAAACTCTTACATACAAAGACTAACATGCAGTATTGTAGAGCACTCGAGTTATGTTTTGACATTGCTGCCCAATACATTTGATATTTTTGTCCATATTTGTCCATTTCCATGACAGCTGGAAAACAGAATGTGACAGAGCATGTAAATAAATAGTTCCTGCAGCCAACAAACACATCCTGTCAACCAAATTTTGTGTCAAATGTCAGGGCTTAAGGCAAAATTAAACCTTGTGGACTGCAATAGACTTGGATCAGTCACTGTGCTGCACATTCCTTATTTCTTAAACAATTAAGTGAGAAAACGTATATAGATCTTGTTTTCCAAAGAGTTTCTAAATCAGAGCATATTGTACTCCCACACAAAACAAGGTTTCCCTTGATACATTTTAGGTTTAGGTTTATTGTCAACACTCAGACACAATATATCAGACTTTGTCGGAGATAGAGCAATAAAGTCCTAGACTTATTTCCATCATTGTCCCTGTTGTTTTACCTAGTCCAACCATTCGCCTTGAGTGGGGGAAATTGCTTCCTTACAGACTGACTGTAATATCTTGGCCACAGTTATGTGTCATCTAACTCTCAACACATTTTGTTTTATTAGACTATTACACAATCAATTCTGGTGTCATAACTTAACCTCTTTTTTTGCACTACGGCAATATCCCTGAGCTGAAATGGTCCATCTGGCAAATTTAAGTGTAATATGAATGCAATTGTCAACACAATATTTCTGAGTGGTAAGCTGCCTTGTTTTGAGTTCAGTGGACACAGTTCTCGATGTTTCTCATACATAGGCTCTACTTGGGCAGCTCGCCCAGGTGGATTAAGACCCACGCAGGTAGATAAAATTTAAGTGCCAATTCTGTATTTTTTTCAATCAAGACGTCCAATTGTCATTTCATAATGCACACAGACAGCAGACCTTCAGCCCCGGAAATGGCGCCAAGTACAAATATCACAATGCTGCTAACTGTAGCCTCAGTTTGTGTCTCTCACAAAGCTGCTGGTACAGTTAGCAAGTCTGATAAGAGATAACAGAGAAGCGACGCCATGCTAATAACCCCAAGATTTATTCCTTTTTTTGGCAGTAAACACAACCTACAACCTGCAGATAAGTAACTGCTATATTCAGAGCTTAACAAGATATTCAGGACTGACAATTGATGATGGTTGGCTAAACATTAGCGTTGTTAACAGCAGGGCTACAGCAATGTATTGACACTCCCCCATAGACACAGATACATGCACCAGAGAGTAGCAGAGCCGTTAGCTTAGTTACAACACATGTAGCATACAGCAACTTTTATAAAGAGCCATGAATTTGCTTCTAGTGACAGTCAAAGCTCTGGAGGAATCTCTGTATTTCCAGCACGGACACGGAGAGTCTGACAGCAGCTGCTCATTGTTGGTTAGTTTGCTTGCATTTCTCCTTCATTGTCACACACAATTGCTGTTCATCTGACCATCACCAGTCTGTTCAGCACTTCCGTAGAGTAGGGACGGTTTGGTTGTGGTGAGTCAAAGAAGCTGACTCAATCCTGAGCAGTCTCATGTTGAAAAATAAAAGAATACTAAAATAAAATATGTATACTTGGTGCCGGTGCATCGATAACGTATCACAAGTGGTAATATTGTGATATGTTCCACCACAAAGACAGACAGATGTTAGAGATGTTTTTTTTCCCAAAGCAAGGAAAATTAAATGTTCCAAAAGGGAATGCCAGCTGTGCAAATAGGCACATGATAAAAGGCTAAACATCTTTGGACCAAAAGCAGAGTTAACGTGTTTTGATCTCTTGAATATATTTTGAAAATGTGAATGTATATTAATATGTAAACAGTTATTCATTTCATAATAGTTATTTATCTTGACATATATTTTATTTTATTTATTTTGAGTAGTTATTCCTTTGCAATGAATAGAGTCATTCAGATACCTTTATTTGATTAGTTAATACTAAATCCGCCCGTCACACCCTGCACCGCCCACCACTACAAGTAAATCCTCAACCTGTGGGAAACACTGGTTCCATTCTTTCAAAATCAAATCTCTCTTTTATTGTTATTTCCCACTCTTTGCACGGTTATTTTTAGAAACATGGTGTACTTGTGAGTTCTGTTTACAATATAGCTTTCATTTACATACATGTATAATTCAGTGGGTGTTTCTTCAAAATTAAATACGTGCTATAATGAACACAAAATGAAGGCATATCTTAAAGCAATTTGCTGTAGAATTACAGGTCCAAAGTGACTAGTAGTAAGTCATTTTATTTCCCAACTATTTAAAAATGTAACTATACCATAATACCATTATAAAGGACTGTGCAAAGTCAGAGACACATAATAGATCAGAATCAGAAACAGAACCAGGTTTATTACCAAGTAGGTTTGCACATATAAGGGATTTGCTTTGGTGTTGTGGTGCATAACAGTCAAAATACACTCAAAATTAAGTAATGTTCAATAATATATAAAAAAAGAAAATGAATTTAAAAAGTATGTAATATATATTCTAAGTGAAAAGAGTTGCTTCAGATTTACATTTTAAATGATAGAGAATGAAATGAAATGTACAAATTATTGACCAGGAATGTGCAAATCCTCATAGTGCAAACAGTATACACAGTGGGCAATTACTTATAATAATGATACAAGTTACGATTATGAGATTATTATATTATAATCATAAGATTATGAGATGTTATGTAATTATCAAACAAAATATAATGAAACAATGTGCACCGAAACACTGAGGCAGCCATCTGCAGTACTGTGTTAACGATGGCTGGGTATCTAGGTCTAGGTGAGACCGAGGAAACACTATACTCTCTTGCACACTGAGACAGCAATAATCAGTATGCAATACTGCCCTGAATTCGTGCCAAAATGTATGCCATTAAGATAACTGATACGCTGAGTCTATAGGCATTATAACTCACGCATTTAGATCTTCACTGCTCAGAGATTGCTTTTTTCTGTTGAAGGGCTCTTAGACTCTTTAGTTACATGATTTGTTAAACTCAGATATGATGTTATGATACACAATTTATCCACAATACTCATACATTTTGTTTGCAACTCTTGTACATTGTCTCTTTAGCCTGTGTTATTTCGGCATCATTAAATAAATTTCTATTCTTGTACTTCATTTGTTCATTACAGATTCACTTTTCCTGTTAATTTATTATGTCCATGTAAAATTGTGGCTCATTTAACTTGTAACCCTGTTTATTGTGCTTTGTAATAATGATGGCACATGCTAAATTATGAATATTATATGAATATAACAACTAAAAAATACCCAGACATCATCTTGTCTCAGACCTTCAAGTTACTCTCAGTCGACAACATAACTATTCTTGTCATGATGTGGGGCAAGCCAGGAAACATTGGTTCTGCTTCATTTTGATTCCAGAGCTTTTTACTACAATGATTTGTACGACACTAGCTGAAAATATTTCCTCATCACAGGAATACATAAGATACTCTTCTGCTGAAGTCTTTACAATCAAATTAAACATTGCTGCTCGCTCAAGGTGAGTCATCTTGTTCCCTGGAAAGAAAAACTCTAACCAATATTATTAAGTGGAAATCTGAAAAATCAGCAGCAGCCACTGAGGCTATAAACATAATAATCTCTGAATGGCCACGTTGGCCTGTCAGGCAGAATACAGCTTTTTATCAGACAGTTGTTTTTACATGTCAACACTTCTGAAGGGACTGCCTCCCTCCCCTGCATTTTTGTGCTGTGGTACATTGGCATCAGAATTAAGACAACATAATAAAGTACCTGGCTCAGATATCCCCTTAAGTCAGCCAGTACATGCCACTGAAGTCATTCAACACAGCACCTGTTTCCACATGTAGTTCTGTCTGTGATGGCAGATATAGAACACAACAGCAAGAATGAACCTCATAAACACTGCACTGCAGATTTTTCTTTTGAACTTCTTGGTTGCCCCTGAGGTGTCCATGAAAACGAAGATGACAGGATTATCCTCTCCAGGCTTTGAAAAGACTACCCATTAGCTACTGCACTGGCAAAAAACGAGGGTGAATATTCTGAAATGAAAGTGACACTCACAGTGCAGAGAGGAAGTAAGCGGGGGCATTGTGTTGGAATCAAAGACAGTGCCCGGATTGAGGTTTGCGGCAGTAAGACATGGCCCACACACTTCCGCTGAAGACAACTGGCTGTTTTAGAGAATGCTGAATATACTGTGGAAGCTGGAAACTGATTGCGTGCCTCGTGGAACTTCTATTGTGGCACCTGACTGTGTCACACAAAATACAGTAAGATGAAACAGCGTCTGCGTTAAATCTAGCAATATGCATGAAGATTTTAGCATGACAGAGGTATGGTAGCTACACATTCTGAATTATCGAACATTTCATTTGTAGTTCATAGGGCTGGATGCTAATTAGCTTGGAGCTGTAATCCCCCTTTTCATAATGCTAACTGAGTATGATAAGGAGGAGAAAAAGAGCCAGACTTCACTAGAGAACCTTTCTGAGGTTAATTCCATGTTGTTCTATAAAGCTTGCATGTAAGTTTGACAGAGTTAAAGAGGATAGTTAAAATATCTCCTGAGAAAAATGCTATCCTTCTGATTAAAAAGCTTGTGAATTAGAAGCACTGGCTGCTGAAGTTGCCAAACCAATACTCTGTGGGTTTGAGACACCAATAGAACAGCAATGTACTTGCTTTTGCTGTAAAAAAAAGAAACCGGGCATAAACCTTGATTCGCTGCTTGGGTGTCTACACACATAAAGGCATTTTAGCTAACAAAATATTATGTAGACTACAACAGCTTCTCGCCAAGAGAAGTATGAATGGCTTGAAGAAATATATCTAGACACAGTCAATAATGCACTTGATGAAAAGCACAATTTCCATTCATTATGGAGTATAAATACTGCATTACTGCAAGGTTGGATGGTTCAGTCAAATCTCCCAAATTGTGAAAATGACACCAGAATTCATTGTAAAGGAAAGAAAGACTTACTGGATTAACATCATATACCTATATAAAAATATTATAATCATATCAAAAGAAATAGGACTTCAGTTGCACAAACATTTTTAAAAAACCTTAAATTTCTTTTAAAGAAATCAATGGTGTTTATTCTGTCAGCCAAGCACCCAAAACCATGCACACTTCAAGGAAGGTTTCATTAATGCAAACATAATACATTCTGCTACTGCTTTACAATTAAAGTGTTCCACCTGCCAACCTTCGTCAGGGTTTTATCCTGAGGCAGCTACAGCTTCCTGTAGCCTTCAACGACATTACAGTAGCAACTGCTAACTTCATGCTGTGCGAAAATAGGTCTAAATCAATATATTAATATTTTTCTACATTTTTTTGGCAAGGAGGTTGTGAATATAGCTCAAAGCAAGCTGATAAGATTAATCAGGTGTACAAGACAACTAACTAACTCATCTAACTGTATTTTGGGAAGAAAAGCCACTCCATGACTATATCATGCAGGGTTTTCCCTGTCCATCTAACTCAATGGTGGACTGTCTTTGTATTATTGGCTGCCACCTTTGTTAACAATTCCAGCATGTGACAGTGATGAAACAAAAAGGCAGAACTCGACTGCAAGGGCAGCGCAGCACCTGAACAATCTACAGTGTGCACGCACACTAGAGTTATCTTGTAATTCATTTTCAAAAAAGGCAGCGGTTGCAAGCATATTTTGATTTAATGACTAAATAATTACCTTTGCGAGACGAATGTGAAGTAGCCTATATTGTGAACTTTCTACGCCGTCACTCAGAGACTAACGTTAGTGGAGCAGCGAACTCCAGCAGTAACAAACAAGACTGGCTGACAAACACACACTGCAGAATTAAACAACTTAATCTAACTCTGAGGTGAAGAAAATAAGTCGGTGCTCAGTCTGTTTTACCTCAGAAGCAATGTGCCCGCTCAGCGTCTGGGACAGTGATGGCTTTCCCCGGAGCTAACAGTACAGCAGAGAGGCTGCTCTCCACTGCTGGCGACATGACGTTAATAACAACACAGCAGAGCACTCCACCTCCCTCTCAGTTTGTTATTCTCATACAGGCAGGAGACTGTAAGATGCTTTCAAATTAATTAATGCAGTTAACTTTTTTAAATAAAAAGGCTGGGGACCATTTATCTTATCTGCCAGTTATGTTTCATATTGTATTTCAGTGGACTAAGGACAACAGTGAATGATTTGGCACACAGTATGCTGAAGCAAAAGACTGACAATAGTGCCCCCTTTTCTATTCATTCGATCAAGAATCGGTTTGGATTAAGAATTGATTCTGAATTGAGTTGGCACACAAGTATTGTGGTAGTATCAAATCGAGCATGTCGTCCAAGGTCTACAAAATCAACATCACATCATTTGTCTCAACCTTTATTTTTCATCTTCTTGTTCCATCTTGGTATAAAAATTTAATACTTTTGACACTTTTGTCTATCAATCATGATTTTGTCATTTAAGTGCACAACACTCTAAAGGTGCTGGCCCAGCTTTTGCCACCTTTGTCTCAAAAAATTTCAGGGAAAACCCAGATCATGGACTGATTACAGGTCAGGAGGGGGCATCCTGATGGCCTAGTTGTTAACACACATAGCATACAACTGCAATAACCCCAGTTCGATTCTGGCTGCGATGTTTCCTGTCTGGATCTCTACTGTCACTATGTAATAAAGGAAAAATGCCAAAAAGTTGTCTTAAAAAGATAACCAGAGTAATTTCACTGAAAGAAATATTCTACAGAATGAAAACTTCTCAAATGCTTTTGTCAGTTGTGTTTTGTCACGTTCCTAAAGATAATGCGCAAAACAGTATCACTGTTCATAGCGTGAAGACCTCTTTAGGAAAAGTGAAGAAACCTTTAAACATGGCAATACAAATAAAAATGGATTTAATAGATGTTTAATAGAGGGTGACTTTTTCTAAAAAACATCCAACCTCTGTTTGAAATTGGATGATTAATTATTTGGTGAATGATATGAGCCTAGGCTGCAGTTATTCTTAGTTTCTTACAGTAACTTATTTGTTATGAACACTTTGATTAACCACATTGAGTTGACTGCTGAATATCACACAGAACTTGGCAAGGCTAGCATGAGCAGAACAAATACTAACGACATAACAAACTGTGGAGTGTTTGCAGAGAATACCAGCCAGCTAATTTATTACTAGGTAGTAACTGATCACGTTCACATGTGCCTCAGTTGTCTGCAATTAAGGAACAGAGCGTTGCAGACAGAAAAAGAGAGAGAGAGAGAGTTAAAGACAGAGACAGAGAAGCATGGAGATATCAAAGTCTCATTATGAATAGCATAAACCTAAAATTAGAATCCTAATGACTGGCAGTCTAACAAATCAGTTGAATTTGCGGTTTAACATTAGCGCAGATTGAGTCAATCTCCCCGCCGTGGTGTGGTTGGGACAAAGCTTGACAGTCTATTAATGTCAAAATCTTTCCTCCATGTTTAGATTAAATCCTCTGCCTTTATTGCAGGAGCTTTGCACTCTGTTGAGTCCAAAATTAATTTTTACCTATTAAATGAGTTAAACCAGATCCAGAGTACACATCATTGCTAATCAATGCCATTCAAACAATCAAACAATGGAGGTCAGGGGCCTTTTCAATAACACAGCACTAACCTTTGCAACTGATGGTAATGTTCTGTATTCCCATAATAAGTCAAGACACTGTTTTAAATTCCACTTGAGCAACACCAGATTTTGTTCTGTTTAACTGGATTACTCTACAGTAACAAACCATTTCTGCCATGTGCAAAATAGCAAAGAATTAATACACTGTCATGAATCTATAATTAAGCCGTACAGTAAGAATCCAACAGGGGCATTTTGTCAAGACTGCCTTTCATCTACCACAAAATTCAGTAAAAAGCTTTTCAGTAAAATGTGCTCCAGTATTACCAGTACTACACCAGAGTAACTTACATTTACAGCGCCTAAAGTCTGGACAATATTAATGAATCATTCTCACAAATGAGGCTTTTATTAATCTCTGTTCAGCATGACACTTCTGTTAGCTTAACTTCCGACCCCACTGGAAACAAAAGGTAGCACTATTTTCAGTGATATTGATTTGCTCCACTGCTTCTTTCTCCATTTACTAATAATTACCAATGCAGGCTCTCCAATTACTCGGCTCCAACAAACATTTACAGCAGTCTGAAATCCACACACTCATGCAGATGACAGAGAGAGAGAGAGAGAAAAAAACCCAAACCTGCTCAGAGCGACTCCAATTAAAATTCTTTAGCCATGCCAACATAAAACCAAATGAATTATGACAATACGTACCTCCTTTAGCTGCTAGAGTTTCTAATCAATTTTGAGAGACCAGTCATCGTGAACATATGAGTGAACTGAAGTGCTAAAACAGAGATTACAGTCAATAGTTCTTTCTTAATTTGGATATTATTCTTGATTGACAGTTGAAAACACTGTGGAGGTAATTCACTACAGCAGAGGCTCTGTTAGAGTAGTGAAATATGTGTGACTCATAAGAGATAATGATATTTTTTGGAATCAGAGGAATTATGACATCCAGAATAGAAATGTTCTGCTTTTTAAGCATCCAACTAAAATACAGCATCCCATCTCTTAGTTTAATTTGAAAAGTTTTAACAGTTATGCTTTATAAGCTTTAGTTCGAAGGTGAAATGAGGTCACGCATCTGGTCAGCAAGTAATGGAGAGCATGACGACCAGTTTTACTCTGAAATCGTGGTTCCGTGGAACAAAATACATTTTTCTCCTTATAAAAAGCTCTACTAGCATAAACTCAAGAAACTGGACTAATGTTGAATTTCATTTAAGGGCAAGAAAATACAGCTGAAATCCCTCTGGATTGTCTTAATTCACTGAAGGCCATTGCTAAAATAACCATGTGTCAACACTTCTGATTTATTATTCCCAGAGGATCAAAGTAATGTTTACCCGTAGTCCCTTCAGCCTGAACCCATGTTCACACATAAAGATCTTGCATTGAAGATAATGATATCCACCACTCTATCTTAAGGGAATATGTCCCATGATGATGCTTCTCTTACTTGTACTGTGCTTATTGGAAATAGGCTTAAAACATTCAGAAACAGATTATCTTGGTGAGATATGGAGGTTTAGCTCAACAAACATGTTTTTGCACGACATTGTTCTACTTCTGACTTCTGACTGAACATGGAGGAATATAGTGATGTAAGATAATGCCTGCTCTAGCGCTTTCCATGCAAGAAATTTCATGTTTCCCAGAAGCTTACTAAAGGTTGAGGTGTTTTTTACATGCTCAGCATACCAAGCAAAATGAACCACCCCTACAACTGCACTCTCTCTTTCAAAGCTTCACCATCACTCAGGCCTCAAACTCTCATGTCAGCGAGTTTTGTCTATAACCTGCTGACATGAAGACTCTCTGGTATATAACTTGGCTCAAGTGAAGAGGCGCAGCTGAGATTACGCAATGTTGTCAGAGTAGCACAACTAATTATCATGAAACACAAGGAGATGCTAACTGATTAATTAAGGATTTTAATTGAAGGGACTCCTAGGAATCGTTTCAGCTCTCTCTGTGATGGAAGACTTGAGGTATTGGCATATGATTTGGATCAGAAAAGGCTGTACTCTGTTCAACGAGAGCTTACGAAAAAGAAATTTACTCTGGAATAGCTGTAAGAGAGAACTTAATCTATACAGAAAAAAACAGTACATACTGTAGAATCATGGAGAGAACATGCACTGAAACTGCATTCATCTGATAAAGCCTATTGAAAATCAATGTGCATGTTGAGTATCTGCTTAAGCGGTCTGTAAAACCTCACAATAGCTGAGTGAAACCATTCACACTCATGTAATGAATACACCTGTCAGTAACAAGTGGACAAATCATGGTCTAACGTTCAGTTTAAAACTGCAAACTGTGTCCGAGCAAACCTTTCAGTGGTGTAAAAACAAGAAGAAATCTTCCAATACAGCAGACATGTTCTTCGGAAAATTCTATTTCAAGTAACTAAACTTCGAAATTGCCCAAAAGATAACCTGTTATTGCCTCTGCAGTCACTCTCCGTCAAGTTTAATTTTGAGGCTTATAGCTTTCTCACAACACAAAAACACTCCTTTGAGAATTTCCTAGAATTATTGCAATTATGTGGATGTTCACAGCTGGAAATGGGTAAAAGCTCCATTTTCCACCCTAAATCATTTTCCCTATTCCATATAATTGGAGTGATTATAAGAATATTAGTAAGATGCTTTAAAATCTAGCATAGCATCTATTTTCTTCAAATGATTTACCTTGAGAAAGCATTTCTATTTAGGCTTTAATTCACCAAGGCACTCAATCACTTTAACGCTAATTGAAATATATTAGAAATATAAATACTTAATCTTTAGAATGTACAGTGATTTGACTTCCCTGACAAATGATGACCCTAGATGTAATCCATTTGGAAATGGTTTACCATGGGCAAATTTGGCTTTTAATATATGTTAGCCTCACTAGATGATAACAATATGAGGCTATAAATCATGGCATGTAACTAAAAAGCTCTGGCAACCCAGAATGTGCTGTGTAGGAAGCCAGAAAGATGTGGGCTGCCTTACCTTCCAACACTATTTTGGGTTTTCTGTGTCTGTTTAAAAAAAAAATAAAAAGATGAGTGCACTTCAACATATGCATCTCGCTGGATAACCAAGGCAAGTAATGAGTCAAAAAATGTAAACTGATTTATCTCATAAGTAGTGCAGCCTTCTACACTGACTGGCAATGTATCACTAGAAACAAAAAACAAAAAGGTACACATGTTCGAGATCATTTCTCATCATTGAGAGATGAATAAGTATCACTCTCACAGGTTTATTAAAAATAGCCTTGATATTAAAATTGGATACGTGGATTTTGGATTTTTCAGCTTGCTTTTAAAGATGAGTCATGAAAGGCTCTGAGTTTGGGTGGATGCTCTGGAAAGAGGTTAACTGGAGGTCTTATGGGAGGCAGATGTATAAAAGCCTTCTTAGTCATTGCTCTAGCATGTCACTCTTTTGGCTGATTTCCATTTGACTATAGAATGTCTATATAAATGGATGCCAGAGTAATGAATGCACTGAATACTGTAGTATAGCCAGCTTGAACAATAGGAGATAGACCATAATGCTTGAGAAATGCCTGCTTTCTTCTTCTGAAGGATAAGATAGGTCAGGGTTTTTGACATGTGATAGTATGAGTTTCTCACCGTTGGTAACATCTCAGCATGTGTAGCTCCATCTGGGAGCCCCTCCCCCAACAACATCCCCTCCCCCACACCCATTGTTTTGCATCATGATATTGTCTATTCACAAGCCAAAAAATGGGGTCAAATTACTTGCCTAACACTTGATCCTAGAGATGTGGAGACCCTGATGAGCATAAGGACTGTGAAACAGAGCTGACAGCAACACTGATCGCATTAAACATGTGGTGCAGAAAGCAGGCAAGGGGATTTTGGCGTTTAATTAACAGTGACAGACTCAGGTGTACCCCCAGATGTGTCATAAGAAATAAACCAGGTTTTTCCCGTAAATGAGTGCATGAAACTGCAGATATTTGGCAGGTAACTGATGTATTCAGAGCTCACAATATCTGCTTGTATCTCCAACGAAGCCGTTGGAGATGAAGTAGCCTTGCTTATGCTTTTTTAACTGAACTGGCTGTGGCCTAATTAAAAAAGTGCTGAAATGCAGAAAGTGAAGAGGTGTTTTTCAACTGTGGTTATGGTCTGCGTTAAGGAGACAGTCAACAATTCCTTCTTTAAATTGTGTCCTGTGGAGTTTGAACAGTTACTTAATAATCCTCTACTCTGTCTTATCACCATCTGCACTGGAGAAGGGACACCAAGCCATTTAAGCTAGATGTTATCCTGTGTTTCCCGCATGATTTTATGACACTGTGGTGGGTAGACCTTGGACTCTCCAAGAGGGTCTCAGGGCATGCTACTCCTGAAGAAAATTTTGTACATTTTGCAACTTGAAAGCATTGATCTGGTGCACTTTGAGAGCAAAATGAAGACACTAGAACTTTGTGCTTTCATAAACAATTTTGTGCCCTAGTAAATAATTTAATCATAAACACATTGGATGTATAGATATGAATGGTGATGGCACAGTAGTTATAACCAAATGTAACAGCAGCTATTTTGATAACCAAATAATATGTTTTTAAAGAAAAATGCTAAAAAAATATATTTGTTGCACCTTCTGAAATATGAGGATTTTAAGTTTCTTTGTATCATACATGATAGTAACCAGAATATATCTGGATTTTGATGTCACCATGTGCTCTAAGAAATTATGACCAACTATTATAACCATTCTCTGACTTGTTTCTCCTGAAAATGTGGGCAAAAATAATCATAATTAAAATAATCATTTTTAAGGAAAATCATTTTTAAGGAAAAATGCAAATTTGCTGGTTGCAGCTTCTCAAATTATATTTTCAAGTTTTTGTGAGTCATAGATGATAGTAAACTGATTATATTTGGATTCTGACAAAATGTGTCATTTGAAGACATCACATTAATTATGAACGACTATAACTATTTTCTGACATTGTGTTGTGTTCCTTACTTGTTTCTGCTTATTTCAGGAGGGGAAGAAAACATCAGTTAATGCAGGTTTCATGTTTTATGCCTCTGTGCTCAGAGATATCAGTTGAGCTAAAATTAAAAAAGGACTGCTGAATTGCATTTACTGAGACTTCCAAGGTGGTACTGAACATGCTGTCAGCTCAAACGCAGTGAAGCCTGTCAATCACTTTGGATACGCAGGCAGTGGCCATTGCGAGTGGCTGAAGAACCAACCATACCGGGTGGCAGCAGAGGAGGCTGCACTGCCATCTGGTTCAAAATGAGTCCAGCCGACTTCACTGCACTCAGCACTGGAGCACGGAAACAGAGATGAGATGTTTGTTTCCAATACAGCTAGTTTTGTTCTTAGATAACATTAAAACTTTAACGTTTGTAGTCAGTTATGCTGTCCTGCGTTGCAAACCGATGCTTGAAAACAGACAATACTGAACTGTTTTGTATTTTTTCCCAGACTGAATAAAATACACTTGTAATGCCAGCACTGACATAAACTTGTTGCTCTATCTTTCAGTAATTCCTCTCCTTATCGGTGCAATATGAAACTGAAGTTGCAGCTTTGTGTTAACTCAAAGCCGTGATGATTAGCTTTGCATGCTTATAGGTAGTAATGGCCGCTAGTAGCTAAAGCTATCCGTATTTAACCTGCATGCAGCTGCAGTGGGGCTCCGATGTTAGCTGACAAACCTGACAACAAAACTGCAAGCACCACAAGCCTTAAATATCGCTGGAGCAAGGTGCAAAACACAACGTTAGAGATCTTTTATGTTATTATAAGAAGTGTAAAAATATTTTCAGTTCAATGTGAAACTGTGGCGGACTGCCACAGTCTATGTAATTAATGGGAAACACTGTTGTCTCTGGCACAAGTGCTTATAGCAAATGTCAAGACCTTTCAGAACCATAATAATGACACAGTTGAGGAAAATGACGCATGGCACCGTTTTTGTCCTGGATAAGACTAGAAAACACAGCTCCCGTGCCATCATGTACAGCCAGAAAAGATTTTCATCAACCGGTCTGTTGACATGAGGCAATGATTTCAGATTTATATGAATACCAGACTTTCAAACTAGTGACAGGTCAATTTTGCACCATTACAGAGAGTAAAGCCTCTGGTGCAGGCTTTATTGTTATTATTTGTGGCTGAGGGCCAACTGTCAAACTATATAACAAAAAAACACTAAGATCATTGTCTTATTCTTGGTGTAACCTTGCTGCTTATCATATGTTTTTTTCCTATTTAATGCTTTTGTAGAATGTAATGTATATCTTTTAAAATATGATGAATTGGTCCCTTTTTTCTAGCTCTTATGAACTGTATATTTCAATAAAAAACACAAATCCAACAGTAGACTGACAAAGGACAAAGCACCAAGATAAAAAAAGATAGATTCACTACAGAACCACAAATTACAATTGTATGGTAGCAGCCTATTCTCAAGATTTCAGTCTGCTCAGACTAAATTTACAGACACTAGCTCTTTGCGACTGATTACTTATCCAAGTGGAAGAGGCTGCCACTGATACCATGTGTTTCCTGACAGTATAGGGAACAGTCTTCAAATTCGTAGCCAGATGAGTCATTTACTGGGGAAAAGTCAGGGTTTATTCCGCTGAATCCAAATGACATGAAACCTGTAAAAAGGATGAGGAAGAAAAGGGGTCTGTGGCTCTAAACAATGTACCCCCCCCCCCCCCCCCCCCCCCCATATGGAAGCTCATGGCTTTCTAGTATGTTAATAAATGCATAAATGCAGCATATGTGCATAACTTGGATGCACTCATGTAAGACACTTTGGAAGCAGCAGCACAACCCATTTCAAACACAAGGACCTTTGTTAGAGGCTGAGCTTTTAGGTAATCAAAAAAGATTAAAAGGGTGATGATACACATGTGGACCATCCCTCATCTTCAAGAGGCTCCAATCATTTAATTGATATGGACCCAATGTTCAAGATGAATCAGGGCAGCAGTAATGCAGCGCTAAGAATTGAATAGGTGGGGGAAATGAACATGTGACAGTAGACGCCCCTCTCGGGAGCTACTCCATAATCCAGTGGCAGTGACTAATTGCATGCTTCTGGGTTTGTCAGTATTTGAGAATGCTTGCATTTTTTTTAGCCAGCAATCAGCTTTCAGGCACCACAAAATTGCCCTCTAATAGTCTGGGGTCTTGACAATAGAGAAACTCAACAAACAGGCACTATTTTGTGCACCAAGTTCCTCAAAGAAATGGTCAATTCTTTGATGCCTGGCCCTCAAGACCAATGAAAAAAATTACGAAGGAAAGAAGACAGAGCCATGGTTTCTTGTGGTTTGAGAAAATGACTGTGAGAAGACAAAGTAGGCTTTTATCATCATACTGATGCCGATTATGTTATGCAATTAGATGCCAGCTAGACAGGCAAATAGAGCAGTTTAGAAGGTTTGAAATCTCTATTAGGTCAACAGGTGCAAACACAGCATAGTGATAACTTCACATTGGCTGCATTCACATGAGTGAAAAAAGACCACATGAATGGTTACATCAACTGCTGAATCACATCTTTTAATTGACTGAAAAGAAAAGAAGCCACCAATGAAAGAGTCTTGAAAATGTTTTCTTTATCCATTCCTAGATTTCTGGTTGGCATTTACTAAGAGTGGTGGGAAGTCGTTTATTAAGCTGATTCATAGTACAGGGTTAATATCTGGTCCAATAAACCATTGGGATTCAGGCAAAGCTTTCACCACTGATCACAGCCAACTCAGATTAACACCAGGGAATTAGACGCCCTCTCCAAAGAGACAGTCAGAGGCGTAAGTCTATTTGACGGGATGGCCCTCAGGCATGAAGGGAAACATGGCAAAAATAGTGAAGACCCCTTAGCGGTTGTCAAGGTAATCCTGCGATGAGAACAAACACATTTAAAAAGCCTGCGGATAACATGACACTCATCTCCATAACACCACTGATGATAACCTCACACCACACAAACAATTCTGCTCTTCAATGCCCAAGTATGAGACAATGACTACAAACCGAGCTGAGTGGAACTTTAGACAGTCCGCTGCTCTGTATTCAGGTCCACACCCAGCATCTCTCAGAGTCAACATCCACAGAATTCATATTGAAATGGGGCAGGCCTGCCCCACAGCCTCTCCTGAGAGCCATCAAAGCGGATATTTGATATTGCTAGAACAAGATATTATCGCAGCCCTCTGAAGATTTTGCTTTTTTTTTTTGCATGTGTTGTGTGTAAACCAGACAGTTTTGAGTTGTTGAAGAAAAACTGAAATTAAGACACTTTTGTAATTATAGCCTATAACAGTGTTTTTCAATCCCCATCCTGGGGAAACCCTGCTCTGCATGTTTTTAGATAGTTTCCCTGCTCCTCATTCAAATGTCGTTATCAGGCTTCTGCAGGGCTTGAAGATGAGCTGATCATTTGAATCAGGTGTGCTTGAAGAGAGAAACATCTAAAAAAAAAAAAAAAAAAAAACACACAGGGCAGGGCTACCCCAGAGCCAGGATTGAAAAACACTGACCTATAGAAAACTAGAGTAGTCTATTAATTGCATATTAAAACTTGAGCCTGTTAAATAATCTTTTGAAAAGGGTTCTTCTTATTGTAACTGTAGCTGTATTTTCACTATTTTGAGCATATAAAACATAAAGATAAAGAATATAATATTACTGTTACAAAGTCTTGAAACATACTGGTCCAAACCACACCCATGTCATTTAATTTTGCTCTTAATGGGCTGCTACCTGGGCAGCTGGCACCGTAGCCTACGTGATGGAGAGAGGATGGATGGAGGGAGATTGCGCGTCATTGCCATAACTGGATTCCCGATCAGCGGCGACCACACAATCATTCTTGAGCCTCATTTTGAAACTGCGACATCACATTGCTACACTCATCAAAACTGGGCTAACATCGCACCACTGACTAAACAGCACGGTAGTCTCTGTTTTGTATCGCATAATAAGCCCCTTCTTACAGCACTCGCAGCATCTTGAAACTGTGGGAATCAACGCATAATAATAATAATGATGATAATAGTATCACCAAAATTACATAAGCGACGCTGTGTGGTGGGCTGATATGGATTTTTTTCAGGCGATATCATGCCACCTATGAGGAGCTGTGAAATCTAACAGACCCCCTAAAATAACACATCTCCTCCTCCGTCAGCCGATGTGCTGAAAGGGAAAGTATCTTGGAAAACTTTGCTGTTAGTAACCAGCTCGACTCGTCGCAACAGCAGCGTCCTGTTGTAGCGGCCGCTGCACTGACCGCCCCCCTGTCAAGCGAAAACAAGGACGGGATGGAGGGAAAAAACGACCCATTGTGTGTTCACGGTAGTCGCTAGATGATAACCCCCTTTCTTTTAAAAAGTAGTTCACATGCATCTTTTCAAAAACCCCGACAACCTGGTGTCAAGTAGGGTGTTTAGCTTTTGAAAGAACTCTCCCGACAGAGAGTGAGTGTGAGCGGGAGAAAAGTGAAGTTGTGTTAGCGTGTGTTTTCTTTTCTTTTCTTTTACCTCAGTAGAGCCGTGTCGCCTTGTCTGCTAACCACACTTTCAACCGAGGAATAGTCCACAGTTTGTCCAGCGGGCAAACAGGACGGCAGAAAGCAGCACAGGCTGAGAATTATCGCAGTAAGCCACTGACCAGAGACACAAGCATCCTGCACCGCAATCATTATGTCCATCACAGCTGTAAAATTGTCGTCGCTTTTCTCCAAGTCTTCTTGTTTGCAAAAAAAAAAGCGGTTGTTAGGTAGAAAGAAAAAGAGGGGGACGCGAGTGACGGCTTTATTTCCACACTTTTTTCCTCCTCGGAGCTCCGTAAAGAAATGCTCCGCCGTATAGTTTCCCAGGTTTGTTTTGCTGGATGTAGAGCCCACTGTGCGGGGAAGTGTAGCTACTCTCCAGTGGCTTGCACACCATCTAGTGAGGAAATGCGATGTAAAATGGGAGCAGACCTAGAAGCAGACAACCCCCAGGCTCTGATCCTGTTGCCATGCGGCCGTTTCCCGGGCAACCCGTTGCCAGTGGCTCGTGATGGAGCAGTAAAACCGGTAGGTAGGTAGGTAGGTAGGTATTGATACAATCCAGGAGCAATTAAAGATATCGATCGGAGAACCAGCTCCTATTTATTCCCAATAAGGAAATGAACAATCTGAGCATTTGGTGGAAATGGATCCGGTGACGCAGGTGTATCCCATAGGAAAACTCAGGAACAGATTTGATATTGATACAATGAATATTAGAGCTTAACAGACAACTAATATGAAGTAGGTGTAGTTTGGCATCAGTTAGGGTATAGGCCTGCATGGATAATTTTATATGAAATGTAAAAACTCCCCAAAATAGTTCTCTTGGGAATCTTAAGAGTGATAATTCATTAAAGGATATGTACACAATTTTTCAAGTCTGTCTTAAAACAATAGTCAAATGCCCATTAGATATATAAGATAGGTGCCCTCCAAATGCACTTGTAAGTGATGGGAGACTAAATCCACAGTCCTTGTTTTGAGTAAAAAAAAATGTATTTAAAAGTTTATCTGAAGATAATATAAGGCTTCAGCTGTCTGAGTCAGTCAATAGAGGGAATATCTGGCACAGTTAGACTCTTTTTATTAAAAATGCCCCTCTTTATGTCTCATAGTATTTTTCTTTTCAACTTCAATGAAAGGACAGTGACAAAAAAGGAATTTGGCACCAAAAAGATTGTATCATTGAAAAATATTGACTTGGTTTGACTAATCCGGATGACTGAAGCTTCATATTAGCTTTAAGTAAACTTTTAAATACATGTTTGTACAGTACTCTCTCACGCACAGACACACCAGGGACTTATAAAGTTTGTGTTCGAGCAGTAACCCCCTGCATTATGCTGCTCTAAGCCTTTCGACTTAGCCTACATAATTCTTTACAGTCTGTACAGCCGTAACCATGGAAATGACATACATTTCTATGAGATGACATGTTGGCATGGTGCCACTGAATTATTGCAGATGACACAGGCTTTGTTATCAACGTTACATTAGCAAAACTTCCATGTGGATTTACAGTACGAAGAAGAGTTACAGAAGATACTAAAGCAAGTTATATTTCCATGACTATGTGCCTACATTCACTTAGTTTAAGATTTTACAGAATTGTTCCAATAATTATGGGAATATTATAATTTGACAATACATAAAATCTGCAAACACCAGCAGTTAAGTCAGAGTTCAGTAATCCCAGTTTTTATTTTCCACAGTGTGTTTGTATTTGTTGTGTTTGTATTTGTTGTTTTACTACTGATGTTATTTTCCATTATGAGTTTATATCCTATATAAAAAGTCTCCCATTCTTTTCCTCTGAATCCTATATAACACGTTTTCCTGTTGAATTCTCATACTTTTTTTTATTAATTTCCCCAAGGGGATCAATATAGTTTCATGATGTCTGATCTTAAAATCTTATCTCACAGACCACAGAGCCAAGATTGCAGGCTCTGATGTTACAGTATCAAGATGTACTGTCTGGAGCTGCTCCATTGAAATTAAATGGAGTGAGTGACTGTGAACTCATGAACGGTTTGCCTCTGTTTTTATACCGATATGAGCTTTATACTATTGCCTTGCCTTTAGTTTAAAATCAGGAAAGGAGTTTTGATCCCCTATAAATTCATTGTGGGTGCTATGAGAGTTGCCTTTGCCATCTTGGGATATTATTTATCTGAAGAGATAAATTGTTTATCGCAGTGGTATGAGAGGGTAGGAGTTGGAACACATTTCTATTTGCAGGGCTGTCTGTGACAGAGAGCCAGGAAACTGGTTTCCAGAGGTTACAAGGGACATTTCACCGTGCTGGAAACGAGTCAACGACCAATGTTCCATGACAAGCAGCATTAAAAGAGGTGAAGTGAAAAGTTCATCTTGTCACAAACACAATCCTAATTTGCATAACTGAAGCTCCCTCTACTGTTAATAGCTGTGATAATACCATGAATACAAATACTTTTACTCAGTTTTGTCACAGAGGTGTTTTGGGCTGAGACAGTAAGATATTTTCCATCCTTCACTTGTCAGTCACAATGTTGAGGGTTTTTTTTTTTCTTCTTTTCTCTGAGCCCTTCAAATTACCTCAGAAAACGTACCTTCCCATGCATGAAAGCTATAATTACAATGACTCCATTTAGTGTTAGCGCACTGTGCGGGGGGGGGGGGGGGGGGGGGGGGGGGGGTAGAAGAGTGGCAGCCTCTAATATTCAACTCATAATAACCTCAGGAATTATGAACAAGATGAAAGAGATCAGGCACTGGACTATCACAACGTCTGAGCTGTTTTGAGTAATGGATACCTCAGACATTTCTTCAGAGTTTTTTTATAACCAGCCATCACTCAAAGACAGAGTGAAATCAATGCATGCAATTTTTCTTTAATGTTTTATTTTAAATTGACAGTTTTTCTCAGGACAACATTTTTCCCTTTTCCCTTATCTATCTCAAACAGTCAAGCATAAACCAAAGAATGGCCTTTTT
Source organism: Euthynnus affinis (assembly GCA_029490765.1). Classification (NCBI taxonomy): domain Eukaryota; kingdom Metazoa; phylum Chordata; class Actinopteri; order Scombriformes; family Scombridae; genus Euthynnus; species Euthynnus affinis. Next base: position 17,769,625 of record CM055848.1, on the reverse strand, counting down.
TCTTTGTGTCTGTTTTAGTGGTTATGGAGACTATGTGAAGCATTAAAACTGCTGTTATTGTCTTAATTGTATGCTAATGATGTGGGGAAAACTCACTGAAGCATATGCTGCCTTATTTTGACTATTGTGATGGAATGATGAGCTCTAACCACAAATGCTAAGAAAAGACCCTTTATCTTTCTTTTTGGTGTCTTTACTGCATGTTAGCTTTACACACAATACCAACTATAGTTCATGGGATTAATTTAACATGAGTAATGTAGCATATTTCAAGCTATTGTTTTCTGAAGTAGTTAAGTGAATGGTCATTTTTCTGTATTAGTGATTTGGTAGGCTTTTGTGATAATGGATGACATCCAACAGAGAAATGTGCCAATCGATCACAACAAACATGGAAATGTGAATGCTGAGCAGCTCTGTTAAATTGATCCCTGTAGCCGGGGTTTACAGGATTTAAGAGAGATCCATGAGAAATATGTAAGGATAACTGATTGCACAATCAAAACCCATGTTTTAGCAACAAATGTACAGTATTAAAAAGGCTGTATTTTAACCAATTAATCAATTAATGGCTGTAAGGCTTGATGTAAAACAGCCTTTCTATCTCTGCCTTTAATACTCCAATTTGTCTTGTTTATTTGTACAGTACATAGCAAATTGGCCTCTTATGTGTTCAGATTTCAGTCTCACTTATCATGGGACTTATTCATTCACATTTTGATTGACATCCTGTGGCTTAAAACAGGAAATCAGCACTTGTAAGTGAACAACTAAAGACTCAGCTAGACAGAATTGAAACAGAGGGCAGTTTTCACAGCACATCCTCAACTTCTTATCAACAACTATACTGCTGGTCATGAGGTTGCACTTCAGTGAGTCTCTTCCTGCTCTGATGCCTCTGAAAATAAGGACTAAAAGACTGTTGTGGACCCACAATCTTTGCTCAGAAAAAATTAAATCCAGTAGACGACGGCATGCACAGAATAAAGTTTAATGATGTTTTACGGACATTTTAATAAAGTATGTGTAAAAAAATCAGCTGCCACACAAATGTGGTTTGATAAAGCTTTTACATTTAATAAAATGTTGTGTGTTGTGATATATTTTTAAGTGTTTTGAAAAGGATTATATCTGTTGTTAACTGATAGAAAAATGTGTACCATGTATTCTTTCTTTGTGTGTTATAGTTCATCTGAAGAGTGATAGATTATGCCTAATGCATGAACTGTAACCAACATTTAATTGTAGCTGTGTCTAGGTCTGGCGAGTAACCATAAACAACTGAAGGGCCTCCCAAGGCCACCAATATATAGCTGTGATTTTCCTTTGTGTCTTCAGAATTCTCCACGGAGACTCTTTGCACTCTCTGTGTCTGTAACATATGTTCTGTTTGAATTAAAGAGACGCTTGACTTCAACCAACCTCAGTCTAACTGATATTTTCACCTATCATTAACAGTCATAGAAAAGCAGTTACATACAGCAAATAGTAGACTGAACGTCCACTACTGTAAATTCAGAAATGACATCACCACCACAATATGACATTCAGCTTTCAAAAAAAGCTGAGTCGACTCTCTATTAAATACAAAACAAGAAAACCTTAATGCCCTTGCTTTTGCCCTGAGTTCTTCGCATAAGAAATTCCATTATGGTATAGTTCAACAACTGCCACTTGTCTGAGTAAAGAGTAATGTATTACATTTCTCAAACTGTAACTCGCTGTCGAAGTCCAAATGCACATTTGTAACACAGATGTAGTGGACAAAACACATTTTGAATGAACTATAGTTTGATATATGTAGCCCGCCAGCAGTGATTTATTTTGAGCCTTTCCTTTCTTTGCTTTTCCTGCACTGCCCATGCGGGACGGAACCTACAGCACTCATGAGTCATAACTGATTTGTACTTTCAGAGAACATCGACCACATTTCATACAAGGTGGATAGTTCAAAAAGCTCTCTTGAGTCATTAAATATAGCAAGATACAGATCTTTTATCCCCAAGAGTGGCGCTTACCATGAACTTTCTCCAGGATGTGCAGCGCAACCAGACAAGTAAAATTAAAAGAGGGTGGGAGTGAAAAGTGCATCTTGTCATAAAATATGTTGAGAATGAACAGCACTGCAACATTACTGACATCTTTATAGGACATAGTTCAGTTTCTTGTTCATTTTCATCGCTTAAATGTGGAGCAGCTGTCTGGAACAGTTGAGTGCCCAGTTGGCAGGATGGTCCGTTGTGTACCAAGTCTGCTTTAGGCTACATAATAATGAGGCTCTGGGAGACAAAAGTGGATGAAGCCATAGATGAAACCCTCACAACATTAAACTGATCATTTACTGATCATAAGCAGTCAGATGTGTTATTTCTAAGAATACAATACAGCAACTTGTGCTCGCACTCATGATTTAATGAGTCTAAAATAAGCAAGAATGAGTTTATGATATACTGTTCTGTAATGCTGTCAAATACTGAAGACTAGCTTTTAAATAAGCAGCGAAATAAATAAGTGATAAATATTGATGCAAAATATAATAAATAGCAAATGAAAAATGTAAGTATCTATGTTTATTAATTAGTAAGTAGACTATCAAATAATTGAATGAGCTTTTAAATACAGGATTTATCCAAAGTAAATAAATACTATTAAAATAAATCAATTTCTATTTATGATTTTAACACTCCATTGCAAAACAAAACAAAACAAAACATTTTACTATGTTCCACCCCCTAGCATGTGACACCTCTGGTCTTTTGTCAGTTTATTTCAAGGTGACATGTATTTGTCATTCAACTTTATAGAGAAAGGGTTAACTAGGCGTGTTGCAGAGATTTAGTCCAAAGCCACAAAGTCATCTCTTGATTTCAGTCAGAAACAGTGTTTAAAGCTGCATTTGAGGACAGTGGGAAAACAACAACAAAAAGCCCAGTAATACCTCTATGCAGGTAACATACAGTGAGCTTTTTCAGTATTGTCTGTTATATCTGGGAAAAAGGTTGATGAGGGCAGAGTTGCTAATCTGAAAACCAAAATAAATTATCCAAAAAAGATCCTGTAGACACCCAAAATCGTGAGGTAATTCTCTGTGGGTCTGTGACTTCAAGCAAACCCCCTCAAATTGCATAAAGTTATTTGATTGAAATGAAAAGAAATACATTAATAAGTGCAGCTTTAACTTTCTTTGAAATGCTGCAAAATGTTTAGCAGAGAGATGCTGGAAAGTTTAAACTACCTACAAGGCTAAACTCTGGGTAAAAAAGCTCTTTCATCGGCATCACTGTGACTGACAGGCTGAGCCCTTCTCAAATTAAACCACAATGAAAAAGGTTATTTGGCAAATTGTCTACTGAAAATAAAAAGGCAGTGATGTACATGAATGCGCCAAGTGCCAAATCATTTTCAAGAATGTATAAAAGAATGACTATTTGATAGGCAAATATCTTTCTTCCCGCTTTTACTGTAATGAACAAAGTTATTTGTTTGCATGGCAGCGTAAATCATCTGAAAACCTTAGTGTGTGGAAAAGAAAGTGAACGCTGCCTTCCTGCTCCCTATGTTTTTTTTTTTTTTATGTTACTCTCAAACAGCAGCCACAGGCAAAGCAGCAGTGCCTGTTTGTTTTCTTTGATAGTGTGAGCTCGCATGGAAAAGCCCCCCTCTGCATCTACTGAAAAGTTTTTGTTGCACTGGGTAAATGTTTAGTGTATTTGCCAAGATTAAACATTTTGAACCGCAGTTTCTGTGAAAAATTTAACCTTCCTACTGTAAGTCACAGACTTACAGGTCAGTCTCTTAATGGTTTGCTCATAGAGACTGAGGACAATCTCCCAAGTTTTGGAGAGTTAAAAAAAAACAAACTTTAGAGTAGCCCTTCATATTGGGGCTGGACATGCAGACAAAATATAAGTGGCATAGGTTTGTAAGCAACTGTTCTCGCTGCCATTCAAGCAACAACCGTGCATTTAGAAATCCCCAGACTTTGACAGGCAGAGAAGTCATAATAAAATCAGTATCAGTGTAATATTTCTTGTGTTGAATACTCATATTTTAAAACAATAAGTAATTTCCATAAAGAGATTGGACTTATGTTAGTTAAATCTACTAATGACAAAGAAAAAAATCTCCTTTTGTTATGATATATCACCCCTTCACTGACATTGTATTGGGATCTCTTCCCTACTTTTCTACCTTATTCATTCTACCATGAAAATACAATTTATACTGCGTGTCTGTCACTTTGAGGCCACAATAAGCTCTGCCAGAGACCTGTGCATATTGTTGCAAATCCTCAGCTGCTAATACAAGGTTGTTCCAAAGTCATAAATTTAACAAAAGCGACTCTTAAGGGGCTACAGTGAAATGAAAACCTGGTCTGCTGTGATTGATTCATTTCCAAGTGAAAAAACAAATCTTTTAGTCGTCTATCAAGCTGTTTTGCGCAGAATGTGTGGAAAAGATACTCATACAGAAAGAAGTTTTATCTGAGCAGTCACCTAAAAAGTACCCTTCAGTTAGTCAGTTAGTTGTGTTTTATTGGTTGCCGCACTGCAATACCTCTGAATGGATATGGGTGAACTTTTCAGACAATACATGTGTTAGTGTTATAGAAAAGCTATGTTAACTTATTATGTTATTATTCTGCCAGGTTACTCTGCCCACACTTGTACGTTGCCTTTGTGTTACCATCTTTTATAATCACAGAAAGGAAGGGCCAACCAGGTTTCACTACATTAATCATCTTGTACACTTTATGAATAATCAGGGTTTTTCATATATTCTTTGACTGATCATTCTGTGGGGGAGCTTAGCCAGAATGTCAAGGAAGGTGACAGGAGGCAGACTAATAGTCTTGTTCAGTGAAGAAAGATTCATTCAGACCAGTGTAACCAAAGAAGTGTCTCAAAAAATGAAACAGAAATAACCAAGTCAAACTCAACAAGCTTAAAGCTGTAATATTTAACCATTTTGCATTAAAATGTCTAAAAACAGCTAGACCTATGTTATATATTTTGTTGAGTTGTGTACTTACATTACCCCAAATGTTTCCAACAACTTTCAAACACTGAAATCTGTCATTTCAATCATGGTCCATTTCATTTCATTTCACATGTGAATGGCATCATACCCCTCTACCAATGAGTATACGTGCGCAAGACGCCTGCATCGGTGTTGTGTTTGTCCACTACAATTGCATCTACCAAAGTGTATACGCATACAAGATAATGCATCTGCATTTTGGTTGTTTTTAACTATATCTTTTAACTGGATGGAGGATTTTAGTCATCGGATGTCTGGATCTTAAATTATCAGAGAAACAAACTGAGCAAAGCAGCAGATCAGCTAGCAGCCCCTCCCAGAAGTCTGGTGCTTTCTGAACATCATTAGAGTTTTTTATGTGAAATAGCTTTATTCAGTATTTTTACGGTTTTAATCCCTGTGTCTGTTGTTTTTTGAGATGATTTGGCTAGAAACCTGCTGAACATCTGTACCTTAAATTATCAGAGAAACAAGCTGAGCAATCGGTAGCAGCAGCTTGGCTAGTAGTCTGCTGGACAGCATCAGGAAAACATCCTGAACGATGAACACTGGAGTAATCCTAACCTGAAGAGGCTGGTTTGCTTGTTTGTTTATGCACTTAATCCACAACCTAGTCCTCACCATAAGTCAAAATGAGTACAAATATAATACTAAACCAAACTTTTAACTAAACCCAATAAATCCCCCTCATACTTGGTCACTGGTGATGTCAGTGAGAGCTTAAAAGCAGGAAGTCAGTGAATAACTCTCCCTTTGTCTCCTGGATAGCATGGTGAGTATGGTAACGCAACAGGCTAATATATAAGCAGGATAGTATGCAAAAGCAACCCTACAGATAGATGTTATACTGGCTAAACAAAGAAATGACAAGTGACTTAAGTACATTGAAGTGTAACAGGGATGAATGGTGTCTCACCCACTTTGTCACGTATTCTTTGGCAGGTCACTTTGAGGCAGTTTTCACTGATTGATGGTGCAACCATGTGCTGGGTTAGATTTGGAATGTCAAAAAATACTATATATACTAAAAATACTGGCCCGGATAAAATATTGATCACAAATATCACACAGATTTAGCAGGGCCTTGAGCTAAAGTGAACAGTCAAAAGTGAACATGTAAGCCCCAGTTAATTCCAAACTTTATCCTTGCAATGTATCTTGCAAGCAACTGAGAAAGTTGGGTAAACTTTGGCACACCAGAGCTGATTCAGTTGTCACTCTCCATGTTTTAATACCCATTCTTCATCATTATCTGTATTTCTAATATATTCCTGCCATTGTCTGAGAGCATCAGTTCACACAGCAGCATACTCATCATCATTGATGCTGTTGGCTCCAGCAGAGGTTTCTTTTACTGGAGCCTGTTGAGCCTGGAGGCAGTGTTAATATTGCAGACAGCAAACCTAGCAGCAGTGGATTCTTTTATAGGAAAAGTTTTTTTTTTATTTTCTTCTTTCGAAAAAAAAAAAAAATCTAAACAGTTTTCCTCTCTTCATTGCTACCTGGCTGAGCTCTGCTTTAGCTTTTTGACTTCACTCTTGGTTCTCAGCACAGTGGTGAAGAATATTTGGCAGCTCATCCACTGAGAATATCACAAGTTTAATATGCCATTATACTCTCACTGAGACTTATATTATTCTCTTGTTGTAACAAGGAGAACGATGTCTTTATAAGTAAACTTTTAATAATGAATAATAAATAATAATTGTGCTTACATTGCTTCACATTTTTGCTTTTGAAGAAAATCACTTAATTGAGATTTTTTTAAATGTTTATTTCTACTACAGTTTCTTTTCAACATGTTCCAAAAGCACATGTAAATGTCATCAACACAAATGTATTGTGTGTTTTACACTGTTTTGTTATCTAATTCACTGATAACATAAAAAATGTATTATGTAAATGACATCTTGCATAATAAAGCTTAAATCTCACATGATAAATTTAATTTGTTGGGAATTAATCTTAACACCTAGATAGCTGTGACCTTTTAAGGTATTCCAAACAAGAACCAACATATTTAAAGATAATCACTTAATACTGAGCCCTTTTTAAGGTGGAATCACTGACAAGCTAGGGATGAAACCGTTGTCTTGAGCTTATAAATATCAGGATTATGTACATAATATTATATTGCAAAGAAAAGGACCGCATGTCCAAAAGCATCAGAGCACAAATAATATTAATAGTAATGTCAATGGTACTCTGTAGAAATCTGTGATTATTTCAATGAAAAATGGTGGTGATAAGAGTTTAAATATAGCATGCAGTGATGGAGAGAAAATGTTATTCTCATTCAATACCAGACAGCTAGATAAATATTGCATAACAGAGTGCAGGGTGAATCTGGTAATTTTGCATGTTTGGTACTGAAATTAATCTTTTAAAAAGAGAAGTTTTTCTATAATAGAAAACACTGACTTTAATTAGATTAATTTTGTCAACAGGTTCCATGAAATTTTAATTAGTTAAAAACAAAAATGTTAAGCTCATCTAACTTAATGAGCTTGTATTACAGTAACGCAGTGATTTTGAGTTAAACCAATTAAATAAATGAATAAAAATATTTTGGAGCCACATGGTCCAAAAAAAATAATGCATTAAACTTTTTTGGCACCATAAGACCATCACATATAAACAAAGCTACAAATATTAATTAATTAGTTGGTGCACAGATTAAGTGCATGGTCTCTCAATTCAGTATCTTTCACTTAGTAGTACCACTAGACTACCACTTTTCACTTATAGTTTGCCAAATCATTGGCTATTGTTCTGAAATGTAGTTTTTCTTTGCTCTCCTATTTTTCAAACAGGTAAACATCATTTTATTCAGTTTTGACCCAAAATATAATTTTGTCTCTTCCACAGAAGATTCACCATCCAAATGGTTGACTCATTCATACAGTTTGTTCTTGAGCTTCTGTACCTTGGATGAGAGTCTGCAAGCATCCAGTTGAAGGAACAGCTTCTGAAGAACTTCAAAGAAGGCTTTCAGTTCCTGAGGATAACTGAGATTCAGTGCATATATTACATCCATTAAGAGTGCACATGCAGAGGAGATGTCTCCCAAGTTATGCATAACTTCACATGCTCTATCACTATTACTAGGGCTGTAGTCAAGGGGATTGGGGTGGGACAGAGTGCACAGTGAACTCAGTAGCCACACATTTCTCTGTTCTCTATTACTCTGTTTTGTGTCTACGAGTTAGGCTAACCCATTGTTGCTTTGAAGCTAACTCCCTTCACTATTCCAGCACTTGGGAAAACAACAGACATGACTTTTTAGCATTTAACTGACACACCTCTGCTCCACTCGTATCCACGTCACTTTAGCTGTGTTCAACTTGCTACGCAAACATACTACGCTATGCTATATTACTTAACAGAGCTACACTTGCTTTCCAGACACCTGTTCACTCACATACTGAACAGCGCTGCACAGACTCCCAAATTTCAGAATGAGTAGATATTTGGTGTTAATTCTAGCATTATAAATATATTTTTCTGGCCTGGCAGGGGTTCTTGTTGATATAATTGTAGGAGAAACACTGATTCAGTAAACTTTCTGTGCAATCTAATGCAATCCAGTACAACAGCTCTGCCATACATTTTTACTTTGACTAAGTTTATGCATTTTCAATTTTTGTTTACATTTTGTTAATAAATGATCCAAATATTTTGCCCCCCACGTGAATATCAATGGGTTAGACACAATAGTAGGAACACTTTTCAATATGATGGACTCCATTACATCACCACCCACTACGACCTTGGTAATAAACATAAAGTAGAATTATCACCTTTCTGATAATGTCAACAAAAACTGAAAATGTATAGACTTTGTAAAAGTGGAATTTATGGCAGAGATGTTGTATTGGAGTGCAATAGATTGCACAGGTGTTCCTAATAAAATACTTGGTGAACATATATGAAATAATATATATATATTCCCAAAGTTTGATAGAATCACCCAGCACTACTTCATCTTATTATTTTTATACACATAACACTGTTTCAAGTATCATACTTCTGCAATCCGTTTGTGATTTCATTATTTAGTTTTGTCCTTTTTTCTCTCCTATATAATGGATTCAGATGCTACAGCTGTTCAGAGGGAGCTTGAACAAGTTATCCTCTGTATCCACAGCATCGGTGTTGAGGGAGGCGATGCCACCATTCCTCCAGCCAGTGTTGTGATAGTTAGGGCTGTAGTCTGCTGGTTGACTAGTTGATTAGTTGGTTTATATGCTCTCGTCTGACTAAAATCTCATTAGCGTATATCACAAGATTATCTATCCAAGATTTACTTTAATGCAGGTAGAAACTAAACTATTAACAACCAGGTATTCTTTGAAGAGAATGTTCAGGTCTTCATCCAACAGTTTTATTCTGAAGGAGAAAAAAACACAGTTGAGGACATACACGCATGCACGACACACATACTAAACTTCAAATTACTATAAACATGTAAAATTGATGGCTTCTCAACTGTAGAGACAGACATGTACACAATGACCAATTAATTATCACATGGACATTAATGGTTACCATCACTTATAGAACATGTCCACATTAGGTAGGGAAGTGAAAGAAAAACCAGTAAAGTATCTTCCTTCTTTGTTTTAACATCTCTTTTACATCCAAAAACTGAACTTTTTCGCAAGACTCACTAATGGATAAACCTGAAAACAGAGGCCTAAAGTTATGGTGTGGATCAGGGCATACGTCATCATGCTGTATGTTAAGAAGCAAACTTTCTGTTGCTCCTTCCAAATGTCAGTACATCTGATCCCTTAAAACAGCTACAGTCACTGATCTGTGTTTAAAGTGTGAGACGACTGCAAATAAACGTAGCAACTTGTTTGAAAGAAGCACAGGAGTTGTTGTTCAGGCATTGTGAGCAACAGTCATATCACAATTTTATACTTACAGGGATGCATTTACAGATGTAATTGGTTTATGACTGTTTATTAGTCCCTATACCTGGAAAAACAGACATCTACTAATAATCTGCTTATAATTCCACAATGTTTTCTACAAATGGCAAAACATACCTGTGTGACTGGGCCAACAATTATGCTAATTTTCTTCTCTGCAGAGCCTCCTTTCTTTGATGAGCTTGGCAGTGTGTTGGTCAAGTTGTGCATGAACTTTGAGACAAGGGGAACAGTGGTAATCCTCAAAAATTCTGCTTCCACCTGAAAACATAATGTCCACAAACACTGTTTCACAGGCTTTGGGATACAAATATATATGAGTAAAATATTCCTTTTCAGTGGCAACTTCAGAGAATCCACAAAAATGGCAGTTGAATTTAACCAATGACAGTGTTTGCCGAGATGGCTCTTTGTCATGAACTGTCACAGAAATGTGACATGAGCACATTCCTTGACTTGAATGTACATGGACCACTAATATATGGGCAAGGATATGAATGCCTGTGCCTGTAATGTAGCTGTTGTAACCTATAATGTTTAAGTAACTGTCCTCAAGTTGAGGTCTTTGAACTGCAACCCTTACACTGTTACATTCAAATCTGGCTATCAGTAAAGGAAACTTAACTTGTAAAACAGTTTCTTTAGAAAAACCATATTGTTAATATACTACACGCAATCTCAACAGTGCTGCCTATGTCACATCAGTGAAGGAGCCAGGATCTGAAATCTAACATGTTAACATGAACCATTAAATAATGAAATTCACTGATTCATTAATTTATTACCTCAGTAAATTGTTTCCTAATACATTCATGGTCTCAATCGCTAGTTTCAGGTCTTCTTCAATACAGCATAATGTTCATTTTGTAAATTATGGTCCCATCTAATTTAAATTTGAGGATAAAGAAGGGTATGCTTTAAGGCGTTGCTATGTTGTGATTGAAGTCAGTACTACAGTGACAACATTGGTTAGGTAACGCAACCATGGTGTATTCACAGAGTATAGGTGTAACTAGAAAATTCCTGCAGCAGAAATTTTGAGAGTGACACAGGCCGGTGGGTCATGTGTGAGGAGCCCCAGCAGCTGATGGGGAACAGTTATCAGGGAGGAGCTGATGGTATTTGTGTCATTGATGCTCTGTTATGATTTCAGCGGTATGGCCGTTAATTATTAGTGCTGATCAATAATTACACTTAGTGTGTTTGAAACATGAAAATATATATAAACATATATATAATTCTAATAATACTATACATTACATTGACTTTTAAGTCATGATGTGGAGTCACAACATGTACATAATAAATATAATTTATGGGTTTTCTACATCATCAGGAGCACATCTGTACATTATGAATACATTTCTTAATACATTTCAAATATTGAAACAGAACACACCTTAGACCAACAGTTGTTTTTCACAGTTGTTTATTTATATGACAATCTGCCCTTTCACCGTCAAATGTGATTAGAGAAACTGCCCCATAAAAACCTTTTACATGGACAAAATGACAGAAACTTTAGGAGGAGCAGCAGAAGTGGGATGTCTCTTATGGGACAGACAGAGGAGGGAAATTTGGCTGCAGGGTGATCGTCTTGCATGTTCTCTGAAAATACACAAAAACAAAGAAATCAGTAAGACAGACAACATTATGGTAGCATGAATTAACTCAATTTAAACTCATCTACATGGATAAATTTATAAATGCTCCTTACTTGTATACACACACACACACACACACACACACACACATATATATATTCAACCAGCAAGTTTTTTCTTGATGTGAAATGACACAGGCATATATCAGAAGATAATAAGAGGATGTAAAAAAGGCATGGTGTGGAAATAAATATTTCTCAGCTTTTATTTTCCAGTCAAAATAATATGCTTGAATAAAAGTAACTTTAAGACAAAATTTGCTGCAAGGGGTATGAATCATTTCAGGCTTGACTGTATCTATATAGTCCAATAGATAGTATAATATAGATATGAAACAATATGTACGTAGTTCTCCGGGTGTGTAACTTACAGTCAGGTGTTTATATGAACAGTAAAAGAAGGCTGATTTCTCATAGCGGACTTTTATTTGTAATAAAATAATCTGAATACTTCTTCAACCAACAGCATTACGTTACTACACTAACAGTATTTACAGCACGAAGGTCAGTTTTAATCTGTGATATCATCTACCTGTTTGGCCAGTGAGCCTCACTGCCGTTCAAATACACCAGACTCCTTTGACAGAAAGACTAAATTTACTTAGCAGAGCACAGATCTACCACACAGTCTCTTTTTTGGCGTTAATGTGAGGTACTTTGCTTCACGAAGGGATCTGATAACTTCTTCAACCGCTGAAACTCACCCAGTCACACACACAGACTAAGCAGCTAGCTGCACTACAGCAGCACCTCCCGTTACCTTACCATCTTAAATGTGTGTTTTTTTCAAAGGAGTCTGGCGCTGCTATATAGCGCTGCTATTTTCGGTTAACGTAAACAAAACGGACCTTACTTTTCAACAGAGAAGGTCTATCTCGATACAAATCATATTAATGATGTCCTCAAACACTTTTCACATCACTCTGAACGTGACAGAAGCAAACTCAGCACTTTAATGGACGTTGACAGCACACTGAGTCACAGTTCAGCTATATGTATACTGTTCTTGCTCAGCACCGACTGTATATTTTTTGTACATATTAATAATTTATTCCCAAAAATATGAGAGAATAATGTCTAGATTTAAGAATAATGTAGGCTAATGCTACTAAGATAACAAAGTTGAAGAGAAAAACATTCACTTACCTCAATCAGATGACTGTTGACTTTGTGGTTGGTGCAGCGCCCTCTGATTCAGGCAGATTAGCTAGCACACAGCTCCATGCACATAGCTTCGCACACACCGGGACACTCACACGGACGCCCGCAGGCACGCCCACACGCAACCCCACACACATACATGGAGATTTATTCTGCTCCCCCATAGCAACCCGTGCATGTGTGCGTCCTCGTACGCGTGCGTGTGTGTGTTGGTGTGTAAATTTGTCAAAGTAGCTAAAAATGTTAGCTCCGTGAGCTTGTCAAAAAAGGCATTTTTGTGAAGGAACCGTAAGTCCTATCAGAAATCTGAGCAGGCCAGGACCACCACAAGAGCTTTCTGCACAATATTGGTGATCTTCAAGTCCCTAGACTCAAAAATGTTGACAGGAGAGCGAGAGAAAAAAGGGTGTCGGTTCAACTCTCCTCCTGAAATCTCCTCCTTAATTAATATGGGAGTCTATGGGACAGTTGGCCGGTAAACCCTTCACAAAAGGGCTGACAGTTCAAATTCTGTTTGTGTCTGAGCTACAGTTGGTGATTTAAATGACAGAGCACAAGCGTGCCTACTACTGTGGAAAAAATTATTTGTGTAGACCAAAATATGTGGCCGAAAGGACGATTTATCCAGAAATTTTTCAGAAAAATTTAAATAGCTTCTTCCACTCTAAGCGATGACATCACGCACTCTAGCACTGAACATTCCAGCAATACACACTAATGTTAAACTCAAAATTTATCTAAAATTGCACATGAAACTTTAAAAGTCACAGATCAAAAAGTATAAAATATACTCAAAAAGTTGAATACAAGTTTAATAGCTGACAACCTTCTGAACATTTTAAAGTTTGAATGAAGTCTGTAGCTCAAAGTATGGCGAAGTAGTTGAAGCTTGAAATCAGCCCTAAAATGTGGACATTTTTTGACCCCTCCCCATTCATTTCCTATGGGAAATTTCTCGCAGTTTTTCGCGACTCACGTCGCGAAAAATTTCTATATCTTCACCAAAAGTCATAGCACACCATTCCCGAACGAACCGCACGTTTTGATGTATAATTCGCATGGGTTTTCTCAAAGCTGCGGGACAAGTTACGCGCCGAAATTTTGTACGGAATAGGAATAATAAGAAGTGGAAGAAACATGACGAATAACGGGCTTTGCTATTGCAATTTGCAATAGCAATTGTAGCGATTGTTATTAGTGACACGGGGTATTGCACGAGTCACTACGCTCCATAGCTATGCAATAGCAATGGAGCGCAGTGACAAAGCCCGAGTCACTATTGTTATTCGTCATGTTTCTTCCACTTCTTATTATTCCTCTTCCGTACAAAATTTCGGCGCGTAACTAGTCCCACAGCTTTGAGAAAACCCATGCGAATTATACATCAAAACGTGCGGCTCGTTCGGGAATGGTGTGCTATGACTTTTGGTGAAGATATCGAAATTTTTCGTGACGTAAGTCGCGAAAAACTGCGAAAAATTTCCCATAGGAAATGAATGGGGAGGGGTCAAAAAATGTCCACATTTTAGGGGCAATTTCAAGCTTCAACTACTTCGCCATACTTTGAGCCACAGACTTCATTCAAACTTTAAAATGTTCACAAAGTTGTCAGCTATTAAACTTGTATTCCACTTTTTGAGTATTCTTTATACTTTTTGATCTGTGACTTTTAAAGTTTCATGTGCAATTTTAGATAAATTTTGAGTTTAACATTAGTGTGTATTGCTGGAATGTTAAGAGCTAGAGTGCGTGATGTCATCGCTTAGAGTGGAAGAAGCTGTTTAAATTTTTCTGAAAAATTTCTGGATAAATCGTCCTTTCAGCCACATATTTTGGTCTACACAAATAATTTTTTCCACAGTAGTAGGCACACTTGTGCTCTGTCATTTAAATCACCAACTGTAGCTCAGACACAAACAGAATTTGAACTGTCAGCCCTTTTGTGAAGGGTTTACCGGCCAACTGTCCCATAGACTCCCATATTAATTAAGGAGGAGATTTCAGGAGGAGAGTTGAACCGACACCCTTTTTTCTCTCGCTCTCCTGTCAACATTTTTGGGTCTAGGGACTTGAAGATCACCAATATTGTGCAGAAAGCTCTTGTGGTGGTCCTGGCCTGCTCAGATTTCTGATAGGACTTACAGTTCCTTCACAAAAATGCCTTTTTTGACAAGCTCACGGAGCTAACATTTTTAGCTACTTTGACAAATTTACACACCAACACACGCACGCATACGAGGACGCACACATGCACGGGTTGCTATGGGGAGCAGAGTAAATCTCCATGTATGTGTGTGGGGTTGCGTGTGGGCGTGCCTGCGGGCGTGCGTGTGAGTGTCCCGGTGTGTGCGAAGCTATGTGCACGGAGCTGTGTGCTAGCTAATCTGCCTGAATCAGAGGGCGCTGCACCAACCACAAAGTCAACAGTCATCTGATTGAGGTAAGTGAATGTTTTTCTCTTCAACTTTGTTATCTTAGTAGCATTAGCCTACATTATTCTTAAATCTAGACATTATTCTCTCATATTTTTGGGAATAAATTATTAATATGTACAAAAAATATACAGTCGGTGCTGAGCAAGAACAGTATACATATAGCTGAACTGTGACTCAGTGTGCTGTCAACGTCCATTAAAGTGCTGAGTTTGCTTCTGTCATGTTCAGAGTGATGTGAAAAGTGTTTGAGGACATCATTAATATGATTTGTATCGAGATAGACCTTCTCTGTTGAAAAGTAAGGTCCGTTTTGTTTACGTTAACCGAAAATAGCAGCGCTATATAGCAGCGCCAGACTCCTTTGAAAAAAACACACATTTAAGATGGTAAGGTAACGGGAGGTGCTGCTGTAGTGCAGCTAGCTGCTTAGTCTGTGTGTGTGACTGGGTGAGTTTCAGCGGTTGAAGAAGTTATCAGATCCCTTCGTGAAGCAAAGTACCTCACATTAACGCCAAAAAAGAGACTGTGTGGTAGATCTGTGCTCTGCTAAGTAAATTTAGTCTTTCTGTCAAAGGAGTCTGGTGTATTTGAACGGCAGTGAGGCTCACTGGCCAAACAGGTAGATGCTATCACAGATTAAAACTGACCATCGTGCTGTAAATACTGTTAGTGTAGTAACGTAATGCTGTTGGTTGAAGAAGTATTCAGATTATTTTATTACAAATAAAAGTCCGCTATGAGAAATCCTTTTCGGTGAGATAAAAAAAACAACCTTCTTTTACTGTTCATATAAACACCTGACTGTAAGTTACACACCCGGAGAACTACGTACATATTGTTTCATATCTATATTATACTATCTATTGGACTATATAGATACAGTCAAGCCTGAAATGATTCATACCCCTTGCAGCAAATTTTGTCTTAAAGTTACTTTTATTCAAGCATATTATTTTGACTGGAAAATAAAAGCTGAGAAATATTTATTTCCACACCATGCCTTTTTTACATCCTCTTATTATCTTCTGATATATGCCTGTGTCATTTCACATCAAGAAAAAACTTGCTGGTTGAATATATATATGTGTGTGTGTGTGTGTGTGTGTATACAAGTAAGGAGCATTTATAAATTTATCCATGTAGATGAGTTTAAATTGAGTTAATTCATGCTACCATAATGTTGTCTGTCTTACTGATTTCTTTGTTTTTGTGTATTTTCAGAGAACATGCAAGACGATCACCCTGCAGCCAAATTTCCCTCCTCTGTCTGTCCCATAAGAGACATCCCACTTCTGCTGCTCCTCCTAAAGTTTCTGTCATTTTGTCCATGTAAAAGGTTTTTATGGGGCAGTTTCTCTAATCACATTTGACGGTGAAAGGGCAGATTGTCATATAAATAAACAACTGTGAAAAACAACTGTTGGTCTAAGGTGTGTTCTGTTTCAATATTTGAAATGTATTAAGAAATGTATTCATAATGTACAGATGTGCTCCTGATGATGTAGAAAACCCATAAATTATATTTATTATGTACATGTTGTGACTCCACATCATGACTTAAAAGTCAATGTAATGTATAGTATTATTAGAATTATATATATGTTTATATATATTTTCATGTTTCAAACACACTAAGTGTAATTATTGATCAGCACTAATAATTAACGGCCATACCGCTGAAATCATAACAGAGCATCAATGACACAAATACCATCAGCTCCTCCCTGATAACTGTTCCCCATCAGCTGCTGGGGCTCCTCACACATGACCCACCGGCACCGGCCCGTGTCACTCTCAAAATTTCTGCTGCAGGAATTTTCTAGTTATAGCTGTTGCTATTTCACTGTGTTTTCAGTTCATGAAAGTTAATTGTAACATTTTGGTGGCCTAAAAAAGTCTTGTTCAGCATTTGGTTTTATTAAATGACCCTCTAAGTAGTCAGATGTTCAGTTTTTTCTGATATGTAAATTATGTTTTAATGGTTTTAGCCCTGTTTTTTCAGGAGTGAAAATTAGCATTAGCATAATCATAGTTAACCATAGACTGTAAATGCACCATGCTACCCAAGCTAGCAGCTAGCATTAGTGTCAGCTCCTCCCTCTCATCCAAATATGGTTACTTCGCATCGCTTCTGGTTCCAAAAATCCAAGATGGCAATGGTCAAAATGGTAAACTTGAGGTTTCAACAAAGGGGTCAGCAAACCAATGGGTGATGTCACAGTGGCTATTTTTTTTTTAATTTTTTTTTTTTTACAGTCTATGGTTTGATACAGTATATGATAGCAAGGCCCCTAAACACATCCTTTTGACCTGCAAATCATAAATTTACTACAAATGCAACTCAGCCATGGGAGAAACCTCACTTACAGGGGCAGCAGCTTCTACATTTCTATAGTTGTTGGAAACTTCTCTCACTTCAACAGCCGCCTCTGTATCTCTCTTTCCAGTATCATCTTGTGTTGCAGCTGACAATGACCTCTGGATTATAATATTCTCCTCTAATATCTGAGTGACTGTCACATGACCACCTCCCACCACAGAGTGCTTTACTTTAGAACGATGTGCTTTAGTATCTAATTCCACATCAGAGCATTCCCACCTTATGTCTGTCTGTCTTTATACAATTTTCCTTTCGGTAAAGCAAATAAAAAATAATCGATGCCTTGATCAAGTAAAGTAATCCGAGAAGCTGGAGTACTAGGAGAATTGTATTTTATCAGTTCAGATCAAGTTCTTTCAAACTCTCATGTGGTCACATGATGGCTCAATAAGCAAATGAAGACCCTGCGATTTAATTGGGTCTAATATATGAATAATAATAGGCCTACAATAGGCTATATTGTGTATGATGAAGAATTGAGTCTCAGAGGAATAGGTGCAGTTGAAGTAAAATAATACTAGACTTTGAAAGGTATACCATGCATACAATAATTTAATATTATTGATATGTGAAAATAGGCCATTGCATATACATACACATGTTCACACATCATATTTCATGTCTCTATAAATAATTAACCTTTTTTCTAAAATATAAAAAAATCACTATTTGCAGCATGGCCAGTAAATTTTGATGAGTACAGCTGTTGCTTGACAGTGTTTAAACTGTGAATAGCCAAGGTCCCTCAATGTGCACAGAGCTTCTGTAACAGAGTGACTCAGTGTTGTGCAGCCAGGGACATGTTCATCTTCTGGGAATCAAAATACATGTGCTTGTCTGTTACCTTGTTGGCAGCATGCAGTCCATCTTTTGCTTGGACATCATTCAAATGAACAATGTATGTCCAGTGATCTAGTGTATGCCCAGTAGGGCTGGTTATTGGACTTTAAGCCTGCAACATATTCTGTGCCAGCTTCAACATGTGGGAAGCATCATCACAAAAACCCTCTCAACAGTCACTAAATGTGCAATAAAGCATGTGGCACATGCTAATATTGAAGGCATGCCCATCTGTATTAACACAAACCACTCTTATGCCACGCTCATGCAGTTCCTCCAATGCATTCACAATTAGGACCTTTTGTGTATCTGGTGACAGAGACTTGGTCAGGTAGTAGGCAACTGGAGCCTTCCAACCACCATAAAAACAAGAGCCTCAATCACAACATCCGTCTCATTCATTCTTGTCTGCCTTTTAACGTAATTAGAACAGAACTCATCCAACTTTTTAAAATGAAAAGGTAGTTGTTTGATGTATTTGAACCAGCTTTTTTAAAATGTGCATTCAAATGACATGAAGAATACCCTTACAATATATGTGGATATGGGAGGTCAAAATGGAGAGACTCTCTCAGAAAGTTATATGCTTTTAGACCATGTAGGTGGAGAATGAGAGCAAACTCCCTCTGGTCTTTTGTGTACTCATGGCCCTGTTTTGACAGGAGGTCCTTTTTAAGATCTGAAATTCAGTTAGTACAGTGCCCTTGAAATAATAACTAGGAAGTCAACTTAAACTGGGGCTCGCTCTGGGCTGTTTAGACCAAGTCAAAGCACTTTTATTCAGATTTGCTCATGTTGAGTTGCTGCTAATGACACTAACTTCTGCTCCATCAAGACACACACACACACACACACACACACACACACACACACACACACACACACACTACTAATGAGCTCAGAAAGCTGTCTGGAATTGGCCATGTCAGTTTTTGCACACTTTGTCCTTTTTCTTTCAACTCTTGTCCCAAATCCGTCCAATTTTTATCAGCCCCAGGACCACAGACCCAGAACAACAGGAGTTCCTTAACACCTCTCAACATAATGTTATGATGGCCAGATACAACCAAAAACCTGTGAAAGGCAATTACCTGAGATCTGGTTTGGATTGTGTGACAGTTTGTGCTTACCTTGTAAGACAACTGATTCATCAGATCACCTGAGAATCATCTTGTCAGGCTTCAAGTTATGCACTTGTGTCCAAACCATAACAATCAGTGTCCTATGAGGATTCTCATGTAATCTTGTGAATCCAGCTACTTCACAAGGTAAGACTTTGATAAACAGATGGTTCATCCAATCACCGGCCAAGTATTTTTTAAAAGTGCCTGCCCTTTTCCCAACATTTTCCAAGAATGACTTCTTAGATAGTTCTGAGTAACAAACCACTTGGTTGACCAGGTTAGGTTTGTGAAAACCTGAACGCGATTCAAGCTTCTTACCCTTCCAATCTTCGTACAGTTCATGGCAAGTTGCCTGGACCATTATAGCAGCAACGTTGATGTATGATCCTGCAGTTAATCTGGCGTCTCTGCATATATGTCTCTGTTTGAAATTGGATAAGGGTAAGATAGCTGCCATATGGTTGCATCCCAGAATGGTGAGTCATTATGACACATTGTATCTAGTGTTTTATATCTATGGCTTACACAGCTTTGGGCTAATAGTGGTTCATTTAAGTTCATAAACACTACAAATGTAACATATTGGCTGAATACAAGACAATTGTCACTTAATATGTTAGCGGAATATGAAGTGTTAACATTACATGATGAATCCTCCATAAAAGCAAAAGTTACACATGGAGTTCCACAAGGTTCTATTCTTGGACCTATACTATTCACTTTGTATATGCTACTGTAACCCTGGTTAGTTGAACCCCCCAGGTTGTTACTGCCCCTTTAATTCAGGTGGCGGTAATGTGTTGGTGTGACAAAACCTGATCCGAGTGACCATCTCAACTTTAATTTACCATTCTCTGTATGGCCCAGACTGATGCAGCGTGGTGTTGTGTGGATGAAAAAAAGAAGAAAAAGAAACTTGTGGATTAATGAATAGAATACAAAGAAAATATAAGACGGAGTTAAACATAGAAGAAGACGAGAGGAATGACGAGCTGTGACTCCATATGAGACGACGCTGAACTGTTTAGACCTGTAAACAATCGATCTCCCGGTGAGTGACGATGATTAGCTACATTAGCATGCTAACTCGCTAGCAACATGTTAAATGATGCAAAAAACGTGAAGGTTAGCTTTGCACTCTTACTAAAACCAGTCGGGATGAACTTGGAACAGGGTTGAATAAATTTATATATATGTCTGAAGTCAATTTAACATGTTATTGAATCTTACATTGCTAATTACTGTATGTGAATGTGAATACTTGAAACTGTTATTTGGAAGTTCATGAGATTTCAACCGATATTTCATGTGGCTATAAACTATCTGAGTATGTGGTTAGGTGTAAGAGTGGAGTTTTACTTTATAATGAACAGTGAACCCTAACCCCCCCCCCCCCCCCCCCCCCCCCCCCCCATCAAAATACCCACTTGGACATTCACTGCGAAAAGACAGCGGTAGGACTCTCTGAGTGCACTCAATTTTATTTTATTCTTTAAATTCATTGGACTTTGGGGCTATATTTTTTTTCTATATATACCTGAGATCTCAGAGGTTTAATTTTGTTTATTTGTTTATGAAGTTGGATGAATCCAGTCAGTTAACTAGACTCCAAGCATGCCTTAAGGCAGGGGTCGGCAACACAAAATGTTGAAAGAGCCATATTGGACCAAAAAAACAAAAAACAAATATGTCTGGAGCCGCAAAAAATTAAAAGCCTTATATAAGCCTTATAATGAAGGCAACACATGCTGTATGTATCCATAGTAGCTATATTAGCCTATTATCAAAATGACTAAGTTGGCTACAAATACATAACGAGCCTTCATGATTAAGGGCCCTATCTTACGCCCTGCGCAGTGTGTCGCTAAGCGCAGCGCAAGTCGCATCGCTATTTTAAGACCGGCGCATTTGTCATTTTCACGCCCAGCGCCCATGTTGTCAAAATAGCAATAACACTCGTGCCCATCAGTGTGCCCATGGGTGTGTTGATTTAAAAGTAAGGTGTGGCCAGGCGCATTGTTGGCGCATTGCTATCTTGAGGAAGCAGAGAACGATTGCGCTTTTGACCAACAAAAACTGGTCTAAAGTCAATGGTGCAACGTCTCATTGTTATTTTAAGGGCGCATTATGTAATATGCAACCACACAGGCGGGTGCACAACACACACTCTGCTTGTTACACACACAGGACACACAGTAGCGCACACACGCAAAAGGTAACAAATAAAAAGGTTACAATGTGAAAGATTATTTATGTGTATATTAGTATAATTTAAAAAATTACATGTCAGTCATAATATTTATCAGAAGTAACTAATCGCAGTAATTATGGATTAAATTGTTTAATTATTTGACACGTAGGTATTTAAAACAGACGGACAACAGCTGATCAGACACAGATCGACTTTCCTGCTTCATCAATATATGATGACATGAGGAACACATGAGAAAATAAATGAGGTGAAAACAATTATTAAACTGACGAAGGGAATAAATCTGCACTGATTCTATATTCTTATATATATTCTTTAACATTTTTGAGATTACAGTGATCAGGTTTCCACACGTTCAGCAATTAAAACTCCGCTGATTTGACCTGTCACTCCATGACTGAACAAAACCATTTTTCAAAAACCAAACGAGGATAAAATTGCAGCAAATGAATGAACAGGATCTTAAACTGGTGGTCTGTGGACCACGGGAGGGTCTCGGGGCAGCAGGGACCAGTGTGTGCGTTATGGATCGTGCGCTTTCCCGTTGGGCAAGTTAAACTTCATTACAATATTAATGAATTATGTTTCATTGCTTTGCTGAAATTAAAGAAATGCAATAAAGAAATCAGATTTTTGATTTTTGTTTTTATTTTGAGGGTTCGAAAAAACAACCACAGCAGCAGCATCCTCTTCTCTTTTGACCCGCAACCAACGCAGCTATCCTCGGTCCTGAGCAACAAAACACAATAATATCCCTAAGTGTCATTCCAAATATATACTGACAAAAATCAGAAATCACTTTATAAAAACAGCCACTTTGTTACTAAATATGTGCCTATGACAGGATTATGTTCTTACCCGTTTAATGTGATTTCTGTTGTCGGACTTCACTGGTCAGCTTCTCAACTTCGGGCATGTAAGATGAAACTTTTATCTTGACACAGGACTGCAGGCTCTCATCCGTGAGGCGGGTGCGATATTTAGATTTGATAAAGTTCATGTTTGAGAATATCTGCTCGCACAGGTATGTTGATCCAAAGATAGATAATACTCCAAATGCATATGTCTTCATGTTCCTATAACTGTCAGGAAGAGCATTCCATGTGTCATAGACAAGTTTCTCGGGTGTTGGGAGGCTTTCAATTTCGCTCCATTTGTGGCTTTGGGCAAGCTGGGCTTTCTGGCGAGTGACGTCTTCAAGCTCGGCTGTCAGACGTTTGAATTTGGACACCCATAAATCTTTGTCTGCTATATCAGCCATTTCCATCTCAAGGTCAGCTTGATTTACTCCTGGGAATGTGCTCAACAAGGACGGGTCAATCTCCAGGGGTGTGACAGGGAAAGACAGTGTCATTTTTTCCTTTCGGAACTCGCAAAATCTGCCCCCAAATGCAGTTTGCATATCAACGATCGCACCTTGCAAATAATCACCATTGAGTGTGTGATCGTGATGGGCTTCTTTGAATTCTCTCAGGGAGGGGAAGTGGGAGAGCGTGCCTCGCTGTACATCTCTGGCAAAGACAGTCAGCTTGCGCTCGAATGATAGAACAGCTTCCAGCATTTGCAGTGCAGTGTTTCCCCGGCCCTGCAGACTTTCATTCAGCTTGTTTAGGTGGCTTGTCATATCCACCATAAAGTGCAGTTTTTCTAGCCACTCGGTATCTTCCAGTTGCGGGTAGTTCAGGTCTTTACTTTTCAGGAATGTTTTCACGTGCTCTAAACAAGCGACAAAGCGGCGCAAAACCTCACCCCTGGATAGCCATCGGACTTTGTTGTGTAGCAGGAGATCGGAATATTCGCTGTCAACTTCATCAAGCAATGCACGGAACTGACGATGGTTCAATGCTTTTGCAATTATCTTGTTCACCATCTCGATCACCAGGTTCATCACCGCCATACACTCCGATGGGAATGTTTGTGCACACAGTGCCTCTTGATGCAAGATGCAGTGGAATGCAAGCAGATTTCGATCCAATGCTTTCTGTAGCAAAGTCACAAACCCCCTTTTTGATCCTCTCATGCTGGGTGCCCCATCTGTAGCCACTGAAATCAGGTGGTTGGTGTTTATTCCATTGTCATTTAAACACTTCAGCACAGCCTCACATATGTCCTCCCCCCGTGTTTTGCCTTTCAGTGGTATTAATTGGATCATTTCTTCTTGCGGCCCATCAGAGTTCACATACCTGCATAAAAGCGCAGTCTGTTCAATATCGATCACATCACAGGACTCATCACAGGCAATTGAGTATGCTGGCGCTGAATTAATGTCCTTGATTTGCTGATCGGTGATGTTGCCCGCCATTTTAACGGCCCTTTCCTTCACTGTCTTAGCGGAGAGAGGCATGTCTTTAATTTTCTGTATTATCTCGGTTTTGTTTTTGAAGTCTGCAAATAGGTGTTCTGATATCTTGATGAATGACTCCTTCATGTAGTCACCATCAGTGAACGGTTTTCCACATTTTATTATCTCCCGGGTTGCAATAAAACTTGCAGCAGTAGTGGAGTTTGGAGATGCAATCCACTTCTTAAATCTATTTTTGCGCTCCTCTAATTTCTCCAGAAGTAATGCAATCGCACTTTTTCTCTCACTCCCAACTGGGTACTCGGCTGCAAATGTAGCATGCCTTCCCTGGAAATGTCTTTCCACATTGCTCTTTTTGTTATTGGACAACTTCTCGCTACAGAGCAAACATTCAGGCAACCCTTCCGCATTTGCAACGAATGCAAAGGATTCTGTCCAAGAAACGTTGAATCCTCTGTTCTCCTCAGTTATTTTTCTTTTTCTCCCTTTGGGATCCATGGCACACCACACAGCCGCCGGTTTGTTTACAACAGCAACCTGCCTGGCATCCCGCCAAACGTGTGTCGCAGGCTATGACGCAAATCTTCGTTGACAGAAATGTTGAAATTTAATATTTATTTTACACATTTTTACAGCATTGGAAAACGTTAAGAATGTTTGTCCTACAGAAACCATATTAAAATAAAAAATATATTTCCCTCCCCCATCTTTTTCCATTTCCTCTCTTGTGGAACCATCTCCCAATTTCGGTCCGGGGGGCAGACACCCTCTCTATGTTTAAGAGTAGGCTGAAAACTTTCCTTTTTGATAAAGCTTATAGTTAGGTCTGACCAAGCTTGCCTTGGACCAGCCCTTAGTTATGCTGCAATAGGCCTAGACTGCCGGGGGACTTCCAATGATGCACAGAGCTCCTCTCTCCTCTTCTCCATCTGCATGTATTCTTTACTATTACTGCATGTTACTAACTTGACTCCTTCCCCGGAGATCTTTGTGGTTTCTAATCTGCAGGAAGCCCCATAAACCATGCTGATGTGTTGGCGTCCTTCTTCTGTCCTTCACCAGCTGTTCCTGCTGTTGCTGCTGTTTATTGCTGCTAGTCATGTATCTGTTGTTGCTGCTGTTCTGTTTCTCTGTGTCCCTCTTCTCTCTCTCTATCAACTCAACCAGTCAAGGCAGATGGCCACCCATCCAGAGCCGGGTTCTGCCTTAGGTTCCTTCCTGTTAAAGGGGAGTTTTTCCTTACCGCTGTCACCAAGTGCTTGCTCATGGGGGGAACTGTTGGATCTCTCTCTCTCTGTAAATTAAAGAGCATGGTCTAGACCTGCTCCATGTAAAAGTGCCCTGAGATGACTTTGTGTTGTGATTTGGCACTATGTAAACAAAATTGAATTGAATTGAACTGAATTACCTCAAACCTACAGCAACTTACCAGTCGTTGCAGGTACACTGACCACTGGTCTGCTAACAGAATAGCCCAAAATATAAATTTGTTTAAATTCACTCGTTTTTACTCACTGATTCACCAATGGAGAGTTTTTATTATGAAATAGCAGCAGGATGATTGATTGATAATGATCAATCATTCAGGGTGATGGTAGAGGATTGATTTCTATCAGCAGTAACTTAAGCATCTCTGAAACGGCAGTCATCAGTAAAATAAGCCTGATATTTGAAAGTACAGATATGAATGTGAAAGTAAAAGTAATCTCCAAACCACAGAGACTCAGTTACAAAAGAAACCTAAACACAGACATGTAAAAACGGCTTTCTCTGTGGTCACCAGGACAGACTCAGGTGTTGAATTGCCTGTAAACAGTGCTGCTATCGCCTGCTGAGAGTAACGTTCATACACTGAATATAAAGTTATATAATGATATTCACATACAGTCTATGGTAATGTTTCAGAGTGGAAACATGTTCACAGATTGGCAGGATTCAGCAGGATAAAAGCAGACCAACCTTGGTCATGTTGCTAACTTCTATCTTGTATCACAAACAGGCTACAATCATGCTAAACATGGAAATACTGCAAAAAAAGGTGAAAAGAAATGCACTCCTGTCTCTTCCAACTCAGAAAATAAAGACCAACAGCAACTTGTTTGCCATAATTAACACTGATTTGCAGGTAAACTAGAAGTGCTCAAGTGGCCTTGTGCACATGCAGTTGAAGCATCTTAATCTTCTTCTTTGGGGTTTTACGGCCGCTGGCGTTGCATAACTGCCACCTTCTGGATGTAAGAAGTATCTCAATCATAATTCACTTAAATGGTTTGTGATTAAACACATTAAAGAGTAACGGTTAAGGCCTGAGCCACTGCATAATTTTGAAAAATGCTTAAGTGGGCAAGGGTCTGAGAGGAGCGAGGGGGGCAAGGATGTGTGAAGCAGGAGGGTAGGAGTTTCTCAGTGACATCCCCTAGCCGAAGAAAATAATAGTAATGAGAGGAAGAAAAACAGTGCAACAACATTTAAATGAGCCAAATATGATTTTTAAATAAACATTTCTGTGTTTAACTTGGTTTATTTTTACATGAAGACAGTTCATTTGGCTGTCTGTTCCTGCAGTTATGAGCCAGTAAAATCTTGTTTTAAAACGTTAAATCACAGCTCTACTGTTACTGAACCTGTCTGCTGTCAAACAGAGCTGCAGAGCTGCAGTCTGCTGACAGACAGACATAATTACATGGAATTTATCAGAAAAACATATTTCAACTTAACACAACCCACCTTGTTCATTAATCTTCAGTAATGGTGCAGATACACAGACCACAGCAAGCGCACACCGCATCACTGAACACTCCAGCTGGTGGTGATATGGTGGGTGGTGCTTGGTTTTGGCTCATCCATTTTTATCGTTCAGGTCACAAACTTTCTCATATTACAGCTAAACGGTACACTAAGGCCCTGTTTAGACCTGGTATAAACATCCGTCTCAGATGATCCAATCACAGGTGGACAGCTCTAAATACAGCTGTAAACGCACCCAAGACGCGTTGAGGACGGATTGAGATCTGATCACTCAGACCACATTCGGAGGTGGTCTGGGCTGCATGTGGCCACATTCTTTTAGTCATGTAAATGCAATGCGTCCTAGGCCACATTGAAGGACCGCCTACTCACATCACCCTTGCTATGCAAAACAATGGGGAGGCAATCTATGGGCATGAACTTTGTGTCAAACACAGGCTTCTGACATCTAAACTATAAGTCTGATCACTTTCAAACCTATATCAATGGATTTGCCATGAAATTTCCACTCAAATATGATTTTTAATGTAAGATTTAGTCAAAGTCATGGAATTTATGAGAATATTTCACAAGAAGAGTACTCGAAAATCCTGCTCTCCAACTGCTCCTGATGATGTCACTCCCTCAGTACCGTGAAACATTTCGCAATACACACTCATTATAAAATCACAGGAGGAGCATGAAAATACTTTAAAACTCACACCCTAATATCTCAAATACAATAAAAGATGGAAAACACATGTAAATTCAAGATTTTGTAGGACAAAGTCTCGTGACTCATTTAAAGTTCAAATAAAGTCTGTATCTAAAACTATATGGATTAATTAATTAGTTATTAATTAATTGTTTATTAATTTGTTTTACACACAGAGTTTTCAATATACTAATTGAAATTCAAGTGAATGGGCCCAAAATTTGCATGATTTTGCATGACACAGATGTGAACAAGACAGACATGTCTTACCCTGCAGAAAATTCTCATCTTGTCAATCAAACTTTCAAAATAAAAGCACACCACACTTGTAAGAAATATCAAAATGAAGCAAAATGATCTGATCCCGATGGATCAGAGTGTGAGGTCCCGACCAATGCTGCTTGTAGTTTTAATTTGTTCTGTTTGAGTTTTGTGAGCTGGCAGTGTTGTGCTGGACGGACTTGTTTGGATTATGCAAATTCAGATACAGTGACTGGTCTGTCAACTTGTTGTGCTGTATCCATCACGCACGCATGGCTGGATCCCTTGCTCTCCATAGAAAATGAATAGGATCCGTTGACTTTACATCCATCAGTGGATCCAATGTGTCTGTACCTTAAGACAAGGTCATGAAAAGAGGTGCCTGTTCACCGATTTTGCGCGTCATTCAGCAATTTAGCTTCAGTTTCACAGCTTTGAATGTCAACCTCGAAAAATCAATTGGTTATGGCAAGAGAGCGTCAAGTAACTGTTCTTTTTGGTATAAAAGTATAACCTTCACAACAGAAGACTGGAAGTTAATTTTACATCTCATTGAGAGCTCAGTTTTAGAGCTGTGCAGCTTCCCTGCAGACAGCTGTCATGGAAAACTGGGATCTTCATAGCAGGGTTTAATCTGTCTGACCTTCTGGCACAGAGAAATAGATTACGTACCTACCACACCTCTAGAGCCTCTGCTCTAACTACCTGTGTTGCCTTATGCATACCAAAAAGGACATCAGACTAGATGTTCATTAGCAGCTTTGTGTACACCATTAGAGGTATTTTGTATTTTATCAATATGAGAAAATATGAGGCCATCTGTGTTCTTCAAAAACAAGTCCATTCGATTATTGGACAAGCTTTTGTGCATCTGAACAATTGCTAATCATATCAAAATAAGCAGAGGAACTGTGAATATTGGATGTGAATAAAAAACCAAATACGCTGTTTAATGTGATAAAAAAAAGTCTATAATTGAATAAAACTGCAATCACCCGGTGTACCCTGAATGACAAAGGGCTATCAGCTTCCTGCTCATTAACAGATGAACGGATGTTGAGGAGAATAAGAAAAGAACAAATGATGTGAATAAATAGCTCAGGAAAACAGCACCTAATGCTTTGACTTCTTTTTCTCTCCATGCCCAGTGTACCTCACAAATTCAACCGCAGGAGAACAACAGATGTGTTGTATTTTACCTCGAATTGGCTAGATTGGAAGATTCAGCAAGAAATAATGAGAAGTGATATGCCTAAGCTTTGCCAGAGATGAAAAGCCTGGGGGTATCATGAATGCTCTAAAAAGTACAGAGCAGTCTCCAGATTGGATGAGCCTTATATTCACGACAAGCATATAAAATCCAATTTATTTGACTGCCACCAGCCCCCATGTGTGCTTTATTGGAAGGCTGACCCTGACTTGACCAGACAAACAAAGCTACAGTATATTGTTCACACCGTTGCATCTAAATACGAAGGGGAATGAAACAAGCCATTACAATTTTATTCCTCCTATATAGCAGAACTTGTCTTTTTATACCCCCTGTGTTTACCCTTTACTTGAGGGTGATATAATTCCTCAGGCTATTTTACAACAAAACTGAGTGAGAGATAGAACAGGGACATTGAAATACAACATGAATAACTTTCCCAACTGAAGAGATCCAAGCGATTTTGTTACCAGCTTTGCTCTGTGGTCACAAATGTAGTTTTCACGTTGTTTTGACTCTGGCTAAAGCTTGAGTTCCTCTTTCATTTCCCCACGGTTGACAACCCCAGCAACCCTCAGCGGGATGGTGAGGATAGAGGTGAACATGTCAGTGTGAAATGAAATGCTCTCTATCTCCTGAGGGAGTTCCCCGCTCTATGTGGCCCGCCACTCAAGGAGAAATAACATTGCAGTGTACACGGATTTGTGAGCCAACCTGTGTGAAAACATGGACATTTGACTGTGAAGGGAAATCCTGTCAGCGTGCTGAGAAAAGATTAGCGAAAACCTGTTTGAGTGTAGAGTCTATGTTAACTAATCGTTCCATCTGTCTTTGTGAGGGATTGAACACCAGATTAGATCGCTAACCCCTGATCACTGATAGTAGATGAGGCCTAATCCATGAAGAATGTGATTGAGGCATCCTGTGTGAACAGATTTGCTGGGTACAATGCTTGGTAGGCTGCGAAAATGAATGTCAAGCTTCATGAGAGGATACGATGAGATTTAATGAGGTTGTTAAATGATTGAAATCATTGCTCCTGGTGAAACAAACTTTAATAGGTTTCTTTTTCATCAGATATACCAAAGCTTTCCTCGTTTGATATTTAGAATGTTGAAGTTTAGAATTTCAAGATATTTTAAGTCATATATTCCTCAAAAATTGTGGCCCTTAGCTTTCCTTACTCACATGGCGCATACTGTATGCAGTTTTTGAGTCTGACAGAAAAAAGCACGCTTCTCATTCTCAGCATTCCTAGTCATTCTTGATGCTGATGTTAACTTTGGAAGTCATACCAATAACATAACTAGGACAGCTTTCCATCACTTAAAGAATATATCCAAAGTTAGAGGATTATTATTTAAAGCAGATTCTGAAAAACTGGTCCATGCATTTATCTGCACCACATTGGACTACTGTAATGCTCTTTAAGCTAGACTGCAGAAATACACAATCTCAAGGCTATAGCTCATTCAGAATGCAGCAGTCAGAGTACTTACATAGACATGCAAATACGAACATACTACAGTTCTGAAATCTCTTCACTGGCTCCCACTAGAACACAGAATCAACATCAAAATTATGCTGATAGTCTATAAAATGCTTAATGGTTTGGTCCCCCAGTGTATTGTACTGACCTGCTTACTGATTACAGTCCAACCAGACCCCTCGGGTCATCAAGTAGTTGTCCTCTAACTGCACCCAGAATAAGATCCAGGTCTTCAGAGGGAGCTGTTAGTTACTGTAAACCAGTGACACCAAAGGGTT
The DNA here is from genome assembly GCA_029490765.1 of Euthynnus affinis. NCBI lineage: Eukaryota > Metazoa > Chordata > Actinopteri > Scombriformes > Scombridae > Euthynnus > Euthynnus affinis. Next base: position 17,738,851 of record CM055848.1, on the reverse strand, counting down.
AAAAGTATTAATAATGTATTAATATAATGTTTCTGTTTTGTGGTGGAAAACTGTTCTTCCCTGAATAGGTCAGTGATTGTGAAAAAGAAACATTTACATCCATAGCAAAGGGAATATTGAAGGCGAGAATCAGCAAATGTCATATTTTAATATCCTGAGTGTAATGAGCGAAGGCCGCTAGGCTGCGTATATTGTGAGAAATGCGGAAGAGACCAAGTACAACTGATACATGTTAGAGAAGTGTGAGACACCTTTGTTTTCTGTAGCTGAGTCATGTTTGGATTATTATCAAAGTTTTAAAATCTAGTGAGGTCTAACAATTAAGCTCCACATTAGGAGGGGTTATGAGGGGTATAAACTTTTCTTTGAATTATTTGTCCTGGGTCAAAGCTTCGGTTTGCTCTGTATTTTCACTTGAATGCACAGTTAACCTATTCACACTGTACTCTTTCAGCTTCCAGTGTATTCTTTTGAGTACTTTTCATAATAAGTGGTAAATTAATTTCTGAGTTGTGGGTGACCGGAAGAACTGAGACAGTTTCTTACTTCAACAAATAGAGAGATGATCAGCCTCTAGCTGAACATGAATGACAGATCACAATGCACCTCTGTGATATGCATGTGAGACGTGTAATTGCTGGTCAGAGCAAAGAAAATTGATGAATAGCATTAAAAAGTTAACAGTCAATAAAATTTAATGCATCTACAAGCTAAGTAGAATTAACTGGGACCTTGGAAAGTATTTTCCCCTTTAATTTTTCTCAGAAATCTAGCTGTATGGTGCTATGTGTGTGTGGTGCTAATTTACATGCAGACAACTTCTTTGTCAATTTTTATTATTGTATTAATAACTTGAAGATGTAAATGTTTAAACTATGGTATTTAACATTTTACTGTGGGGAATGTGAGGTCTATGTTTGTTATTAGTCCTTTCACTTGAGAGTGGGCATTGTAAATATTAGCAGGGCCATATATAACATGTAGGCTATAAATTACTGCCTACAATCTTTTTTAATATTGGATTGAGGTAAAGCTTAATGTTATTGGCATAATGTTTTTGTTAGTTAGTACCCTAGTATACAATGATGTATGCTGGCATTATAGTACAATGCTATGTGCTTTAGACGCTGCGCTTTAGATCGTCAAAATACGGCCCTTAATGTTCTCGAACTACAGTATAATACAAGGCAAGGTTTACATTAACTAGCATATGTGTAGTTGTTCGGCAGGTGAAAATATAAAAAAAAGCGTATTACATTGCCTAATATTGTGTGACCTATAAGATATGTTGCCAAGACAACTTAAATATAAAATTATGTCATGCAAAGCTTTGATTTTGCCTCTGATGTTGAGACATTGAGAGATTCACTTAGTGTTCAGTCAGATGCTTAGAAATTTAGAAAAGGCGGTAGTGACTGAAGAAATTTAGGCTCACATTTTACTTAGCAGGGTGCATGAGAGTTATAAAGTAGTGACTTAATAGGCTCGACACTAACTTTTTCACCACCATCCAACTGTCAGCAAGACCGAGGAAGGTGAAAGTGGTGGCAAAGCTGCAAGCTGCCCACATTGCTGCATTTAATTAACAACAGCATGAATATTTGTTTTATTTTATTGTTGTAGTCTATACGCTCAGTTTGGAAAGTTTGTGAAGTGTTCATTCTGCTGACTAAATTACATTTGTTGGATCATAACGTTTGTGTTTTTGTGTTTTATTGCTGTGTAAATGTAGGCTATTATATGGCTATTCAAACATATGTCTGTGTTTGTAGCTGTTTTATGGCTGTAATTCTGGAATATTAATGGCCATATTAGCTGTCAAAAAAGTGTCTAGTGTAACTCTGATCCAAGGCCTGAACATGTTATCATTAAGTATTATACTATATGTGATGTTTAGTGTTACATTATTGTTATGCTTTAGTATAATTGTTGTACAACAAATAGACAAAACAAAATCTTAAAGACCTGTTTGCAAAACCAAACAAGTTTAATGGACGGATTGAGAGCTGCTTCTGAAGATCCATTCCTATTGATGACAAGCCTCCCAGTGTGATTCTTCCTGGAATGCAGAACTGACTCATCGAATATTCCACCTGTTGGTAGGCTGCTGCTAGTTGCCAGGACTACTACACACAACCACAAAGAGTGTGATGTACCCACAAAACTGTCACGGGAACAGTCACAAACAATAGGAAAACTGCGGACAGTGAATTGACCAGACAAATATTAAAGTGATCACAAAGCACAGACTTTATTGACTATTGACAAACTAAAGACTCATTTATTTTAAAGGGAGAAAGATAGCACTATCTAAACTCTCTACAGGCCAATCTTACTACTTTCCCATGCAGACTGCTTCAGCATGTGGAGAAATCTAACCCTGCTTCAGCATGTGGAGAAATCTAACCCTATAGGGTGGGTGCTGGATCAGAAAATACCTTGCAGAGTTGAAAAAGAGAGAGATCTGCATATCAAATAGCTCCTGTCTACAGGACTACAGGTTTTGAGCACACAGCTCTTCTCAGACTGCTTCTGATATATACAGAGTCTTAAATACCCATAGTTTACATAAACATGTAACATAACACAGGTGTAGAGTGCCGTCAGTAAAGTTGTAAACCTTACAATATTTTGGATGGTTTACATAAGCATGATTTTTTGTAGATTTTTGTAAATACACAGAAACTTGTAAATATGCTATATATATGCAAATATATACAAAAGGTACAAAAAATAAATATACAGTCCATGTACCCCAAAGTTTTGTACTCCAATAAAGGACTCAGGCTAGATAGCTGTCTGTTAGAGGCCCTTCTGGATATTTATAAAAATGTATCTATTATTTAGACATGGGAAAAAAATATAACACCATATGTAAAACAGAACAATCCAAAAAGACAACATAACATACAGAGAGGCAGTATTATTGTTTGAGAGATGACACATAGGATATGTATGCACAAAAACAGTCCAATGTAAAAGTCCTCTTCAAGGACTTTTGGGGCTAAAGTGCCCAGTGTATGTTTCCAGAACAGTTCATATGTGAGGAGCATAGAGTTAGTAGCTCCCCTTCTGTGTGGGTGTTTTAAAGCTTCAGTCCCCACATATCTGAGAGTGGAGGTGTTTTGCCTTTGAAAAATGTAGAGCCATAGGATTAGATGTTACATTATTTCTGATAGTACGGTGTTCAGCAATTCAAGTTTTTAGAGGTCTGGTAGCTTTACCAGTGTGTGCATGTATATGACATTGGCAGTAAAACATGACCTTCAATGTAGTATTGAGTTGTTTTTTGTGTGAAATGGCATTGTTGGCAATGGCTACATAGGTAATTTCCAGAGGGGACAAAGTCCTCATTAAGGCCTCAAAAGTCCTTAATGAGGACTTTGGCATTAGACCATTTTTATGCATACATATACTATGTGTCATCTCTCTCTATGTTATGTTGCCTTTTTGGAGTGTTCTGTTTTACATATGGTGTTTTATTTTTTTCCTATGTCTAAATAATAGATATATTTTTATAAATATACAGAGGCACCTCTAATAGGTAGTATATATGAAATCTATCTAGCCTGAGTCCGTTATTGGAGTACAAGCCATTGGCAGTACATGTATTGGTATTTCTTTCTTGTACCTTTTGTATGTATTTGTATATACATACATACATACTTAAATAAATACACACACACACACACACACATATATATATAGATATATATGGGTGCGTGTGTGTGTGTGTTCGAAATGTCACACAGCAGAAAATTAGAATCTTGTAAGTGGAAATTATTTTGTGCGCTGGTCTTTTTTTTTTCTTTCTTTCTTTCTTTTTTTTTTTTTTATCTCTGTGAGAAATCTAAAGATGCCATGCTTATTTACAGTTTAGCTATGACTGGACAATTGTTGTTTGAGGAATGGGTTTAGTGAAGAGTTAATTCTCTCCAGGGTCACCTATATTAAAATATGCCTTTAAAAAAAAAAAGAATCCACCAAATGACCAAAATCTGAGTCATGCTCTAATTTATAATGAAATAAAGACCTGTCAAGGGGTGATGATTATATTTTGTGAATGCCATACTAATTACATAATCACACTCAGCCTGCAAGCCATCAGTATTCACATGCACAACTTTCACAGTGGCAGCACACATTTGCCATTGCACAGATATCTTTTAAAGAGACAATTTCCAAAGTTGTGTGTATGCATTTTTAAAATCATTACCTGAAGTTAATCTGAAACACAACACTTTCATTGGTAGTAATTTTGTAGTAATTTTAACTTAAAGTAAACTGCCTGCTTTTAATAGGAAATGCTTTAAATGTGTACCCTCAATTAGTTTATATGAGTACTTTTTTCAAATGTTTCATGATGTTACCTTTTCGAATATACAGTAGCAATTCATTTGCATGCTGTGCTAACGATGTTCTTCCTCAACTGGACAGTTACAGTTTTGCAGTCTGACCACACATTAATCCTGAAACGAGGAGCCTCCTTATCTGAATGCTCACAGTGCTTCTTGATACCATTATTTGAAGTCTTTCTCTCCTTACTGTCAGCCTTTTTTGTTGCCTAAGGCAATTATATCTTTAATTGAACCTGTTCAATGTTTAATTGGACACCTTTTCCTCATCATACAACATTATTCGCAATTTAATAGATATTTTTGAACTCTTTCAGGCACATAAAGACACCCTCAAAATTACCCGGCCACCTGCCTGAAAATGTGGAAGGAGCATAATCAAATGGTTCAGTTGTGTTTAAAATAATAATTATAAAATAGTTTTATGTGAGTATCTGTTATTGCCAATTTTAATGAGGACAAATTTTAAGTTTATAAGTTTTAAAGACAAGTTTGGCTAAAAGGATAAAATCTATAAATCCATTCAGACCATGGCTTTAAACTAAATGGTTGTTCCATTCAGACAGAATGAGTTAAAACACAGAAACAGTCTGGAACAACAAGGTAATAAGCAAATAATGTTGCAATTATTGATTCTCTGTAAAATGTTTGTTCTTTTCACCTGTTTCAGTTCACAGAGAGGTCAGAGGTCAGCTACAGACAGCATATCTGGAGCTTTTTGGAATTTGGTGTCCTTAACCTGGAGCTTTTACTTTTGCTGCCCTGAGGTTTAGCCATTTCTACTGAAATCATGAGTTTAAATCCCATTTGGGCAAATATCTCCTCTTTTTGATCTCTTTTCTCTGCTCCTTTCTGTTGTATTCCATTAAATGAGATCCACGTTATCTTTCATGTAAAAAAACAAAAATCCATCACAATTTTCAAGTTCATCTTAAGACCTTCATTTTAAGCCTCCTTACTCCTTCTGTGCAAAAATGTATTTAAAAGATTAATTGAAGCTAATATGATGCTTCACCTGTCAAAATAAGTCAAATCAAGTGGTCTTTTTAGTGCCTATGTCCCTCTTTTTGTTACTATACTTCCACCACAGCTTGACAGAGAAACACTGTCTGAGGAAACACAAAGAGGGAATTTGATGCTAAAAAGACTTTATTAGACAATTGATATGACTAACTCAGACTGTGGAAGCCTCATATGAGGTTTAGATAAACTTTTAAATGCATTTTTGCACAAAATGGACACATTGTGGATTTTGGCCCCCCATCACTTACACTGAAATTGCATTTTAAGGGGATCTTTTAATAACCAGTACGAGGAGATTGATTACAGCGAGGAAAGCATCTTTCAGTGTAAGTATGGACACCTGACTTGAAAAATTGTGAACCTATCTTTTAATATTCATTCATTTAAGCTTGAACTTCAGTTAGATTCATGTACCGGCTCTTATTACAAGTGAGAGCAAGGAGAGTGCAAATTACAAGCTGGCCATGTGGGAGCACACAAGCAAATAATTTTATTTTCATTAGCTACAGTGATGTTGTTACTCATATTAGTGTTCAGCTAATTTACTTTTATGATCAAAACAAAACAAAGGAGTAGCCACTTTGTTACAAGCAGAAGAAAAAAATGATTTGATTGATATGAAATTTAATTGTCAGTAAAAATCAATGAGCTAACAACATTAAATTACAGAGATGGAATAGAGGTAAAAGAAGAAAAAAAGGAAAAATAATAAATTGATTGCTGAAGCCATTCATGATTATACGCTGCAGCAGAAAGAAGTACTTACGGTAAATTTACTGTATGTCAGTTTCTTCTTCTGGTTAATCTATAATATGTTGTAGTTATGCAGAAAACTGAAAATCTGCTAAAAACTGGATATTTGTCCTCTCTATTCAAGCCAAACATAGTTGCCCATGATACATTATTCATAGATCTCCTCTTCAAGATCAAGTTATCCTTCAGTGTAATTGCTTGTAAAGGAAAAGCTTTCATTGGGTCATGTTTGGGCCTTGACAGTTTACTGTATGAATTCAAAATAGTCTTTCATCAAGTTCTAAATCTCTATTCCAATATGGTGGTTCATAAGGTTAATTTGTCAATGAGTGTAACATCAAGAAGCACCTAAAATCCATACAGTGCACACTACCAGACAGACTCTCTGTGGTCCCTTACGAACCATCATGATATCCTTTAACCGCAACCTTATAGTAAAACACGTTCCCAAAGCAAATTTATTCATCTCCAGACACCTTCAAACCAGAAGTCTGAGGAAGCTTATCTCGCTATGACAGGAAATTCAAAGTGCATGCTGAGATTTTAGATTCTAATAAAGTCTGCATTAAAGTATTTGGAGAAAAGGAAGTGTGATATGGGGGCCTGATAAAGCTCAAATCAATTGTTAAAGCATGTAAAAAAATGACAATTGTACAAGATTGGCACTTGATATTGATACATGAGTATGTATCATGGGTATATATATATATATATATATATATATATGTTCTAACTTTCTTTTCAGGAGATAGCTTAAGAACATAATTTACTTGTAGCTTGTAACATTTGGTTTCAGCTTATTTACAGTATTTGAACATAAAGGCCAAGGTACATAAAGGCTACTGTTCAAACATCAGAGGGGATCTTCTCTCATCAGACCTGCTTATTTTTTTTATCCTTGGCAAAAGCAATTTGAACCACGTACACATCTAATAAATAATCGTGGAGTGGCCTGTACAGAGGCTGTATCCCAATAATATGAAGGCAATTTGTAGTAGAGGGATTCAAGACAACGTGAGGCCAGAGGAAATCAATAAAAAGGCAGAGCATAATGATAGAGCCCCTAAAAACTCTTACATTATGCTGCTGGCTCTCCTGACTGTGTGAGGCCCTGACACATGAAATGAAAAGCTCCATTTGTATTCTGCACAGCGATGGTGACACAGTGGAGACAATCAGTATGTCCTCTTACCTTTTCCCAAATTAGTGTTGATTATATTTGTGATTAATATCACATCTGGTCACGGCACATACTTATTTTAGTTCTCATCTGAAAAAATGAAAAATTGCATATGTTTCTGTTTTGGGATGTGTGTGTGTGTGTGTGTGCGAGTGTATATGTGGTTTCAACTGGGTTATGTATCCAGGGCAGCTCTGACCGATGTTCTCTTGTAAACCAGGGAGAAGGTGCAATTTATCCCCTCTGCATGATCCACACAACTGCGATTTATTCACTGTGAGGTGATTTGGCAGCATGGGAAACTAGTGGTGTTAAGACAGATGTGGAACCAGAATAGACCTGCGTCCACACACACAGTTTATTAAACACATTTTGGCCAATATGGACTTTAAGTATCTTATAGTGGATGTTTTGCAACACTATTCCCTAAACTCTGGGATAACTTACAACTTTTAATTAAATGAATACATTTGTAAATTAAATCAGTAAGTATAATATGCAAAGGAAATAAAATGAGGCAAAATATAATTATATTAAAAAGATATGTATTAAATTAAATCGCAATGAATAAATGAAATATCCAAAGGAAATAAAATGTAGATGCTTTATGTTAAGGTTGGAGCCTTTATTGTATTGGAGATGAGAGACATTTGCGAGCAATTATCTCATATTTAATGACAAACGACTGATATAATGACTCAATTCTGCATTTGCGCATGGCTTCCTCATTGCTCCTCACATCTGTTACTCTCCAGTGGTAAAAAAAACGTGTCATCTGATGAAGTGTGCTCATATGGCAGCTCGCACCCCCCTCCAAGCAATGTTATTAGCCATGCACACAGCTAGCAAGTGGCTGGTAGAGCTGGGCCAGGGGAGGAGAAGATGGAGTATGGCTCCTCCCTTTCTGTCTCAGGGTGACGAGGCTTCCCCTCCACACCTTCACATTCTTCTAATGAGGTGATAAAGTGAATGAATGAGGCATGAAAGGAGACATGCTGGCGGGGCCAGTGTTTTCCCAAGATGCCACTCCACACCCCACAACCTTTTGCTTCTCAGTATTTTGTGGATGAGGACAGTAGGAGGGAAAAGCTCAGAGGAGGGTGAGGCAATTTCTGCAATGTGTCTGCAACATATTTATCAGTGCTGGGTGGCATGCTTACAGCCTACATACAGTGTGATATGTGCTTGTTATGATTAGGCTGTGGAGCAGGAGTGAGGATCGTTGGTAGTAAAGATTTGTGAAATCATTACCCCAATTTAATACTTCCCTTATTGTGGTAGTTAAGCCAGTTTAGTTAAATTGCTACAAAACACAAATGTTAGTGCTATTGTTCATCTGACTTAACTCAGTACAATAAGGAAAATGAATTCATCCTCTTTTTGGCAGTGAATAATGAAAAGAAACAAAAGCGTCCCTTTCACTTTAACTGTTCAGCCATGTAAATGTTTCAGATTTGGCCAATTCTTTGTCATGCAAAGGGACACTGAAAGCCCTTTTTTCTCGAGGAGAATGTGCAATCACTCTAAGAGATACCAGAAGAGTATGCCAAGCAGATAGGTGAAATTTAATTCAGATGAGTTATTTAAGGAAACATGCTGAGCCAAAATGACTTCTTGCAAAAGAAAAAAGACAAACAGAAGAAATGCTGGAAATTTTACTCAGGAAATTTCTGATTTGCCATACAATGCTGTATAGTGGGTCTTTGTTAAGCTTCAGATAGCTTATCTTGCTGAGATAGAGCATATGTCAGAATGAATGCTTTTATAATGTTTTCATGTCCAAGATAAAGAAACTGCTGTATTCTTAATTAGCAGTGTTAAAGTCTAATAAACTCAACATTACAGTACATTTGAGAGGAGGAATTGTAATACAGATTGATGATCAGTTGTTAAAGAGTAAAAAATCAAATGCAGTCTCCTGGCTCATCGGCCCTCTCCAATGAAAAGCCAGGGGGTATTAATGACTAATAGAGTTACCTAATTCATGCCCCTCTAGATGTGTGTCACATATTTATGCCATTGCAGACATTTCTCACTTCCATTCAAAAATGTGAATTCTGAAACAATATCATGTGGTTTGAGGGTATATAAAGGACAGCCACTGCAGATTAGTTTGCTCTCCTGAAATAATGACTTTCTGCTAACAATCTAATCTGTCAGTCCAAACACTGGGAAAAGCTGTGTTTCACATCCCAGTGAACAGATTGGCGGCTTGTCTGTAGCCAAGACAGGCAGGAGATCATATCCTTGTGTTGCCACCAGGGAGCTACTGTGGAGCTCAGATGTATTAGCCAAATCCTCATATTAACGCAAACTAACTCGTCAGGTGTAAGACAATCTCAAATACAAGTCTCAAGTTTATAGTTTATTCCCCTCAGAGTTGCAAATACAAGCCTCGGACAAAGGCACCTACAGTGTTTGCACTGTGTCTGCTTAAATGGCGAATAAATAACAGCAACTGAACCTCAACTTCAAGATAACGCTCTACCCGGGGAGCAGAAGTGTAAGTGCTTTGCCTGGGAGGCAGGCCTTGGAGCAGGACGGCAGGAGAGCTCAATTGGTATTCCTGCTTGACTTGCATCCCAGAAGGCCAGCCCTCATAAATAATATGATAATGCTATATTTCCAGTGCTGCTGAGGTTAGCTGTATGGCAGGGGAGGAACAAAGCACAGTGCTATGAGAATGACCCGAGGTGAGTGGAAGGGATCGGCAGCCGTGGGTGCATCCTGGGGTGAATGCGTTCGCCACTGGTTGGAAAGCCGAGGAGAGGAGGAGTGTTGACAAGTTTAATCAAACTGTGTCAAGCTTGACAAGTGCAAGATTAGGACTGTAAAACTGGCTGTCGGGAGCATGTGTTTATGCAGAAAGTACAGTGCTGCTGGTACAGATGAAGATTTGGGATGTGTCTAAAAAACTCTCAGGCCCCTTGTTTAAGCAGAGGGGATCTTAAGCTGCTCCTGTCATGACCCAATCTTTGAAAACAAACTCTGTTCCTGCCAGACAGGGTATAAGAGCGGAAAACATTGAATTTAACACTGCCATGGGGATGCATAGATGGGTAAATACAGGTTCAGTTTCTTCATGCAGCTGCAGCATAATGAGGTGACTGCTCCCTGAAATCAACAGACACACAGGCTTTTGAGGAGAGTAACTGCTCAACACACTGTTTCTGCAGGGAACAGCTACAGCAGCATATTTTGACATGTGTATGTTTACGCAGAACACATTTCTTCTGTAATGGCATCTTATCTCTTTGGGTTTTACTGTAAGGATGATATGGATGTTAACAGTGTATGTACAATTATTATCCCAGAGACAGTTGTTTTTTTTTATCTCCCTGTATATCTCTCTCTGTCCCTCTCTCTTTCTCCTTCATATCTTTCTCTCTTCTCTTCAAATGTCACATTCAGTGTTTGTGATATTTTTAGCTCAAGCCGTTGCATTTGCTGTCAGAGGAGGATTTTGTTTTTTAAAGATATCAACCTAGCGCACTATAGTGGAACCACTCAGATGTAAGCAATATTTGCCATCTGAGATGGACAAAGTAAACTGTAATTTAATATAGTGCAGAGTGTTCCTTTGTGTAATGGTTTTGTACTTCGCTGCCATGAATATACTATATGTGGAACCATCTTCTTACTTATATTGGGCTGCATAATATTTTACATTATTGTGCTTTGAGGATAGAGCCTTGATATGAATGCTGTGGTGCACTCCAACAGGCATATTTTCTCCAAACAACAAGAGCAACACATTTTTATGATAGCTGAGACAGCATTATCTGTATCACCCCATGATCACTCAAACTATTTTCAAGCCTTCAGAGGCTTATTTTGAACAACATTTCAAAGGTACAGCTCTACACTAACTTATCAAATATCTTTTCTTTTCAAAGATGTTAGATAGATGTTTTTATATTCACTGTCCCAGAAGAGCATTTACCAAAACAAACTGCCTCACTGCAATACGATACTAAGCTTTGAGTCACAAATTAGACTATTATGATTATGTGACACTTTGTTTTGTGCATTTCAACATAATTCTTACATTGTCAATGCTTTGTTTTGAGTACATTACCAAAGTTGATATTTTATGTTTACAAACATGCAACATCTGCGAACAATGATAGTAATTTTGTATCATTGATAGATTTGTGTCTTTTTCACCATGTTATTCCCCCATATCAGTTTTTTTCAAGTGAAACTGTCGTCTGATGCTAAAACTTTGAAGAGTACACAGCTATAACATTTATTTATAGTTAAAAATGTGTCTGTCCACCTGAATCACATTGTCCTTCTTTTCCTCTGCACTGTGCTTAAATGAAAATGGTGGCCAGCTTCTAACCATGTCTCCTACATATAATCCTTTCATGGTGGGAAAATTTATTCCTGTCACTTTTCATGCACAGAGGATGCATTTGCATTTAAGACATTGTGCTCACTTAATCCATCGACAGCCACCCATTCATAAATTTTGTTAACTATGGAGCCTCATTTCCAAATTGGCCTTTTTCATGGCATGCATTTTGACTTACAGTTTATACTGTAGTAGGAAACGCACAGCCGCTACTAATGACATTAACAACGGCTCTGTTCTATTCAGGTGTCCCAGTAAGCCATGACAATATGACAGTGAGTCAGGATGCATATTACCACAAACCTGAAACTGAAGCAGCTAAATGAATTTAGCCATCATTCATTTTATTATTTACAACTTTCCTCCTGTGGCAAATCAGAACATCTCCCCTGAAACAAGTCTATTGGGATGAGTGCAAATGGAAGAAATGTATATTAGTTTGAAATGTCTATCTTAATGTCAAAATAGTTGTAGGTAGACTGGGATGATATATAACCTCTTTAAAAAATTAGTCATAATTAAATATATATCTTTGTTATTACTTAGCAATTGCAGCATTTAGCATTTACATAGTAAAAAAGAAAACATCATGACATTCAAAAATGGTAATTATACTACCCACCTGTAATTAAGTCACATCTAACAGACTCTAAATCATACTGCTGGCAGCTCTCCATTTCAGCTATTCAACATAGTGCCGTACACTGACAAACTGTAGCTCTGAAAGTTCCATTTCACAACTAGAAAGACAATATGCTTAAAATATTGATGTGATGTACTTAATTGAAGGTTACACTGGGAGATTTTGATTATTGCTGCCCAGCTAGTAGCTAGTAGTTTGGCATCCTACAAAGCAGATGAGACATTTCCTGTTGGATCTATGCAGCTAATTGCTAACAGAACAGAAGTTCAACGTTACCACACAAATGCCAAAGTTTAATTTTTCTTTCTTTCTTATTGATTACAGCTAATCAAATCTGCTGGCAGCATTTGTCATTTCAGCTAATGATGGTCCTTGTCTGAATATAAATTGCCGAATAACCCTCCTTAGTTACATTAAAGCAGTAATAATTTATTTTTTGACCAACAAATGAATTTTGTGGTTTTGGCATTATATTTCCTTTAATTTAGATAAGCAGAAGAATACATTTTAATGACTCTCTATTCATACATTGAATCATCAGTATTGTCCAATTGTTAACAGTTAACAAAAAAATCAACAATTGTTCCCAGTCCTAGTTGTTACATTTCATTTCGTGGCATTACAGTAAAACTATTGGTTTGGTTCTAGACACACCCACCTGCAGTGTCTTTTTCTATAATACGATGGCCCAGATCTAAAAGCTTTTGCCGTCTGCTACAAACAGTCATGGGGAGCAGAGCCAGTGCTGGAGCCAGTGTGTGTCAGAGTTGATTTCTGCCTGCGGGGAGGGCACCATTCAAACCGCTCGACTGACAAAGTCTGCCTGGAGGCTCCTTTTCGAGACTTCCCCAAAAGGGGAGGACTTTATCTCACACTGAGGACATGATGGACAATTTTACCTTTGCAGTGGGTAAAATGCCATGAAATTTACACCAGAGTTAATATTGATCTGCCACAAAAGTCATTCTGTTCTCACCCTTGGAGTCAGAAACAAAGAAATCTGTTTCCTCCATTTTCCCACCCACACATTCTTGTCTATTGCTGGGAATATGTAGCTGTTAAAAGTACATTAAGTATGATTTTTACCATCCCACAGCAGAAAATGACCATAATAAGCAGCAGATCTGTAGGGGTTTAATAGTGCTGTAATTCACCACAGGCACTGAGCAGTGCCTTTAAAACCCTACTTTCTTACCTTTTACTCTTTTTCATGGATGGAAGTAGACAATCCTATAAGAGACATGGCAGTGCTGCAGGAGAATAAATTACAATATTGTTATTATTTATTTTAATTAGGTTCATTAGCTGACTCATTTTTATTGACAGGATTTGACTTTATTATTTTTATTATTTACACATGACAGTTCTGTATGTTTAATTTTTTTTAAATATCTGACATAGGCTACTTTGTTTGACACATGCAGTACAGTACCATGTGTTTTTTTCTTTCCTTTTTTGTTTTCAGCAATTATTCACAGAGGTCTCCTCCTCTCCAAAACAAACAGACATGGTGATTAAAACAAGTAAAAATGGTGAACAAATCAGTTTTACATAAAAAAAGTCAGTGTTCCTCCAATGATGTTTGGCAGACATGGGACATCTGGAGGGGCTGTGAGTTGAAGGTTTACTCAGCTTGTTTCTCCTTAACGTTCAGCAGGTTTTTACCTGGTGCTGAATTATCTGCTGAGGTCTCCTTCTCTCCAAAACAAATGTACATGGGGATTAAAACTAGTAAAAACTGTTTCACAGTTTTTCTCTGAGGCTGTTGGTGAATGCAGGATGTCTGGGAGGGGATGTCCGAGCTGCAGCTAATGTTCATCTGGTTAAAAGGTATACTCAAACATGACCAAGTTCTGAAAAATTTTATCATAAAAATGTGCCTTAAAACTGAATGAAAGTCAATTTATATTTCTGGTGGACAACCACAACACTGACGTATTATCTTGTATGTGTACTCTCTTTGGTAGACACCATTGTGGTGGACAACCACAATGCTGATGTATGCACACAAGACGATTATATTCTCTACAAAAGCAGCTTGTGGCAAATAACAGAGCAATTTCACTACTGTAAATATGATGATTTCTTAAAACCAGGTCACCTACATATCAGATATGTCCACTTATTTTCAAAATTGGTGCCCTATGACGAGAGAAAAATGAGAAAAAAGCTGTAGATTGCCCTATTGCTCTAAAGGGGTAAATCCTACATGTATTGCATGTGGTCTCATCCAAAGCTATCGATGATGTGTTTATGAAATGCAGGTAGTGAATACGTTTCCCAGGAGAGCAGCTGATTAGCGAAGACAATGTTAGTTGTGATCAGTAGTATATTTCTTTACTAAGACTTATTTTCATTTACAAACCATTTTTCCATATTGAGTCCAGTTATATCGCACCAGCATGCAAGGATCAGCACATTGGTGCTGGTGAACAGTCACTCTCTATTTCAGCTTGGTTTGGGAAACAAAGAGATGAAATACAAAAAGTTTTTTCTTTTATTGCTGTGGATGATGAGGAAGCAGAACCTAATCGTGCTCAAGCTGCTTGCGGCTGCATAGGTTACAGGTAACACACAGTCACCGTTGTACTATTCTGTATTTAGAGTTGACAAAGTCTGAAATTATATTCTGTCAGAAAACAAAGTCCAATATATCAAAGCACCATGAAGTTTGTTGCAGCGCAGAGTTTTCAGTCTTTCTCCATTCTTTTATTCTTTCCTCACCAGGCAGTGGTTGATGCTGCAAAACCCCTCCAGCCGCAGCGCCTGGTTTTTGGCTGCAACTGAACATAGTTCCGGTGGTTGCTTCCTCCTCCGTACTCTGTTGTGTATGTTGTGTATATCTAGTCTAGCCTATGTATAACTCCAACGTTAGATTGTAAAAGTAAAATACATTTTAGATTTAGCTTTTCCATGTGAGGCTCAAAATTCTCTGGGTGATTGTCAGCAGAATCATAGAGTTTATCCAAAAGAAACTCAGCAGCTGAAGTCAGGCTGTAGCTGTAACTCTAACTGCAACTGTGCCTGTTTCCACAGCACAATATTCAGCCTCCTAACAAGAGTACCACATCTCTAATTCCAATATTGTATCATGAAACTAGATTACTTTCAAATATGCTGACATTTTTTAGTGTCTGCTATTACCTATCTAGCAAGAAAACAACATATTAATGCAGTGAAGACAGAGGAAGGTTAAATGTTATTCATATATAGATAATACCTATGTAAGAACTGTAGGAATCAACTTAAAAATCGGTGAAGTTGTCCTTTAATGTTTTTATGGTTATACTGACTCAGACTCAAAGGTAAGGGAAAGAACAAAAGATAATAAATCTTTGTTAAGTATGCAAAAAGTTGATGGTGACATAAAAAAGACCTGTTTACTTTTTCAATATTTTACCATTTGTTTTTCCACCGCACATGCAAGGCTGAATTACAATTAAGTGGGCAACTATCCTAGGGACATCTCAAAAATACAAGCTTACCCTATGTTAGTTGGTTTGTGGTAAAATACACTTATGAATCACAATTTTACAGCATCATCAAGAACCATAAAGTGGGTCTTTATTATCTGATCTTGTGGTCCTGTCTTGAAGGCTCTAATGTTTCATTTAGTTTCAACATCAGTATTTTGTCAGATTTGTGCTTAAATGTTGCATATTCCTAAATGATCTAGGCCATCTAGTATTTGAGAATTGTAAAACCTATCACATTGCACAGAGAGTGGGGTCAATATGGGCCCAGTAATTCTTTTTTTGCCCTGAGGCCAACCAGCATGTAATGCCTCACACAGGCAGACACAAATTTAACACTGTCTGAACTGGAAAATATGTGACTGGTGAAAATAATCCATGCACCAATTAGAATTCCCCCAAAATCTTTTGGAAAAAACATTTAGTAGTATACAAATGTAATTTCTAGGACACAGGGGTGGTCAAATGATACAGCAGGTTACTAAATGTCCCTTTAACTCTTATAAAATATAATGATTTACGTTGTGCTCCTCTGAGGCTTTCATGCGACTCCAGACCATGACAAAGCTATGATGTGCTGAGTTCTGACAGCATTGGTCACATTGCCAGGTACTCTGCTCTCAGTTCAGGTCAGCAGCAGGAGTCATTGGTGCAACAACACTTGAATGTCCATCAATATGCTTCACTCACTGGAGAGAGTTTAAAACCCCTGTAGGACCAGAGAAAAAGGGAGAATAAAGTGTGTTATCGCAGGGAAAAAAATCCCACTGTGTGAACGACAAGCCTCAGAGAGGCAGGAGGACATTGCATTGCCACGCTGATATTCACTCTCTGGTAGGGAGCATACTGCCAAAGATATGGCAAACCCCGTGGTGCTTTCACAGGGAGCAGTGAACACACACATACGCACACACATCGGTGGGTTTCTCAGAGCTCTTGTCAAGCCACTTTAACCTCATCCTCTCTGCACATAACCCTTAACCCTCACCTTTGTTTGCTCCCAGAGTTTTGTAGCATTCTGTGCCAAGCCAGGTATTTCTAATGTGCCCCTGATCCTTGTGGGCTGGAGGACTTGCAGTGTGCTGGCTGTGAACCGTAGGAGTGACATGGCAGATGGAAGGAGCGGTGGGAGACTAGGTGAATCTTTCAGTCCTACGGCGACTCCCCTGGGCTGCAAGTGGAAAGTGACCGCGGTAATTAATCCATTTTCACCACTTTTTATCCTCCAAATATTGAGCCTCACGGGAAGTGTGTTCACTGAAGGACACAAGTACACCAAATTTCATTTCAGACTTTTTTTTTCCTCTCTGAAGTGATGGGGGAAGGTGGGAAGGAGGTTGCGTAAGGGCCGGAAGGTAATTTGTGGTAACTGCAGAGCCATGTTAAATGGAGGTCACGGTAGCAGAATAAACGGGAAATCCAAACATTTTAATGCAAGGCTCAATTTGAGATGTTCCATGTGTATCAATCAAGTTACACTGTAATGCATAAAAGATTACAAGAGACTAGAAAAGATAATCTTCTTAGAGAAAGTATTTGAATATTGGATGTCTTTCATGGATGTCGCCTTATGCATCAGTCTCCAACCAGGATTCAGCCTTTTGTTGCATTAATTGTAATGCAGTTGAAATGTGCAAATCAAGTTTTCCGCCCACAGTTAGTGCACACCATCTTCATTTTTTTGTACCCACAAGCACTTTTACACACCATCACATTGAAACGCAGAAAGTGGTCGAAATAATCACATTTTTCTCCCCCTCCTGGCTATTCCCCTTATGAAATCTGTTCAGATCTCAGAGGTTGCACAGAAATTTCCATGTTGCATCATAATGAAAACATTAGATCAAAGGAAGGAACTCTTTAAAATCTGTCTCTATAGATTAGCAGTGTAACAGAAAGTATTAATTCACAGAGAACAAAGGGGTGGTGTTCTGGTACAAGTGTGTACAAGACTCAGAATAAAGCTTAGGGACGGCCAGGTGCACAGCCAAGTAACTCGAGAACATACACAGAGAAAATAAATTTAAATTAATTCCAATTTGCATCAGCAGTTAGGAAAGCAAATGTGATTCAGCACTTGGCCTTCATCAGCGTTATCATCCCTTGAAGGAAAATGACCTATGATCAACTGGGGGCCAACAGTGCAAAGGTTAAGTTAGTAAACATGAAGTGCCCAAGGGTTTGAATGTGAAAGTTTTACCGAACAGATGATGAGTCTTGAGATGAAATTTCTTTTTTGACTTAAGATTTATCTTTTTATTGCTTTATGAAGAAGATTACCTGAATATGGAAACACACTGAAGCCTCTCTTTATCAAGGATGCACCTTATCCTGTTCTTCTGAGACTAGAGGATGGCTCTTTTGAAAAAACACATTTTAATTCATATAAAGTACTTCTTGTCTAAAGGATTTACTGTTTGGAGTATGCAGTGGGCTAACACTGGAAAATAAGATACTCTAACGAGTAACTCAACAACAACAATTACATGGCACTTATAGTAGCAGTACTTATACTAATAATTAATATTAATTATTTTGATGAAGATACATTTGCACTTTATTGGCACAGCCTCATTACACTATTACCAAAATTACAGTATTTTATAGTAAAATATGTATGGAGAAATACATGAATATATATAGATGTGTTTTCTTGTTCTAGGCTATTTATGTACATAAAGTATTTCCAGAGTATCATAATTATATGAATAGTTTGATTTACTCCTTCTTATACAACTATACAAACTCTTTTCTCTGTTACAGCATACAAGTTCGGCAAGGTTAGTATATTCTGAAAGCCAAATAAAAGGAGCATGGCAAGATCATGTATAAAATCAAAATCATATAAAAAGTATTCTAAAAACCTCTCCTTCAAAGTCAAAATCCACTGGAATTCAGTAAGTTCTCTTTGTCAAAGCCTATTGATTAAACAGCCGACTCCTTGTTTATTCAACATTGGTTTATCTGTTTTCCAGAATTTTACATAATTTGGCAATCCTTTTACAGTCTTATTTTATTGTATTTTTCAGTTGCAGAGATAATAAACCCAGAGCACAATGAAACCACAATGAACTCAGAACACACTGTGTATAGAACAGACTATTTACCATAAGCATACATGGTGCAATGCCCATGAGGTTTTAACCTCAGTGCTCCAGGATATAAGGCATAAAAAACATATTATAGGGAGCATGCATGATAATTAGATCCGCAGTGCACCATGAGAATCAAAAATGCAAGTGCAAGATTTGTTGATGTACAACAAATCTGACTTTAAAAATTATGCTTCAGTGGTAAGTGCAGTAAGTGTCTTTAAAGGAAAAACAACCCTTAGTTATCTTCCGTGGTTAAATATAAATCAAATATTTAGTCTCCTGAGCACTGAAAAAAAGGTTTTTTTTTTTTTACTGTAATAGTGCAGCTTATAGAGCAATACAAGCTGCTAGAAAGTTCTAAAGGCATCAGTATTATCTTTAAGACCAAACAACAACATTATCAGTTTATTCTCAAAGATTAACATTTGACATATTTTGACATAGATCAACAATATAAGTGGTGAAAAGAAGCGTTCTAAGCCCAGAGCCCAAGAGCTCCTTTGATGACGGATAGAAATCTATGAAGCAAACACATCAAACTGAGTCTGTCATACTTTACAAACCCCAGCTTTGGTTGAGAACTCAATGCCTAATAATCTCTGTCAGAGAATAGTATGATCAACAGTACAAAGGCCTGGAAAGATCTATAAATAGGCTGCACTAATTACCAGTGGATTCAGTGAATGTCAACCTACCTGCCTCCTGATGTCACGCTTTGTCAGTGGCAGCAGTGATATTAGGTTCAGTGTTACAGTTTCACAATGCACAGAAGCAACATACCAGTTGAACTTTAACATGCTTGCCAACAATATTTTCTGTTGAACTGCATTTTCTTCTGCATACATTGTCAGATCTGTGCACTTTATAACATTGATTGATATTTAGCATCAGGGCAAATTATGGACACTGTGATTACTCACACTGGTAGTACCAATGCAACTGCTATACATACTTTTGAAGAATTGTTGATTATTTAAATGAACTTTTTATACAGTAAATATATCCCAGGTAGGTGTGTATGTTACATTTTGCTGAATATTCACAGTCAAATTCTTCCCATTCCTTTGTATCTGCAGGTATACAAGCTTGTTTGATTTTAGCAATGGATTCAATTCTGACATGATCAGAATTTTCAGTATAAGAGTTAATTAATGCAAAAATGGGCATGGAAGAAGAACGAGAAAAATAGCTTACATTTGTGAAAGCACTTTTCAAGTCAATTCAAAATGAATGATCAGCCTAGGTTCAACTGAGACAACAAATCTGTTTCTCATTTGACAAACTTAAATTGCTATATTTCTTTTTGGGAGTATGTGTGTGTCAATTTACATGGATCTGGTGAAAATCTAGTATTTACACAAACATCTTTTACTTTTTTAACTTTCAACTACCTGTACACCTTTTTACTACTACCCAGGAAAAGCAACCAGGAAGCTCCTAACGCACAACCTGATCTGACCCTCATCTACTATTTCATAACAAGTAGCAGGTCAGAGTCTGTTCAGCTTGTCACAGGCATGTCTGCACTCTAGTGATGTATTTTTTTTTTAGAAAATTAATGTGTTTGTGCTTTATCAAGAATGTTTTTCAGTTGGACATTTCCTTCAATGTCCACACTTGGCAACCTAAGTGTTGTTCCTGTATGGTTATGATTGATGAACTATAAATATTTGGTTAAGGTTAGGAAATGGCAAAATGAATCAATGTCGAATACTATGAGATAAGGCATGAACCTAGTCTGCATGCTAACACATTCACTATAATAAAGCTAACACGCAGATGATAAGCAGGTATGATGGTTACCATGTTCATCAGTTTAGTGTGTTAATATGCTAACATTTGCAAATTAGCACTAAATGTAAAGTACATTTGAATTTAATGGGAATGTAATGTTTGGCAGCTATTTGCTCATAAACCAAAGCGCTGGAAAAATTTAAATTTTGACCTGATGATGGCGCTGGAGGGAACATCATCGGGTCCCTTGAAAAAACTACTGAAAAAAATTACATGTGTGACTGGAAGTGGGATAATTCGTAGTGCTCATTTCACATTGCTATATATGTGTTTTTTTTCATTCTACAGCTAAAAAAAATTAATGAATCTGCAAACACAGATCCATCTACATGCCGACTCAGTGGCATGTGCCTTAAATTAAAATGACAGTGACACAAGTGCTAGAAGCTTGAAACAAACACGTTAGTTGTTGTTTGTGAAGTGTTTGGATTAGAGTAGTGAATTAAAAGGTAAACATTCAATTATTCAGTTAAGGCTGGCATACACACATTACTTGAAAGATCTTACAGGATTCAGTGCATGCATATTATGTCTGCCTTAAGGCACTATAAACGAAGACAAGCAGCGAGGAGGCTTCTGTGCCAGGTCTGGTAGTAACAAGCCCATTATCCTGAACATGTATGCACATCATGGTTTAATTATAGGCATTTAGTGACTTTTATGTCTTAATGTTTTCTTTTGTAAATGCAACATATAATAGGTTTCACTTAGATGTACGTGATGACTGGAGTCAGTTGTAGACTTTTTCTTGTTCAGTCTGAGTCCTACTATTGAGGCTGAGTTTGTTAGTATAATGCTCTCTGTCCTCTGCCAGCAAATGATTCTATTGTAATCCGACCAAATGTCTGTGTCTGTTTGAATGTTTACTCGTTCAGCAAAGGGCTGAGATGCTCCTTGACACTAGTGACATGAAATGTTGCAGTTTTAATGCTACTTTTGTCAGCCACTTTCTGGATATGTGGCACAGCTTGAATAAGCTGTAGTAGTCTTTTTTAAGTGTTATCAAAACTAAGGCAGTGTTCATGAGGAAGGGGGATGCCATTAGTTTTGAGAATTAGGTCATAAACCAAAGTATTAAAAATTAAATTTTGTTTTGCTGGTGGCGCTAGATGTCAGGGGTAGGGGTGGAGCTGAATCCAAAGACAGTATTTGGAAAAGCAAAATGATGGGTTTTAGAAATATTTATTTCATACAAATATTTTAGAAATGATTTGTTTTCAGGAAGAAAAAAAACATGTCAAATAACAGTGTGCAGGTTGGGATTGGTAGCATAGCGAGGTTACATTGCTGTCGCCGTCTCTCTCTTCTGCTCCACTCTGTCTGTCTCTGTGTCATTGATCTATAAATAGCTGCAGATCACAGGCTCTGCTAGAGCTGAGCTTTGGCTGAGTGGTCAGGGCAGTCATCAGTATTCTGGGAGATCGAGGTTTGAGACCTGATGTGAGAACCCTGCTTTGCAAAATAGTTCATTGCAGAACACTTATTTTAACACTTTAATATCCTAAAATCAGAAGTGTAATAATGGTAAAAGCAGGATTGTTACTCATATTTCCAATTTTAATTGAATACAAATGCAAATACAAATAATTTTGCTGCCTCAACAAATAAAGATACAAATAAAAATTCTGGGCTCCCTGCACATCCATAATCATGGAAAGTCATGCTGAGGGCAATATTCATATCTTCTTATCTTATCCAATGACTCAAAACCACAAATATCAGCCTGCAGTGATGATGGAGACAGCCAGTCATCAAAGTTAAGTGCTTTTTATCAAAGTGTAAAAAAATTGGGCCAATCCATCTAGTAGAGATACTTCACTACCCACCTGAAGACTTTGACCTGTTCATAGTGATAAAAGAAAAGTTAATTGATCACCATCATCATTAGACTTTAACCTCTGAGCACCACGAAAATCTGAACCAAATTTCATGGCAATCCATCCAATCGTTCTTGAGATATTGCAGTTTTGCACGAAGAGGGTGGATCAACAGACCAATAATGACATCCATAAAGAGCTGTGTCACTAACAGGACTAAAAATCCTTCAACCACTTCTATTTCTTGAACTACTGTAAATTAATGCAGGAACTCACACACACAGAATATCCAAATTCATTTCTGTCATAAAAAGGTGTTGCTGATAGATGATAGGTGCTCTCTGATACCATGACAGTCATATAAAACAGTTATTTAACACATTGATGCAGTCTGCTTGGCTTTGTCACTCCAGGGATATTAAACCTGGGTGTAGTATGTTTAAGGTGAGAAAAGCAGCCTGTTGGCAGGAACCAATGAGCAATAGCTTGCTACACTGCGATAAACTGTCTCTGGCACCTGATATTGGCACATTTTACCTGTGTCATTGTAAAGTTTGTCAAGGCAATCATAGCACATTACGATATGTATGTCTATGATAGAGTGTGCATATGTGTGTCTGGTGTTTCAGATATCCTGGTGTGTGTTTTTCTGATTACATATTTATGTCAGAGGAGGTGCAGCCACAGCCAACTTATCAAGTTCTTGTGTTAAGTGTTACTTTGCTGCTACTTTAATCATTCTGCTTCACTGAGAGCAGACATGACAGCAGATCTGCAGCAAAATGCCAAACACCATGCAGATTAGGCTCATCTTTCACAATGTCTAAAAATGTTTGGTATTCGCAAAATTGAAATTCTCCCATTTATTTAACACGGTGACACAATAATTTATTATCCAACTTCTCATTAACAGTGTGTCAAATGAAGTTGACTGGTAAAACACATTTGTAGCTTCATCATATGACAATATTGAGTTAAATACCTGGGAACTGAAGAGGCCCCTTGGATGAGAGGCGAAAAATCCTCAAGTATCTACAACTAAGTCCAGTTGCCCCTGATTTAACCCTCCTTGGATAATCATGACCTGGATGACTGAGAATCTTCACAGACAGTATAATAGCTCATATTGGCAAGAGACAGCAACAGAAAAAGTTCCAAACATTTTAAGACCCTCTAATGGGCCTAAAAACACTGTAATTCTTGGCCATTATCTCAAATTGAACATGCCATTCAAAGGATGTGACAAGATCAAAAGCAAGAGTGCAGTCCTTCAACAATGACCACTTTAGCTCAGTTTCTTATTACAGTTAATTGATGCAATACTGAGGTAACAAGAAAGAAACATGCCATTTGCTCTGAAAACCTTTTAGTAGGAAAAGTACAGTAACTACTTCACACAGGTTTCAAAATTCACTTCTGAGTGTGTTTTCTGATCTAAAACCCTCACCCCATTAGTGAACTGAGCTACTCAAGTACTGTGAGATGAACTCAGGTGTCACACTGAGTGTACTTGTTATGTCTGTCATGTTAGGTGATTATTTGTTTATTTTAGACATGTACTGTAGATAGAAGGAGTGGCAGTCATAGTAGTTCTAGTGCAGTTTATCTTGGTTTTGTGTTACTGTGTGTGCATGTGTGAGTTTGTGTGTGTCAAGCAGATACTTCTGAGACTGTAAAAAACTGCATTTCCTCAAATACCCACTTGAGGCTAGCTCGAAAAAAACGGTCAGCAATAACGGGTCAGTCCACGTGGATCCCCATGTTACAGCAGAAATAATCATGTTTACAGTCTGGTATAAAAACAGTTTTGATATCTATGGCTAAAGTTATGCATAATTAAGGGTGACAATGTTAGCTAGGTAACATAACCATGGCATAGTCTCAAATTCACAGAATATAGGCATAGCTGCAGCCGTTGCTGTTTCGGTGTATTTTCAGCTCATAAAAGTTAATTTTAACATTTTGGTCTTCTAAAAATCCAAAATGGTGACAGCCAAAATGCAAACTCAAAAACTGGAGTTCAAAAACTAATGCATGATGTCACAGTGACTACAACTATTATTTTTTATAGTCTCTCTCTCTCTCTCTGTCTCTCTCTCTGTGTGTGTGTGTGTGTGTGTGTGTGTGAGAGAGTTAGAGAGAGATAGAGAGAGAGAGAGAGAGAATGTAAGGCCAGTACCAATTATAGAAATTTATGTAGAAACTTGCAAAAATGCCCTCTAGTTAATCCTTCAATTAACACACAAATTACATAAGCAAGTATGTGAACAATTCCATTCACAATGCAACCGAATGCGAACATGCTAACTATATGTTAACTATTCCTTCTGTGATAGTAATATTAAACATATTAAACATATTAAGCAAACAAGATACAATGTGTCATTAATTCCCCTGCTTTCAGCCTTTTACACTAAGCTAATTACATTCTGGGTCCAGCTAGATAATAGATCCCCTACAGACAGTTATTAAGAAATGCAAAAAGACTTGCTTGAAGAATGTGTGTCTGATATGTGTTTTCCACAAAAAAGTTCAAATTACATTAAAATTTTTAAAATGACATCTACTTCTTCTCCCTCATTAAAATTCCAGAATCTATAAATATGTAGGTTTAAAAAAATTCATCTCAGGAGTTAAATTGCTGGACATAAGATGTCTTCTACTTCAATTTAAAGTCCATTCTCCGTGAATGTGAACTGGAGGCTCCAGGGTTCCCCATCACACTTGTCTAAGTTGAATATTGGACCACGTCTGGCACCAGCATTAGTTGTGATGTCACACATTATGCATGATGCATGATGAACAGAGAAACTTTTCACTTTCAGCAGATGAATATGAAAACAGCCTTCCAGTATCAAACTCTGCACATACATTATTCTGCATAGTGAAGCTCTAACATTTAACTGTACGAACGAGAAAACAACAAAAAAAACATATTTTTGAGTGGGGAGGAACTTTAACACAAACACACGCGCGAACGATAGTGGTATCAATCTTCTCATCTAACTTTCTACAAGAATCGTTATGTATCGTAACGAAGGTACTGATATCGTAACCCCAGTTCTGGAGCCCACTACAGGACTCTATGGGTAATACTCTCCTCCAATTACACCCAATTGCCCATTGAAATTTGCATGTACGTAGCTGGCCAATCATGATCCGCCTACCAATTACGTGCATCTCACACAGTGTATAAGGCAGCGCTTCGTCCATAGGAAGAGGGCTCTTCCTGTGCTTATAGAACTAGGGTTACGATATTGTAACAATATTGTAGAGGTTCCACCCTCTACTGGACTCTACTCTACTGGACTCTATGGGTACAGTAGGCAGAGCCCAATGAATGTTCACCCTGCCGTGACATGTCATCAGACTGCTTCACTGATCAACCGGCTATAGGTTGGTTGCCACGGCCCTCCTATCACTAAGCCGCTTTAGTGGTGTCGTAGGGGGACCAGCCCAGCCCAGCCCAGTTAACATGAACATGAAACTGGGTGTAACCACCACCTAACCTCACCTAACCAGTCAAAAACTGTATAACAGACAACCTGCACACCTAATTCCCCGAGTCATCATTGTGTTACTACACAACAGTAGCATGAGACAGCCCCTTTTCCACCAGATACTGTAGAAAGGAGAGAACCTCTCCCACTGCACTGCATGTCAGGGGGTATAATCTCTTTTCTTTGCTCAAGCATTGGAATCCCAATCACTTCGCTTTGTAGCAAGCTCTGGTGAATCCTGCTCTCACTGCCTGGTCTGCACCGCCTGTGCAGACAATTCAGCCCACCTCAGCCTGTCCCTCTCATGAGCCAAACTGGGAAAGGTTGGCAGCATGCCTGTTGAGCCCACCTCCTGGGACAGGGCCCCCCATACTTGGGGAATGGCTGCCAACATCTGGGTTATCTCTGTGTACCATGGCACTGAACAACAGTCTGGGGTACCGAGGTACCGACAATGGCTCTTGTCTCACTCTCTCCAGCAGAGGGGGGGATAAGATGAAGAGGAGGAAAGGTGTAAAGCAGAATCCTTGACCATAGCGCATGTGCAAATGCGTCCACCTCAGGGTTGGATCGTCTTGTGGTGAACCAGAGCGGACAGTGTGTGTTCAGACTGGTGAACAGGTCCACTTCCACTTTCCCGAACTGGTTCTAAAACTGCTACACCACCTCAGTTAGCAGCCTCAACTTGTTGAATCCACACACTTGCTGGGGAGTAGCCACATGGTAGCCTGTTGTACTCGTAGGCTATCCCCCACAGGGCAAAACAAAGGAACATCCTGTGAAAATAAGTATCTCCTAGGTCAATGGATGTGAACCAATTGCCAGGACATGACATGAACACATATTACCACAAATCTGCACCAAAAGACGGATGTAGTTTTTTTAATCAGTTAGTTAGTAATAGTAAAGATAGAAATAAAAAATAAAGAAAATGATTTGGTAAAGCTGTGTATATGATTCTATCAGACCAACACTATTTCAGCAATAATTCTAATGTACCTCACCTAGTGCATGGTCACACAGTTTAGTAATTAAACTGTGACTACAGTTACACTACAGTGTTTGCATTGTGATGTGTTTCAAAGTTAAAGAACAAGTCTCTACTTTTGCTAAACAAAAAAGTTATAAAAGAGGCTGATGAACCCTGATAACCCAATGTCTCCTTCATTAAAAAGTCAAATATTGAGTTTTAACCAACCAGTCTGGTGTGTGTAGAGGTGTGTTTTGTTAAACTGTAGTAGCCTGGTGATATCAGGTGATTTAATGAAGGTAAGCACAGCAAATGGCAATGTGTAATGGCACTTTACTCTGGGGTGGCATTTTCAGAGGCTGCCGATTTATCAACATATCAGACCTGCTGCCTTCAGATGGCGCAGAAATTTAATGAACTTCAGGAGAAGCTTTTCATACAGTATAAAGCAGCTGTGGACAACAGATACTGTATCACTTTCATTTATAGATCAATGCAGACTGATTTACTGACTTTGCTGCATTAACCACATTAAACATTGTTTTCTGTGGTGATTTGGTTGGAGAGTGTTTAATTTAAATAAATTAGTCATATTTTAAGCATTAATCCATTATTGCACCATGTTTGCAGCAAGCTTTTAGTTTGATCCAGAGCAGCAGCAGATTAACGTTGTACCACATATAAACATGATTCTGTTTTCAGTGCAATGTGGACCAAATTTCCACCAAAATTCAACAACTGGCTTTGTGCTTTAAATGAACCTCCACCTGTTTGTGCTTCTCTTGCCACCTGTGCACTGTGCACTCTGCGCAGGTCACCAAAATACTACATAGATGTACAAAGAGAGTTTCAAGGTCAGGGAAATACCGAACAGTTGGAACATTGCTTGCTCTGGTCTGTGTGCCTCCACGGAAATATGGCCCTTTTACACATTATAGACTATTAGGCATATAGTATTTGATAGCCAGCACAGCAATAAAAAATTATTTGCTAAATACCCTATTTTCTAAACAAACAGGTGAACATGACTCTGAACAAAAAGGGGAAAGGATAGAGGAGGAGGGAGCAGGAACCAGCACAGATCCAATTAGAGGAGCATGCACTATTGAATGTTATTGTGTGACTGTGAAGTAATTTAGAGCACAATACATCATTCATATGATCAGGTTGCACTACTTCATTCAAGTTATTTATTGAATGAAGAATGAAGAAAAATAAATAGAATGAATGGCAAGTATGTTGTATAATACACCACATATGTATTTGCTTATGTCAAGGTTGGACTATTCAGCATGAATTTAATAAATATAACAATATTTGAGTCCAAATGATATCTGTTTTATGCATTTTTAACAAACAGATTAATCTGAGTCAGACAGGTTAAGTTTTGAGGAAGTCTTTGCAGGAACCTATACACTTTTTATTGCTAGTCCGCCCCTGCTTGACATATATTCGTTCATGGATAGCAAGCTCTGGCATGCTGAGCAGTGCTCTGAAAGTGGGTGTGTGCACGTCTGTGGAGTGTCTGTTGACATAGTTACCAACCAGTGCAATGTCCTCCCCACCGCTGTGTGAAGTGAGTGCTCATTCACCACAGCCCAAGGGAGGGCAGAATGAAAAGGGCTTGCTCTTGCTATGGTGCTGAAAATACATGACAGAGTCAGCATTCAGCTCCATGTGTTCAAACCTTGAGTCTGAATAAGATCATGATGAGAGATCCCACAAACTCACCCCAACAGGTGGGACGTGGATGATAATTGTTTATGGTCAGCAATGCACATATGAGGTGGGGTTCCATCCCTGCTCATGAAAATGTGAGCAGGTGACCAGACTGCACTTCCTGCATTCTGTGTGTGTGTGGTGGCAAGCCTCTGTGTTTGAGGAACATGTGTCTGTGTTGAAACAGCTGCAAAATGCTCAGTGGGGACAAAATCAGACTGACTGAGAGGAAACTGCCCTTAAGAATAAAGTGGTTGACCCTCAAAAGGACTGTTGTGTTTCCTTTGCTCAGCTGGATTGAGACATGCATTCCCTGCATCCCATCATTGCTTCTGATGCTATTGTTTGGGAGGCGGCTCAACAGGTGTGTTGGACCAAGAGGATACTGACCACTGGGTCTTGCTGTGACAGTGCAGAATATGTTGGACCACAGCTGCCGGAGGAGCATATCGTGGTGAGGAAAGAGAAGGAGGTGGTACCAGAGCAGGTGCATTCTGATAAATGGTGGCAATAGTGGCTTCTTCTTGGAGTGAGCATCTTGGTGTCTTTGATGCCGCAGCTGAGGTGCGGCTTTGCTCTAGAAGGTGTTTCTCCTTACCCTTTCTGCTTCCGTGGCTGTCATAGCCCCTGTTGTCCATGGCTCGCTCTGGAGAAAGAGCCCCGGGCTTAGTGGCCATGGCAGAGACAGTGGAGGACAGCAGCGAGATGTTGTTTTGTGCTGCATCCACCTGAGCAACACACTGGTCAGGAGAGCATAAACCTGGTCCCAAGTAGTGTGGGTGTGCATCTGCTGAAAAGAAAATGCTGTCTCCATGGAGGGCCAGAGCTCTGTAAAGCAAGGCCAAGCAGGGGACATTTGGCCAGTCATTCCTGGACATAGATGTCTCCACATAAGAGGCTGTGACCAGGTGCAGGTTGTTCTACTGGTATTGCAACGTCACTCAGATCAGCCACCTTCTTTATAATACCTGGCAAGTTCTGAAAAAGTGCTTTAGCAGTGAGCATATGACTAGCAGATTGACGTGTAGAAGGAGAGAGCTGCAGGGCTCCCGACCACAGTGGGACAGATAGAGCTGCAAACGTGGAGCCCCGGATTGTCCATCATCAAACTCTAGGGCTCCCAACGGGGAGGAGGGAGAGCCAGGAAGAGAACCTGAAATGGACTCTGCCCTCTGGGGAGCAATCCTCCTGGTCAGCCTGGCTGCTGTCACAGCCCCCAACTCTCAATGTTTCCGCTCACCATTGCAGCTTCTCCATAGGCAACCAAGCACAGAAATGGCAGGTGGCCTGCAGAGTAAGCACTAGCCTGGCATGCACAGTGTTGAGGCAAAGATGAAGATTCGAAAGGAGGATGTAGATGGATTGGTAGCCAGTGCATGGGTGGAAAAATTGGGAGCAGAGTTCAGGTCTTGACGGTATTATATACTGAACCTGAGAGGGGAACTGTACAGTACACAGTACGCAAAAGAAAACCTTCATGACTACGTGTATGCACTGGAATGAACCCAATAGCAACAGCTTTTAGAGGGCGAACATATTTTTTAAATGTTGTAAATTAAAGCAATCCTTTAATGCATCAGCACTGTGTGAAGACAGAGTGGAAGCCTAACTATATTGTAACCATACACTTTTAATATAATGATGATATTTTTGCTTCCCCGAGAATATTCACAACATGACCCCAGATATATTTGTACCATACTTTGAGATTTCCAATCAGTTCTATGTCTAAATTCTCTGTAGAAAGAATTTGGTTCTGATGAGTTAACCATCTCTGTTCTTAATTGCATCTTGTATGTTATGGTTGAATGAGCCAAAGCATCAGTGTATTACAGTGTAAATTCTGGTTTTTGCAGGGATCAAACCTGCAAGCTTCCAGTCATGCAGCTAATCTCTAATCACCATGTCACCCTGCCACCTGCTCAGTATGTATATGTTTCCTAACGACAATATAAGGTGCCTGGTATATAACGCTTGAGCATATGGACATGTTTTCACTTGACATCTGACAGTGTTTAGAAATCAAAACAAGAGACCCGCTCAACTCATCATGCCTCATAATGTGCTTATGTTTATTTCTTACAATGCATCTGAATATGGTTTGTGTTCTTGTGTATTGCATGTGTTTGCATATTCTTGTAAATTATGTGTGTGTGTGTGTTTGTGTGCAACATCAGTAGACTCTCTTTATTGCTTCGAACCTTGATAAACTGTGAGGTTGCCATGGTGACCACTCTTCACAGGCAGGAGGATCAGTGGCCTTCTTTTGAGATAGATATAGAGCCCATAAGACTGTGTATGAAGAATTACTGTATTCTTGGCTGTTGAATGCTTAAAACTACTTCACCACTGCTCATTCACAGTGCAGTTTCTGTTGCTCAATTACCAAAGATCTCTTGGCATCATAGTGTTTCAGAAGAGAAAGAACAAAATGAGTTACGTGTCTTGGCAGTGCAAGAGATTGCCACATAACATCTTAAAATCTTTTATATAACAAGTAAGATACAGTTTGAAATGTTTGGAAGATCATTACTGAACTGTTCAATGGACAGCTCTCTGGTTACTTAGAATGGTTCTGTATACAATAATTATCATTCAAAGGATACATATAAAGGAATGTATGGGATACTGGAAAATGTATCCATTGCTGTGTACAGTGAGGTGTGTTTCACATTTTTTAATGTTCTGTGACATGATACTCGTTTTGTTGTGTATATCTGAATTTCTGGGTCAAATGGAACGGAAGAATAGCACTGATCTGTGCAGGAAGACATAAAATTTTCACAAGAAGTAAAAATAGAATGGAAGGCTCCACAAGTAAAGGCTCCTTACGTCACTGGTAAGATCAACAGTGCCCCCTCCTGGTCATTTGACAATATATGTCATCTCCTCAGTAAAAATACTTAATGGTCGCGGGGAAATTACATCCATAAGTTACATTGTGTTTGCCTGTAAAAATAATGATTATGCCTGTCAAATTTTGCTGTCAGACAGAATTACAGTGTTGAGTGATCAAAAGATTATGGATTGCTTACCATGTTTATCCTATCAGTCCTGAATGTGAGGAAAATTACTTGTGTTACTCCCATGAAAACATGTTACACAGCATGGAACCATAAACAAGCCAGGCACATTTGGAAAACCTCCTCATGAATATCACTGGAAAAATGATTTCAGGGCTCTGCACATTTATAGGGGCACAGGAATTCTTTCAGTCTATTTTTGTTAAGAGTGAAGGTATTAAAATATCTAAAACATTTTACCCAATATATGTAAGATTTATGTAACCATTAATTAATAAACACCAGGGCCAAACATAACACCAAGAAGTATCTTTAAAATAAATGAAGAATGTTAATGTCTATGGGATGCTATAGTTACTAATAGCAGCATTTCCCCACAGTTTTTACTATGCCTGCTAGTTTCTGAGTCTGCAGTGGATGCAGGATCTGAGCTCTGAGGACTTAGGAAAGGGAAATGACAATAATATTGAAACTATTTAATGTAAGAAGGAAAACTGACCAATTACAACAATCAGACAAACTAAATGCATTTTGTAACCAATCACCATATGAAAGTGAAAGAAACCGCTCGTGTTTAGGGCTGCAACTAACGATATTTTCATAAGCAATTAATCTGCAGATTATTTTCTTGATCATTTGATTAACTGTTTGGTCTATAAAATATCAGAAAATAGTGAAGCATGGCCGTTATAATTTCTCAGAGTCAAAGGTGGCATCAGATGTCTTGTTTTATATAACCATATATCCAAGACCCAAAGATATTCAGATTACAGACATGTATGACAAAGAAAATCATTAAATATTCACATCTGATAAGTGATGATGTTCAAATCATCAAAATAGTTGAGGATTCATTTTCTGTCAATCGACTAATTGATTAATCAACTTGATTAATCAATTAATCGATTAATCACTGCAGCACTACTTGTATGTATGAAGTAGCATGTCATCACGTCAGCTGTTTTGGCACATCAAGCTGTCCACCTCAAACCATCCTTTGCAGATCACCATTGTTAGGGCTTATTCAGGTAGGTTGCACTGAGATTACAACATAGCTGTGGATATTTCGAAGATATTACAAAAGCAAAAACTACATCAGTAAAGCTGACTGTATGTTGTATGTGATACTTCTACAGTAGATAGGAAAATACACATAGACTTTAAGGCAAAAAGTCATAAAAACACTTAAGAGAAAGATCTTTAAAACGTGAGTTGGAAAAATATCTATGGTCTCTCTCTCTCTTTTTCTCTCTC
This sequence comes from Euthynnus affinis, assembly GCA_029490765.1. Classification (NCBI taxonomy): domain Eukaryota; kingdom Metazoa; phylum Chordata; class Actinopteri; order Scombriformes; family Scombridae; genus Euthynnus; species Euthynnus affinis. Next base: position 17,705,895 of record CM055848.1, on the reverse strand, counting down.
TCTCTCTATCTTCCTCTCTCTCTCTCTATATATATATCCCACATTACCTACTAATGAACAAATGTTACTGACCTTCTTAGAAAAAAGTATCTGATAAAGATGTAAACTTTCTCTGTCTCTGTGCATTTTTTATTGAGCTGTGGTAATTCGATGGAGGAATTCTAATTCTTAACAATCATCACCACATCAGCCCACTGTATGTGCTGACAATATATTATGCTATCTGCAAACCCCAGTAGCATCACTACGCAATGTTATTGCAGCAATTGCTCAAACATCTCAGACCACACTACAAATTACCTCACATCTATGCATTCCCACTATGCATACTGATTTAGAATTCAGCTGCCCGATCCGCATCATAACCCTCACTCACTGACAAACTCAATATTCCCACAAAACCGTAAGACTTATTTCTACTGTGAGCTGTTAAACCCTTTATTCAAAACAGTTCATAGGCAGAATAAAGACCAAAGATGGCAGTTCCTCAAAAATAAATTGGCCAAAGACTAATCTCCCTCTACCTTGTTCCATAGCCTCTGTGTATTATAATGGAACAAATAAGGATAGAAAAAGAAAAACAAAAAACAAAATAACAACTCACAGTCTTGCAGGAAAACAGATGTGCAGTTCTGGAAGCATCAAACATTTGAAATTCCTATTTATGGTTAGCAAATTCATCCACCTGGTCCACAAGAACATGGTTTGAACAACTAGACTTCTAAATTAAATGACCACATAACTTGTTGTGTCATAAAACATACTACACCAGACAAAAGGTTTTCTGGTTGCTGGGAAGTATATATTCAAATAAACTAACACTGTTTCCAAACAACTTAATTTGAAGAGAGAAGACATGGTGACAAGGAGGGGAGTTTGTGTGTGTTTGTGCATCCCAGAATGTAGAGTAGTGTGTCTTTTCTATGTATTGTTTCAGTGAGTGTGTGTGTGTGTGTGTGTGAGAGAGAGAGAGAGAGAGAGAGAGAGAGAGAGAGAGAGAGAGAGAGAGAGAGAGAGAGAGAGAGAGAGAGAGAGAGAGAGAGAGAGAGAGAGAGAGAGAGAGAGAGAGAGAGAGAGAGGTTTTTTTTTCTTTTTGAAGGGATTTAGGTTGTAATTGTCTGATCCACACTCTGGAGCAGTAATGCACCAATAAGCTGTATGCCAACTGCTGTAAAACAAGACGAAGAAGTGCCTCCCCCACTTTTGTCTCCTGGAGAGCATGGTTAGTATATAAGTTACAACCAACGCTAATCTATAAGTCAAGAAACTCTTAAAAAAAGGACTTACATCAATATACAATAAATGAATTTAAATACTTTTCTGTCTCAATTAAACCATAAATGCGGATGTAAATGTAACAAAACAAGGCCCTGAATGACTTCAAGCCTGTGCCTTCCACCTCTCTGATGAATGCTATGGAGAAGGATGTCAAAAACCATATCAACGAGGTAACAAAAATACCATACATAAGCATCTGGAACACCCTGACACTACAGCAAGACTACTGTTTGCAGACTTCTACTCAGCATCCAACTCTCTGTAGCCACGCATTCTTACTGAGAAACTCACCACCCGCTTCTACCTAGATGACTAACTAATTTTGTAGATAATGGACTTTCTCACAAACAGGTCACAGAGAGTGCTGGTCAACAACACTTTCTCTGACTTCCTACACACTTACTGGTACCCTGCAGGGCTCTGTCCTCTTATCCCTACTCTTCATCCTCTACATCGATGACTGTAGGTCCACTCACCCAAACTGTCTCATAGTAATGTTGACACAATCCTCCTGTCTCTGCTTTCAGGCTCCTCACAGCACCACAGCTCTGCTCTCGGTGAGTTTGTGGAGTGGTGGGACAACTCCTGCCTGGAACTTCATGTGAACATGACCAGGGATATGGTAATGAGTTCCTCAGGAAATGCCAGCAGCAGTACCTCCTAAGGAAGCTCAACTCCTCTGGGCTCAACAAGGACATCCTCACAACATTTAACTACTCCTTTATTGAGAGCATCATGCCATTCTCCTTCACCTGCTGGTTCCATTCTATCAGCCTCCAGAACACAGACCGCCTGCAAAGCACAGTCAAAGTCTGCTCCAAAATTATTGGACTCCCTGTCAGAGCCCTCTCCACCCTATGCGAGCAGCAGATGCTAAGGTCAGCTGGCAGGATCCTACAGGACCCCTCACGTATCCTGTTCCCTGTGTTTGAGCGGTTCCCCTCAGGATGCCAGCTTCACTGCCCAGGTTGCAGGACACAGAGGGGAAGGGCAACCTTTGTCCCCAAGACTGTTCAGCTCCTCAAATCCCACACACACACACACACACACACACACACACACACACACACACACACACACACACACACACACACACACACACACATACACACACACACACACACACACACACACAGTGATGCTGATGCTGCTATCTATGTTTATTGAATTACCATGCACCTATGGAGCTACCCATCAATACATATACTGTGTATACTTTTATTGTACTATTATCATTTTCATATCATTAAAATTATTATCATAAAGTCTACAGCATTGTGCTGCATCATAATGCTTTATATTTTTATTGCACTAATATTGATATATTATTAATATATATATAACATGAATTGCATTAATATTATCATCCTGACTGACAATGCCCTTTCTTCCCAGCAATTTTCTGTGCATCAAGAGTATTATATATGTATATTACTGAATTATTCAAGAACATGTACAGTAGATTCAGTGCTTTTTTATACTGAGCTATTACCAGACTGAAACTCTGTCTGAGCCTTCTTCAGAATAAAAATGTTCTGTATTAGTGTGGGCATGTTGCTTCAGGTAGCGGTGAGATGATGAAATATATACATGTCCAGTTTGAGGAATAGTGTGTCAAAACACTGCATGGCACTTTATAATATCGCAAGTCAGTATTGTACAACCTTGGCAAGTTTGTAAAGTCTGGAAACCTGACAAAATAATTTTGCCAACCATATGTTATAATATGGTTGGCAACTATGGGTATTTAAAAAATAGAACCATCATAATTATTTAGTTTTTAGAAATTACAATGCTACAACTGTTACATTGTTTTATGCTTGATGTATGTTTGATGGACAATCATATGTGTAATAATTATTACTTATTACTGTCAATCTAGTGACAAAATGATGTCAGCATGAGACACACTCCGGCCCTTCGTAGTCTTCCTATCAGCGCAAGGAATCTCTGAGTTCTTCAAGTCCTGCATTGTAAGTTCTCAGTATGCTCACAGAAATGTCAATATCTATCGGTACGATGTTAAAATAACTTATTGTATGGGAAACTAATCTGAATGCTTCATGCAGAAAATGTATGGCAACAAATTTATTTGTGGGTAGAAATTATTCCTCCTTTCCAAAATAGTCATAAAGCAATCCCTTCCTAATATGATCCAACTGTGAAAAATTAGGGACAAATCCACAGTCCTCATTCCATGTAATTATGTATTCTTAAGTTCACTTGAAGCTAAAATGAGCCTTCAGCAGTTTCTTACCCAATTCAAGTGGGTATCTTTGTCCTGGCAGTGTTGTGTAGATTTATTGTTGGTGTTTTGTCTTGGCAACAAACCTGTATGCACTTACAGAGAAGTGTTCCTCTGCAACAGCTCAGCAAGGCCCAGCTGCAGATTTGCATTGAGTGCTGCTAAGAAAGGCTGTTTTGATACATGTTGCACATGTCTATAAAGGACTGGAGCAAACAAAACAGTGTTCTGCTGTTGGATTTTCAATATTGCTTGAAGAGAAGAAGACACTTTTGGATCTGCAGGTGCTTATTTTTAATGCAAGAGGAATGTATGTATCAAATATAGGAAATTCAAGTTAAATATCCTGATGTTGTCATAAAATTTGTCATCATAGGGTGTATGAATAGGCTCTGTGTGGACATCAATGTACCTCCAATTTGTATGCTGTCATGTAGACGCCGAGCTACTGCACATGCGTGGAATGCGTCTTTTAAGTGGACTCCAGAAAATAGTATAAACAGAACTGTCTGTGCATGAATCTGATTGAGAGTATATCTGTGGCTAAAGATACCCAACAGCTGTGGGTATTGTGGGTTACACAGCCAATATGGGCAGGAAGAATGACTACAGCCACCAGTAACTCTCACCAGAAACAAGGTTGCTTCTGGAACTATACTCATAATTATATTAGGAAGGTGAGCCAGATATGGTTGATGATCCTGTTGCTCTCCTCACTGTGGTCATTGATAACACTACTCATGTGATCCACTTTGGCCCTGAGAGTGTCTTTGTTGTTGTAGTTGAGGAGGAAATAGTTGTGAATGGTCTCCCAAGGTTGGCTGATGTATTTGTACTGTTGCTTGGTTTAGTTGTATACTTGATGAAAGTGAACCAAGTGACAGTTTTGAGTGCAGACGTGCCATAATGGTGCTTATATGGTTATATATATGCTTCATTCGGTCTGTTATTAATTAAATTATTTTTTGACAGAGACATCACAGTAATTTAAAGGAATGCTCCTGTGTAATCCTGTATGCTTTGCTATCAAAGACCGTGTAAGCTATCAAAGACCGTGTAAGCTTTGCGCCTACATAACGGATTTTTCTGTTACAGGGGATGCCAGTGGTTATCCACTTTCCATAGAAACTTCAAAAAGCATGATTCACTCCTGAATTGTCCATCCGTATGCTCAGTATGCTTCCTACAAGCTTACAGTTGGTGAGGGATATTCAAAACATTCCTTTTTATATTGTTCCATTGTCTCACCACATTATGATTGAGGATTTTTAAGTATCCTTGATTCCTTAAACTTTGCTTTTATTTCTGCAGGTGCAGCAATCATGCAATTAACAAGAATTTTGTGAAGTAGGGTATTACACACTTTTTGCAAAATAGTGAAAACATCTACATGTTGTTACATGCTCATTGCTGCCTGATGTAACATCTTGAACTGAGCATAATTGTTATGATACTAGTGGAATTGTATTGCTGTAGTCTTCAGGCTGATAATACACCCTTCATAAGCTTATAGTTCCTCAAATGATTAGTATCTGCACAGTATCTGCTGTGGATGCAGCTCTTACAGCCTTTGGCATGAAAATCTCACTTTAGATGGCTGACCTCAATTGGCAGCCCTGTTTATTCAAAAGCCCTAAAGAGGCCACTATAACTCCTTTCTACTATTCATAATAATGGCAATGACCTACTATGAGAATTATTTTTTATAATAATGATGACATAACTCTAAACATTTAAATATATTTTTTAGAATTAAAGTTATGTTTCAAATTAGGGGTTATGGTCTTCTGAGTTTCTCAAGAGTAAGGTCTCAAAAAAATTAGCTTTTTAGAAAAGCTTTCCATGGCACAAATATATAAGTGCAGAGCAACAAGATCTCTAAATAACATTGGGGATCATGGCAACAAGCTCATTTGCAAGTGATGGTGAAATTATTGGGTGAGATGATGTGAGCTCAGTAGAAGTCGAACAGCAGGCGTGATGTCAGATTTCAAGCCCTCTGGAGGTGTCATAAAGTGTCTGTGATGAGGTGTGCCCACTTGATAATGTCAGCGATAATGTCAGTGATATAACCAGTCTCGCCCACTCACATTTCTCCCTGTATACAAACCTTGTGTCTGTGTTCCTTAAATTAGGAGAGGAGGCAGTAACATTAAATCATGAATGCTGGTTTAAAAAAAAGCAATCCATTTTATGGCTCGTCTTCCAAATTGCACAATCGATCATTCCCTAATCCTTTTCTTCACCTGACACTAAACCTGCACCCCTTGCTAATAAGAACTATGACAGATATAGAAGCACCCATACCATGTTATTTATTATTTTTTGATTATACACTAAAATGTGTTCTCTCTTTGCATGCCATAGTTGCAGAAGCACTTTGACCGTTGCAAGACATGTTTATTTATCCTCATAATGTCAACATCCACTGCAAAGTCCTCTCATTGAACTGAACACATACTGGTGCCAGGCTTTTAGCACTGTGCCAGGCATATTTTAATGTCTGGTGAACACTGTCCTCTAGTGCTCACATTCAAACACACACACACCCACACACACGCATACACACACACACATGCATGCACACACCGCAGGATAATGCTCCCTGTTGTGAAATCCGAAGAGCAAGAAAATAGCAGTTTCTGCAGAATTTTTCGGAAAGAATTACATTTTACAGCATATCATGTTGTCTCTTTAAACAACCATAGACTTAAGAGGATTCACAAAATTCAATTTCATTAAAAAGTATGTTAATTCTTCTTTAGGTGCATTACAGTATATCTTCAAAAACTGTCCCAAATAATTTTTCGCAATGAGGCATCATTTATTGAGGGGAGTTTTATAATAAAGCTCTTCAGCTGCAATGGCTTTTTGTGCCTCTATTGATGCTCTATATACACAAAACATGGAGTAAAAAGGGAAAAAAGTGCAATTGGATAGAAATGTCTGTAGTCATGGTTTTATTATCAGCTACTGTCAGATGGCTTTTAGCCGGGCTGGTGTAGTCTGCCTAATGAGGCACGTCACAATCACAGAGTGAGCAGCAATAAAAAGGGGGGGATTGTCTATCCCTCCTCCTCCAAATTACCTGATCAATCATTCACTAATGCTTTCTTACCAGCTGATTTCACCTGGTGAAGTCGTGTCAACACAAGGTTAGGGTGTCCTGATCTCCTAGACGATAGGAGGTGATGTAGATCTTGATGTAAGGCATAACAGATTTGCAATCAGCCTGTCAAGCAGCACTTCAAAGACTGCAAGATATTAGAGATGTAAATGGAACATAATGGTGCCATTGTAATTGTAAATATCCTGTTCAGCCTTTGATGGCAATGTCTTTTCTCTGCAATTCAACACCATTTGGCTAAATCAGTGCAGGCAGGAGATGTGGAGTGAGAAGAAGTTAGAACAACCAGTCTTTGCTTAGGATGCAATTATTATCTTTGGCTAGTGACACATCCCATTTATTACGACTCAAAATTGAGATTTGGGCCAAGCTCAGTTTGCAAGAGACAATTAATGTTCATAATATATTTTATCCATTTACAGCATGTCTCTATTTTTTTTAAATTATTATTACCAAAGGACACAATGTTTTGTGTGGTAGAGGCAGTGAACTTGCACTTAAGGGCATGCATGGTGCAATTGTTTACCGATATCTGCAAACAGTCCTGTTGGGTCAGTTGACCAAACAGAGCAGGTCATACAGACCTTGTAAAAAACCATCTCTTTCAGTAGAAACCCCTTCAAAAGAGGCATTTATCTACCAATTTCCTGAATTCAAAATACAGCTGCAACATCCAGTATTGTGACAGTCAAATGGGAAATAACAAGACCTGCTAACATTTACTTGCCAAATTGGCTGGCAAATTAGACAAAACTTGATTGTGTTTTGTTTCTACTCCATCTCTTACATATTGGGAGGAAAATTACATTTGGAAAAACATGATGCCATATAATGTAAATGACTTTCTTTTTTTAAACAAAGCAGAAGATGCTGCAAAGTTTGCATCAGACAGGGTTGTCACTCTTAATTTAAAGCACTGGATTTCATGACTTGATCTGAATCAAGTTTTCAAGTATTTCCAGGGATTTCATCAGTACTACTGACACTGATTATTGTGCAACAATACTGTGTAACACTGTGTAATAATTATCAGTGTAATATATATTTAATCTACTGTACAATCCAGCTAATTTTTAAACTACTTTTGAGTGCACGTTTATTTATACCAGCAGAAATTGAACATGGTGGAAATTCATTAAAGTGAAGTGAAATAAAACAATGGATTGCTCTGATTTTTTTTATTATGGAATACATGGATTTTGCACAATGTTTGGATGAACTGACAGTTTCAGAATATCAAAAAACTTTCTCAAATAGTTTTTTGTAAACCTAATTTTATGAGCATGCAATATTTTGGGACATAAGCATGAATTTACACAGTATTAAGTGTTATACTTCAAAGGAGGCTGTTCAAATATTAACATGCTCTTAAATGAATAAATCAGGACCTTTATAGGTTATTTCCAAACTGGTGACATCTGAGGGATTACTGATACATCTTTTATGATCCGCACTTTCATCATGGTGGCGAGATTTTGGTTGCAGCATTATCATAGTGAAGAGAGGCATCTGGCTCCCATCTGGGCTTTGTTGTCTTTCTGCAACACAGAACACATTTTATAAAGCAAGCAAAAATGGTAAAGCTCTTTGCTTGTTTTTGTTCCTCTGCTTTGCATAGAAATCTGTCAAAACAATCCACTTCCACACACACAATTACACGGTATTCAAAAAGACAGAAAATTTAAGCTTAATCAAACTTGTTTATGTAGCTCACATGTTTTTATGCATGTCCAAAGCTCTCCATTGTTGTGTTTCTGGTGTCAAGTTGAAATTCCTGAAAACTGGCAGGTGGCAGGGGAAATGGAATAGCCTGGCGGTAGAGTGTATACTAATGACAAGACAGAAAAAAATGACACATCCGTGTAAATACACCAGTCAACATTAGTTATACGCAGTACAAGGATTTCGAAGTTTTGCATAAAAATGAAGTGAAAAGTTCCTCCGACACCTCTGGGAATTTAATCTTCACATCAACGCTGTCTGCTGAGGCAGCAACAACAGATGCAGAAACCTCCTGCTTGGCATTTCTCTCATGTTGCTGGTAGAAGCCAAGAAGGAAAGCCATGCCTGGGATGTAGCTTTCAGTCCTGGGAAAGGTAAAAAGCTGGTTTAACAACAAATAACAGTGTGTGTCATTATAATAAACACAGAAAATGTTTCTACCATCTGTAAAGCAAAGTAAGTCTCTTCTCCTCTCCCTCCTCACCTTTTACCTCCCTTGATATAATCTGTATATTTCTTTTTTTTTTTTTTTTTTTTTTTTTTTTTTTACAGCTGAGGCTCACCTTCTGCCCATCTCTGCCATGGTTTCTGGGATCCTAGTCCAGTGTACCTTGGCCTTGAGAGTTGGCTTGGAACCAGGCAGATGTGCAGTAGCAGCTCTCACTGACATTTCATAGGACTGACATTCAGCTCCCCATCTAATGTTTGCCTAGACCAAACACAAGAGATTAATCATAGAGGGAATCTTTACAAAAAAGAGACTTGTCTCTGGTCTTGATGTGTAATATTCAATATGATAAAAATATCTTAAAGGGACAACTAGTATGATTTTTAATGTACATCATACAGATTATTTGTAGACAGTGTATCTTATTTATAGGGCTTTAAATCAACTGTAGCAGGTGAAAACATTTTTTAACCTGCAGCTAGAGATATCCTGAGAATCCGTGCTCAAAATGTTTACAAATGAGTGGCATAACATAAAAATCAATGACATAAGATTTGAACAAGGCTTTCACTCACAGACTATCACGAGACAACAAATAGATCAGTTTTTAAATGTTTTAAGAGTGTTACTGTGTGTTCCAAGATTTTTTATAGCACTAGATATATGTTCATCAGCATACATGTACCCACATGTCAGTCAGACATAAAAACCTAAATATAAATGTGTAGATTTCACCTGCACACATTATACTTCTGAGATATGACAACTCTGGTGTGGGAGTTAATTAGTTAATTTGTCTATTTTGAGGATAGGTGGTAGTGACAGTGATAGCATGTATATTACATGGATGATGTTTTTTTAATGTTTTTAAAGGAATTTTTATCCTTTTATTATCAACAAATCCCACACAGAGACAAAAAACAACAATGAATTTATCCTACAAGAAAGTATATCTTGGTCTATCTACAGCTCTTGCCCAGAATCTGTTAAAAACACATAACAGAGCCATACCACTGCATTTGGGTCATATATTCCTTCTGTACAATGAATACAACCTGTAAGTTTCATTCCTCACAGCTAATAAAAGAAAGGTAGTGTAATCACATCCCCAAGCATGCTCATTAATGTCTGCCTGGAAATTTTACTCTTCAGAGATCGACAACACAGTCATAGATTTGTTTAAAATTAAACTACACTGGCTATTTTCATTTTAATTAAGGGATATGTTTCCCAGTGAGGTGCTACAGCTGTTTATGTACAGTACCAGTCAAAAGTTTGGACACACTTTCTCATTCAAGAATGTGTATGGTACTGTAGTTTTAAATGTTTCTGGACAAGAACTGAGTTTTTTGGTATAGAGGAATAAAGAATATGTCAAGCTTTGGTTGCTCAGATAATAATTTAAAGCAGGATACAATCATTGCTGGTTTTGGTGTTTTCAAGAAAATTGTTGATGATAATAATAATAAAGACATAAAATAACATCAGTGTAATTCTTTTAACTTCTGCCATTTTATAAAATGAAATTAAAGAGAAAAGATACCCTGCTTCCCCTCCTGTGTGTTTTATATCTACCTTTGTGTTGGCATGACCGTTCACGATGGTGTCCACGCACATCTTCCAGTTGGTGTCTTCTCCAATCTGGGACACAATCAGTTGGGCATTCTGAATATTTGCTTCGGGCGTGTAGTAGACAGCTGCATCATAACCCTCAGGCTTCTGGTTGCTATTCAGGGCAAGCGCTTTGATGTTGAATGCAGCTTCAGGTGTTGAGTCCCAGCCCTGAGGAATTAAATAGAAAGCAGTCCATTAGATTCTAATGGGTTTGTGTGCTTCATGTCCAATAAGTGCAGAGTATTGATCATCTTATGTCAGGTGTTGAATTCATAACAATATTCAAGTGAAAGTGCATTTATGATGATGGTGAAAAAACTGGGTCATACTGTACAATACATACTGTACAGTGAAAGTTGGGAGTGAAGGGAACAAGCAACTCTAGCAAAATGTGTGTTATCACGGTACAATATACTGTATACACAAATAGCTGCAGTCTAAGCATGGATCATTTGAATTATTTAGACTTATTTTGTTGATCATGAATCCTGAGCACAGCTAAAATATGTAACATAAAGAAGTTAAATTAATTTTGAATTACTCTCGGTGAAGTGTTTTTAGCATACTTTCATTACGTTTTCATGATGGCTTTCATGAGATCCTCTGATGCTTGATGATGAATCAGAGGACAGACGCACGTGCTGGGTGGCTTCCTGTAAACACAATTACGGAACAGGAGAATTTGAATGGATGAAATGTCAGTGCAGGTGCTAAGATAATAACATTGCAACCATAGCCAAATACCTTGGAAAGCCTTCTCAGAGTCTCAAGGAGTTGGCGAGCGCCCACAGGATGTCTGCTCGGGCCAGCATTAATCTCAAAGTGGATTTTGTCAACAGCTTTGATTGCCTGGGCTAATAAAAGTGCACAGGCTATGTTAGCAAAAACATTTTAAAAAGGAACATATAGGGGTAGACACAATAACATCTGATGCATGTCAGTATAGCAGCACTGCAACTATCATTGCAAGACTTGATGTTTTTGTTGTCTTTCAGAATTGTTTTGATTTGACTCTAGATCATGAAATTAAATTGATAATTGGGAAAAAAAGAAAAAAAAAACATGAACACTAAAAGTATAACTTTACACTCTTTGAAAATCTTGTTTTTGCTGACCGCCATTGATTAAACTTCTCAATTTGATACACTGATGTAGAAGTGTACTGCAAAGGTGTATCAGTGCACTGTGACATTCCTGTTGGGTGTGGTTACAGGTGTAACAAAGCAAACTTCTGACCACATCCAACCACAAGCATCAGCTGTGTGTGGTCAGAGGTATGACAGACTTCAGAGAATCAGAGATACCAGTGAACACTGCTTGTCAGCCCGGAGTTGTTACTCTTTAACTACAGTAAGAATTTAAAAAGAAAATTAAAGCTGCCGTGGTCAGGACCACGTACTCTGGCCATTGAGACCAGATCATTTTGCTTTTTAAAAATGAGCGATATTTCTTACAAGTGTGGTGTGAATTTATTTTTATAATGAGTGTGTATTGCGAAATGTTTCACAGTAATGAGGGAGTGACATCACCAGGAGCAGTTGGAGAGGAGAATTCTTGAGTACATTTTTTGTGAAATCTCCTCATAAATCCCATTAGTTTTGCCAAATCTAACATTTAAAATCATATTTTTTAGTCGGAAATTTTGTGGCGAATCCATTGATACAGGTTTGAAAGTGATCAGACTTATAGTTTAAACATCAGAAGCCTCTGTTTGACACAAAATTCATACCCATAGATTGCCTCCACATTGTTTTACATTGTAAGGATGATGTAGCTCTGCAACTTTCAGGGCTTGTAAAATCCAAACCATTTCAGTTATTGCAAAGTTTAGGGTTACAGATTTTTTTCAGCACAGTGTCATAAGTCATGAATTAAAATTTGAAGCTGATATCATTAACACCCTTGGAGGAGATAATTTTTGTTCAGGGGCCAAATTTTGGGCAAAATCTTATTTTGAAAGGCTTATTGTGGACTCAGTGTTGGATTGTCATGTCAGCATATGATTTGTATGTTTTGATGAGAAATACCATCTACAGCCAGCAGCACCATTTTTAAGGTTCTTGAATTGACCATTCATAGCCAACAGTTAGTTGTCATGTCAGAATTGCAAAATGCAGCAGCAGCATCCATGGAGGAAAGACAGTTATTACCTCGACAAATGCCTCCTGAAGCAACATGAGTGGACTCGTCTATAATACTGTAATGAGTGTCAGCAACAACCAGACTGCATAGCATTGGATGATTCAAGCTCCCCATGGTTTGTGATGTTTTTTTGGATTGCGAAGTATTATATGGTGTAATGTATTGGACTTATTGTGTATACCTGGGACTACTTTCACTGCCACGTTGGTGTATCCCAGGAAATAGTACAGGGGGTATTCCTCATGGTAATACTCTCTCCTTAATTCAGATTCCACACACAGTCCCACTCCATAAATGTTACTCTCAGTACACATTTTGGATCTTGGATGCCAGGTGTTTGGTGTCTGGATCTGTTTGAGTGCAAAAGTAACAAAGATCAGGTTTTAGTTCTGTAAATCTAAACTCCAACAGCGAACTGCTAAAGGTGTTGATAGTACCTCTTCTGAATCAGGCCTAACAACTGTTGGACCCTTGTGGACAACTTCATTATTGGAGTCCATAGAGTTGGGCATCATTGGGGTCATTTTAGCCAAAGCTGGCTCTTCAATGTTCCTAGAGACTGCATACACATTGGAGCTGTTGGTTGAGAAGAAATGGTAGAAGTCTTAAGCTTGGCATATTGGCTGCACCGTGGAATCATATATTACACTTATAGAATACATATGTAACAATGACACTTTTGTGAATCAGTATTTTTCCATACCCCTAAACATACCTGAGTGAAAAGAGTTCAAACTCTTTTTGGCATGGTGGGAAGTCGAGTTCAAATTTCTTTTCTCGGACATTGATCTTGGCGGCAAACTTCCATGGTATAGCGATTGGTGATTTGCTCTTAAATTCAGAACCACACTGGAACAGCTCAGTGTTGATCCCATAGAAAACCCAAAAGTCTTTTGTGAAACTAAATGAAGAAGAGTTTAATTTAGAACAACTTGGTTTGCTTGGCAATTACTAAACATGCTGGAAGTGTATTTTTTTAATATAAATTTTAAGAATATTAAATATTACCCAATAAAACCATCAGTCTCTAGTGAAATTTCAGAAGTCAAGAGTTGTCCAAGACGATCAGTTAATGGTGGATTTACTACAGCTTTGGCTAAAATAACACACACACACACAAACAAAATTGTCAGTAGTTGATCAAATTAAATAAATAGTTTAAAGTATTCATCAATACTGAATTGAATTGCAAGGTGGTCATAGGCCGTTTGAATCAAATTTCACTCCTCACCATTAACAGTGATCCCATTGACTGTTTCATAATATTTGCTGATCTCCAGTGGAAGACCCAGGGTGGTAGCTTGGAAGTAGCGAACCTCAAAGATCAAGAAAGGTTTGGTCTTATGCCATGAAATTCCCCTCTGTAAATTCTCAATCGCAGCCCACACAGGGCTTTCTTTCCCTGCAGAAGGACTGACAGCCTGCAAGTAAGATAATGTAACATGTAATTAGCTTTGTAAACAATATGATTCTTTAAAAAATGACATAAATGGATCATTAATAGTGTTTTTGTGCAATTATTTTCTCACCCTGATGATGTTCTGTATGAAATCTTTGTTGATATCATCAAAGAACCACTCTTGTCCAGAGGCGCGTATATAGGCAGAAAGGACAGGCTTATCATTCGGCAGAATTTCCCAGTTTTTAAGCTGAAAGGATAACACAGGATAAAAGTCACCCAAACAAATAAGCTGACACATCAGAGTACAATCATGATCATTTTTTCTTTAAGTCTCAGTTATATACTCACCACACTGAAAATAGCCTGAAAGTCACTGAAACTGAGATCTCCTTTAAATCCAGGGATGCCAGAGCCAAACAGCTCCTTAATTCCTTCAGCACGGATACCCAACTTTAACATGAAAGGAGTAGAGGATTACGATTCATGACTGAGAAGACACATTTAACTTCAATGAAAGTTCCAATGGCAATGTACCACACTGTACCTCTATTAGCTGCAGAATTCTACCAATGAAATAAAATTTTCCTTTCGTCATGATTTCAGTGGGAAAGATGTTTGTTGCACTTCTTAGCATGAAAACTTCTGTTGCTGTGCCAATTAGGAAATCATCTACAGTGGGAAAATGGTAAATTATTAAATAACAATTTCAAAAAAACACCACAGGGGAACTGGTCCACATAGATGCATTGCTGTATTTGAAAATACCATTAAACCAGTCCATGCGCATTGCTTTGCTATAGTGATAGCTGAGACGGCCAAACTTAGGGGCCAGGATTTTCACAGCTACATTGCAGGCAGTAGAGCTATAGTAGCAACCACAAAAAAGAAAATTACCAAAAGCTGTTAAAAATGAAATATCATATAACATAAACATTATTTATCAATGACCAGCTTAATTGCTTTTGCATTATTATACTCACAGGAAGTGATTGTCTGGAGTACTGGATTTAGCAAAGCTTCTCAAATAGGAGTATGCAAAACTAACAACATGCAAGTCTTTTTCCTCCTGCAGATGTGCAGTCACTGTGGACACCAGAGCCACTGAAGGCTTAGTATCAAACAGGATCATGAAAGCCAACATGCGTATCTCAGTGGGAAGGTCCTTTTGCAGGAACAGACTCACGGTGATGTCTTGGACCTGAAAGTAGAAATAATACCACGATAAAGATTCGAGAAAACCCGGGGCTCTTGCTGAAACGTTCAACCATCCACTGCTGAGGTAATTTCTGCTCTGTCCCAGCACAGTCTCTATTATGAGCTTTGAAAAGCAGGTGTAAATCAGGCATGTCATTTTCACATGATTGTCTAAAATTTTAATTGTAAATTGTGTAAATTTATTCTTACTTGCCACAATGAAGAAAATTAACTATGCTTTTCATGATTTAGAATCTTTCAGTGCTTTGTGTAAATGCATCGTTTCTCTGTTATTAAAAAAGATTGAATGGGGCATGCAATTACTGTAAACATGTTTTATACATACCTAACATATAGCTATCATAAATAAGCATCTAAAAAGTCCTCTATTCTCTATGTATGTCATATGGTGTTCTTACACCGTGAGGATCCCTGGCAGCGATGAGTCTCATAGACTGCACAGCAGCACTCAGCACACGAGGCGAGAGATCCACAGGGGTGGCAGCCACTCCTGGGAGGAAGCGCATGATGGTTTTAATGCTGCCTGGATGTCCTGCATTCCCCAGAGCTTTCAGAGCGATAACCATGTCTGCCTCGTTGCTATTCCTCAGACCCTCCATGGCCATGTCCAGCAGTGGCTAAATATAGATGTTGAACGAATATGCAGTCAGTTTTTCCTAATTGTTATTGATTGTATTACAATTTCAGATCTAGATTTTTTGAAGCCATTACTATCCAGCCAAGATACGAAGAAGCTATAAGTCAGTGTTGGTTCACACAATTAAACTCTTACCACATACGTTATGGACATATTGTTAGTGCTTCTGTTTCAGTTTGTAATGACAGTTGCACATATTTAATGAAGGAAATTAATTAATTTATTAGTTTGAATACCTGAACAGCATTTACTGGACAAGGTGTATAATAGGCACAGTGCTTGTACACCAGCGAGCCATAGGAAAGAACCACAGTATTCCACAGATAGGTTTTAGATTTACTAAAGGGCATGTTCAGGAACATCTGGGAAAGAGAGACAAATACATTTTGCTGTGATCTGGACAGAGACTTTTGTATACGCTGTGCATGGTATCATTCTTTCTTTTTCGTTAACTAACCTTAGCCATTTCAACCAGCTCCGGAATAGCCTGGAGATGGTTAAATGCCAGCACAACAGTTTCCAGCGCTTCACTGGCAGATACATCTCCAGCCTGGAACCTCATTTCCAGGAACTTCAGAATTCTGGCATCACTGACCTCAACAATCATGTCCAAAAACCATCGTCTGATGTGGGAAAAAAGAGAAAATTTAGTAATCTGATAAAGATTAGTAAAAGGTAAATGTGTGTGAAAGACAAGGTCACACGTCACTTTTAATTGCACTTGTACAATATGAAGTACAAGGTGTCAGTGACTGCCTTAATCTTAATGAGGAAGGAACGTAGTCTTTCAATCTTCACCTTTCTGTCATCATGCCTCACATGATAATAAATCATTCATCAATGGTAACGTGCCAGACTGAATCCATCCTTGAACTAATTGAGGAGGATACTCTACAATTACTTAATCAGTTGAAGTGGATCAGTGTCAGATTTCAGAGATGGCCTTGGACTATTTTGTTCCTCATCTTATAACACTATAATGAAAAGCTTGGTTAAGAGTTATCTATGTAGGATTTTTACTGTGTTCTTGGTGTTCTCGCTGAATAAATGTACTTAGAATTTAACGAACTATAACTTAACTATAACTTAATAAATAACTTTTCTGGATTAGGGTTAGTGAAATATCACGTTTTAGGCTAAATTTATACATTCATCCACCACCCCATCCTCAGCACCATAACTTAAATCAGCACTGTATGACCTTCACCGTGTTTCCGTGTTTCCTGAACTGAAAAATTGCAGTTAAACATGTTCAAGGCCCCCAGAAAACTTGGTAAGGCTGCTAATGTGCCATTTTAGCTATGCTATAAGCTGAAAACAGCTGTATGAATAGCAATATCAATTGGTTGTTTGGTTGGTTCCACCACTTTGTTCCAGACTGAAATAATTTAGCAAAAATCAGGATGGATTGGCATCTAACTAAGTTATAGACATTGATGGGTCTCAGATGATGAATCGCAAGGACTTTGGTGATCCCCAGGATCTGACTTTTCTCTAGTGCCACCATGAGATTAAAGTTGGTTTTGAATTAAATGGATTTCATATTAGAATTATTGGATGGGTTGACAAAAAAAAAATCATTCATTCATGGCTCCATCAAGATGAATTATAATAACTTTGGTGAGCTGGTGAAAAAGTACTATTTTAATTTGTCTTTCCTTTGATTAATGATCAAAACACATCACATTCCCATCAGCCTCAGCTGCAATTTGTGTCTAATGCTAATTAGACACAAACGGCAGCATACTGGTTAGCATGCTAACAAGCTAAACTAAGATGGTGAACATGGTAAAGCCATGGTGGGCTCAAAGCATCGCTGTGTACAGCCTCACAGAGACACTAGTATGGCTGTAGACGCTCTACAGAAAGATCAAGAACAAAAGTAAATGAAAATGCCTTCTTTTCAAACTTTTCATAAATGGGTTCAATAGCTTCCCTTCTCACCATATTATTACCAAATACTCAACCTGTGTTCTTCATTTCCAGCAAATTGCTTCCACATTTTTTCTAATCCTTCATAAGGCATCACTCTCAGGAGTTGATACAGCTTTATAGTATCCTCAGTTGTTGCGCTGTCAATTTGGTAACTATTAGCTTGAGCCAGATGCTTGATCAACTCAATAGCCTGCAAATGAGAGTACATATTTTGAAAAAAGTGACTATTTCTATCTTTATTTTCATTTAATGAGTTCTTCCTGCATTTTTCCGGAAATATTCACACATTTGATATGTTACCACTATTGGTAATGTGTGTATCATTATTACCTTTGGTACGGGGTCTTCCAGGTTCTGCATCATAATGGGGACATTAGCTTCTGCATTGACAAACTTGTAAATAATGTTGCCCTTACTTTCCATTGGCCCAAACGTTTCAGCTCTTGCTATGTCACTCACACTGAGCAGCACCATTTCCTTCCTACAGGAGAAGTAATTTAAAGCAGTCAATTTGTATAGCAGACAGACACTGTGAATGAACACACATAATGTGCAGATATTTTCTTGTCTTACATTGCTTGCATCTTGAAACTGCCACCCTTCACATTGAAGGGACTGAAGTGTTGTTGCTCCAGGCCATGAGCTCTGGTAATGAGACCTCCTTCTGCTGTTGGTTTGACTGTGTAAACATATTTCACAGTTGAAATGACAGATTCCCCTCTCTGGATTGGAAGAGACAAGCAAAAGTAGAACTGACTTTGGTTTGCTTAATTTATAATTGCAGATTCAGATGCATGTGCAGTGGTATAAACAGACCTGTTTGGATACTTTGTCGAGCACAGCAGTAGCCATTCCCCTATAGATTGCTGCTTTATCCCTGCAGTTACTAACATCAATGACCTGAGTGATGGTCATGTCCTTTGTTTCCTTGTTTTGTTCTGTAGCATAGTTACTCTGACACTTGCCATGGATGCTAGCCTGCAAAAAAAATATTATGCTGTATAGAATGAATGATAACAGTGCTGAATATAGCAGTTCATTGTCAGTGGTGACTTGACTCTCACCTCCTCAAGCTCATAGATTCTCTGTGTGGTCTTGACTGTTACTTGGAAGAAACCCAGTATTCCTCTCACGACATTGACAACAGTGTCAGAAATTTCAGCCGAGGCGTGGATGTCTCCGACGTGTCCACTGGCATAGTCAAACATGAAGGGTTTGACTAGCTGGGCAGCAATGCGCTGGGTAAGCTTTGGGGAGGCATTAAAGCCATTTTTCCCCGGGAAGCCGTTGAACTCCTCGAAGGCCAGATCTGAAACCTTTGATCCCAAGAATGAAATGAGCTTTTTGCTCATGTGTGAAGTGCTTGTAGAGAAAACTCACTCATTCTCTACTTAAATGTCAGATGAAACAGTTGAAATGTGTAAGCCAACAGAAGTGGACAGGAGCTAATATTTGTCTGTTCTGTTTCATTGGGTTGTTTGAGCTTACTCTACTATAATTGCAATATATGTATGTAAATGCAAATGTTTGTATGCAGCATCTGCTTGTTGTTGTAAAATGACAAAAAGGTACTGTTGTAGCTGTTGGCCTGCAAACAGTTGTAAAAAATATTTTTATCATGATCACAAAAAAATCTAAAAAGTTTTAAAGTAAATGTAGTTTAGAGATTAAAGGCTTCAAAAGAATGTACAACCTTTCAACAGCTGTTTTTTTTAAATGACTTAGAATTATTTACATGATACATGAATAAATGATAAATGACAAGTTAACTGTGAATCTTACATAAAAATTAATGTATTCTTGGTAAGGTTTTTACCATCCTTTACTGTAACCCTTACCTGAAGAGCGAAAGTTTGTGCAGATACACCAACAATCTTGACCTTGCATGCCATTTTCACCCCAGACTCAGCAAGGTTTGGCATGCCAAGTCCAAAGTTCACCACTCCCTCATATTTATACTCATAGGCTTTCTTAGGGTTCAGGCCGAGCTCTGAAATGTGTTGTCAAAATAGAAATGTCACTTGGATTGCTTCTTTGTAGAAAGCATTTCAAACAGATTAGTGTGTTTTTTTGAGCAAGATAAAAAAAAGACTCACCATAACGGATACTTTGACATGCTGAAATAATAAAAGTAATACATAAACATATTAATACATTTTTGATCTGATGATGATCCATAAATATCCCTGACCTCTTCAAGTCTCTTTTGTTTTTGTCATTCATACCTAAATTATTATTAACCTCTTAAACTGAAATGAAAGAATTAAAATTTGGAATGTGATAATCTTGTAGAAGTTAAATATAAATGAATATGGATGAATGAATAAAAACTTACTGGACAGAGCCACAAGGCAGAAGAGGAGAAGCTCCCGCATGGTGAAAGTGATTGGAAGCAAACATTTCAGATTTGTCCCTTATATACCAGCATGGGTTTTGATTGAGGAAACTAGTTGCAATAAGCTTTGTGACTGATTTAAAGTAAACACATGCTGTGAACACAAGGACATGTCTGCACTAGAGCCATGATGACCTGTGACATTGTCAGACTGACCTAAATAATGCAGATAATTCTCAACAGCTTATTGTGGAAAAGAAATGGGTGGTTGTGACAGACAAATTTCTAACCTGAAGAACAAACCACAGAGCTTATATGCTATCTGATTTTGCTTAAAAATGGTATATCACTGAGAATATGTTGGACATTACATCATAATTTTTATATCTATATTTTATGCAAGATATGAGTGTTGTGTTATATCTTACATAAACACAGAATGCAATGCATGGCTTGCTCTGAGTATTTAAAAAGATCAAAGCTAAAGCCTCAATTTGAATCACTCAAAAAACGAAGTAAACAAGTTTTTCACAGCTGAATGGAGGGATGAACCCAGTGGGATACGTATTTATTCCCTCACTTAAACCCAACCATGTGGAGCGAAGGAGTGGAAGATGCTTGCTGGTTTACTCTTTTACATCTTGAATATCTGTGAAACTCCTGATCTTGAACTTTATAGGCAAATCACTGTCCCCTGAGATCATAAACATATCCTCCTGGACACAACAAGTCAAACAGTGTCTGTCTCTATCTGAAGGGTTTCACAAACAACCCTGTTAATGCATATAGTCTCAGGGTGATGACATCAAGCGGCAATCAGCCTAAGTGTCCATTCTTACCGTCTCTTAGGGTTATGTTCAGATTGCACTATACTACTACAGTCACTTGTGTAATCGTACTTAAGGATTCTCTAAGCCATCGTTCCCAGGCTTCACTTCACCTGATCACCTGCTATTCCTTGTTTTTAATTTTAGCATTACCCAGTAGAGGGCACCATTGTCACATTTTGTCCAAAAATTAGCAACAAAGAAAATATTACAAGATGAAATTTAGTTGGGTTTAGTCATGCACATTCGATTATTCTTCAAGTGGAAGAATGCAATGACATGATGTGATGTGACTTTTAAAAATGCCTTTGCCAGCCAAATGCAGTACCTCTTGTAAATTCTGTATTCTTATCCACTTTTCACAGTATGAGACTGCATTAAATAAAAAAGACCTACAAAGCACTGGTATAATAAATCTAGGTTTACAAACACATATACAGGGTTTACAATATGACTTACTGAGTGGCAGTTTTATAAATCAGAGATTCAAAGACGGTGAAAATTACATCAAAACAAAGACTTAATCTTTCACATAGAGAAAAAAAACATTGTACATGTCTCTTATAGTGTTAAAAACAAACAACAATGTTTTAGGGTGTTTCTCAAGGACCAATAGTGATATAGACCAATGATATCTGTATGATGATAAATGTTTCAATGTCCAACAAGTTATTGCCCAGGATTTAGTCTAAATCAGTATGTACATAACATGCCTCTGTACGCACAGGCATGTGTGAAATTAATGCACAAGAAAATATAGAATGCAATCGTTTTAGACAGTCAAGAAAAAATGTAAGTGAGAGGGTCAGCCAAGGTCTAAATGGGCACAAGACAAGTCTGAGGACTGCTACTGTGGTCATCTGACATTGCTTTCTTGCTAGTTTAATAATGCTATTAATGTAGTGTTCAAGTCTCCTGTGTCCATTCACCTCATTAAAGAAACATGACTGCAGACATTAGGAATTATTTACTGTAACACAATGCATGCTATTTCATTTCTTCATTGTTTTTTGGCCCATGTCTGATATGTTTTTTGCTTAATTACAGTACAGTATGACCAGTTCAAAGATTCTGGGCTTTGGGATAAGACTGAGGGCTAAATGTCTTGTTACAAGTCACTGGTTCTATGGGTAGGTAGGAGATTCATAATGTCAGTAATTTGATGCATTTGTTTTACAATTCAACCCTAGACAAATGCTTCCACACCATGGGTCTCACCATGGTGATAATATTTTTAAGTTAAAGACACAGGTGCAAGTTTTATTTACTGTATATGTAGCTCAGATTTTGCACAAAATCTTGTTAAAACATATACACTTCATATCAACAGGGAAAGCACAAACAGACATAGAAAAAGACAGATATACACATGGAGAAAAACGTGCCTCCTTTTGTAGGCAAATATAGTAAAAGGCACAACGGCCACATGAAACGTTGCCAGCCATCAGGGTTTGTGCTCACAGGGAAAAGTGTCTTCTTCATTATGTCCAATAGGTGGAGCCATTGGCCTTCCTACTGACTGGCCTGCACCTTATGAGAGAATGAGTCCTTACAATTCATATTTAATAGACTGTACACTTAGTTGTGTGATGTTCAAGAACAGAGGGTGAAAAAATGCATTAAACAAGACCATTGATTTTGCACATAAAAGAAAATTAGCAGCACAGATATGTGTTGGTTTGCCACATTCATTTAATAATTTACAAATCAATTTCAAAAAACAAGAAAGGATAAAAAAAACAGGCAGTGTAGGTTATTCAGAGTGTAATGCTCATAACTGTGAAGGCATTAAATTAAACAGAAAATATAAAAAATATTTTGATTCCAGTATTATTATCAGAAAATGTCTTAAATGAAAATTCTGATTTTTATGTGTGTATTGTACAAAATATCCTGAACATAAAATAAACCAAAGTCATGTATAGATGGTGACAGTCTTTCAAAGGAGAAACAAGAGATTTAGAAATGGCTGCTACTATGTGTTCATATTTATTAGACATCTGTACTACACAATTCCTCCCAATGTTTTTTTCCGAAAATGAAAGCCTGAGTCACAGGATGCTGCAAAGCTGTAGTGTCGACTGTTATTGTACGAGTGCAGATGATCAAGCTTTGGTTGCATTAATTCATCTCAGGCATTCAAAACAACATGGCACGTTTTTAAAAAGCCTGTAGTACTCCTCCTGAATCTGGAACAACAGAATTTAAAAAGGTGGAATTTAGATGAATATACATTTTGAATATAATACAATTGTACTGTATTCAAGTAAAATCTGCATTGAAATAATGTTTTTTATAAAATGCAAAACAGTGATATATTTCCTATCAACAAAGTACTGAATTAAGAAATATCAATATTCAAATGAATGCGTTCAACCAATGGATGAGGATTTTACCTTTCTGGACAACACACAGAGGAAGATGAAGATAAACATCCCCTGGAAGGCGTTGGAGATAGTGAACAGATAGGCAGTGAGGGTGGTCTCATTGAGGATGTGTAGCACTCCAAAGGTCCAGGTGGCACCCAACACAAACAGCAGTGCCAAGGCTCCGCGGGCACAGGACCTGAGAGTGACAACGAGTGTGGATCAATACAACAGACAAAGGTCTAATTGTAATTTGATACTGAAAGGATGAAAATAATGACAATACCACATATTAAATATCATTATCCATCAGATAAGGAACTCAATGAACCGGATTTTCACTATTTTTTTTAACGATTTACCAAGAGTACAGATAATCCCACCTGATGTTTTCATAGTGGCTGATTTCAGGTTTTTTCACAGCGGTATGCCGGTACACTTTGTAGATGATTACTCCAAAAGCCAAGAGATTAACCTTAAAGGAGAGAAAACAAACACAACAAACACACACCATCGAATGAATATTTGTCTTTGACACAATCTCTATTTGATGTTGCCAGTTAATGCTTAAACAGTCTTTTTTTTTTACCAAGTTACAAAGACATCTGATTCACTCTTAATTGTTCAGGGATCTTACCAGAATGATCAAACACGCAGGCCCGATGAAACTCCATATGAAGTTGTTTTCTGTGCTCAGCCAACACCTAAAATACAAATATAGAAAATCTTGTATAACAACCTCTGTTGACTGACTTTGGGTTTTTTGTTACAATATTCCCTCCACTTGTGGAAGCAATGCCATCATTTTACCTTAGATTATATCTCTCTTAATCTTAATCATGATAATATTGTAAAGGGCAGTGCCCTTCTTATCTTAACAAGTGCAAGATGAACTGTTAGAAAAGTTACAATCAGCACCTGTTCTTCATAACCTCAATCTTTTAATTGCATTTTGCAGGAATTAACAGCAGACTTATTTTTTTATTTATAGACTTTTATTCAAATTCTCCATCTAACTGAAAACATTTCAGAATTTCCTTTAACATACTCACCTCTACACTTACATGTATGTCATTAAAAAACTCAAATCTTTTACACTCACACTTTATCAGTGCCATAATACTTGGACCCTAGCGTTGCTGAGATGGCCACCACCACTGCCGGGCTTCCATAGCCGAAGATGTAAAAGTTACGGTGCAGGAAGCCTTTGTTGTAGATGACGCCAACCACTATTAAGTACAGATGGATGCCCTCAATGCACATCCAGGCAAAGGCTGCAAGGAAGAAATAGTGCAGCAGCCCTGCAATAACAGAGCAAAAAAGCTGCCAAGAAGCAGACAAAAGAA
The DNA here is from genome assembly GCA_029490765.1 of Euthynnus affinis. NCBI lineage: Eukaryota > Metazoa > Chordata > Actinopteri > Scombriformes > Scombridae > Euthynnus > Euthynnus affinis. The sequence continues at coordinate 17,681,256 of CM055848.1, read as the reverse complement.
GAGAGAAGGAGAGAGAGACTTTTACAATTACAGAAATGATTTTATCCCTGTATTGTTATGAAACTGAATCAGGAGGGAAAGACTAAGTGATAGAAATAAATATATAACACATTAGCTTGACAGAGTGATTACTTATGTACTTATAATTCAAACAAGAAGGGTGTTTAATTAATTAAATGGCAGAATAAAAGGTCAGGCTTTCACAAACATAAACAAGAGGTTACCTTTGCTTCACTGGGTTCGTTACCTTATGTGTATTCATGTTGATCCCCACCAGAAAGATGAACTCGGCCATGAAGAGACTGCAGCACAGGTTCTTGTGGATAGTGGTCCTGGTGCTCTGGATCTCACTGAAGAACCAGAAGGTGAAGATGCACATGGACAGACAGATGAGGGAGATGATCATCCCCAGCTGAGTGATCCGGGTCAGGATGGTATAGTGGGCCACCAGCTGAGAAGCAAATGGAAAGGGAGGTGTTTCATTCGCAGTTTCATGGTATGCTGAAGCTGTAATTTGTTGTGTTTTCTGCTTGGAATCATTTGATATAACATGAGTATAGGCTGGTGTCACACCAATATGTCGGCTTGCAGACATACTGGGCCGGTTCTGGTTGTGGTATATCAGACATCAGCCAGTCTGACTTTCTGTTAAAAGTTTATTGTTATTGTTAATATTGTTTATTTATTTTTTTGGAAATTAATTCTTCACTGTAACTGTGTTAATTTGAAACTCACTCACAATTCACAGTTTGGCTTAAAAAGGATCAACAATGTAAAATTTAGTATTTTGGGGCACTATTTAGTGCTATAAAAAAAAAAAAATCAAAGAGTGAATCTTTCAAAACTGTGGGCAGAAAGTCTCCCACAGTTTTGCTGTCATTCTGTATATGTAGTGAGTCACCTTAACTTCAGACTGCAGATTTTTTGTGTTGTAGTAAATGCTGTCTCACAAGGTTTTTTTTTTCAACTATTCAAAAATATTAGTCAGATGGAACAATCCAAAACTTGAAGTAATTATATTACTAAATTAATACAATACTGTTAATCAGAACCTACACATGACATGTTGTTGTTTGTCTTCTCCTGTATTTGTGAAAAACTAATACACACACACATGTACATGTATATAGCATTGAAACTAAATAATAGTGAGCTAGATGAAAAAAACATCTATTGCATTCCTGGTAGTAATTTTATAACAACAACAAAAAATAAATTAATAAAACAAGCCAAAACATAACAACAAAAAACCTAAACAAAACATATATCTAAATTTGTCAATTTTGTATTTTTCAGGTAAACTGAAACTGTTTTTTTATAAATTGAAAAAAATCTCCACCTTCTTCAACTGCAAAATGCAATGTCACAAAGCTGAAAATGGGGCTGTTCTTACTGCAGCTCATCAAATTGACATTTTGGAGATACTCCATTTTCAGAAGAGAATGGTTTATATTTAACCTAAGCACAAAAAACATACAGTATGATGCCATATGTTTTTTTACTTATTAATTGAAAACCAAAAATTAAAAAGCTGTGAAAACATGAGTGTATTTACTGGATTTCTTCATCTGAGGTTAAGTTTATTAAAAAGTTATAATTGATCCAGTACTCAATATTTTGTATAAAAAAATTAAAACAATCAAGTTGTCACTTAAATCCATACTTGGATAATCCAGATTTAAGGCTCAACTTTTACCCTCAATGAAAAGAAATTTGTTCAGCATGACCAACCTTTATCCTAAAATCATTTTAATGAATGATTCAAAACCCCAGTGAAAAAAATGTGAAAAAAGGAAATACCTTTATGGTATTACAGTTGTATTTTTAATGTATCATCACTCACATTGGCTCGCCCAGAGGACATGAGGATAGCAAAGTGTGTGAGGTGATTGCAGGAGCAGCTGGTTGCATTGCTGTTGACATGGATGGTCTTGCAGCCGTGAGTGGCCCAGTGGCCCTGCAGGCTGTCCGGCTCGTACTCCCAGAAGGCGCACTTCATCACATCGGCTTTAGTGTCTATGGGCTTCAGGGGATAGAGAGGAACAAAGATGCTGTTAACCGTGAATGGTACTGTTTTTATTAGTTTTTGCACTCCATAGGTAATACCACATCACCAGGGGGTTAAAAACTGATTTTGCAGGCCTTATCGAAATAGCAGTGAAAATGCATTACTATCCATCTACAGTTTGACTGCATCAGATATCAGAAAATACACTGAAAATCTTCTGAATAAAATTTATAGATCCACTGCTGTTACTTTGCATTGACTTTTCTTATTTTTTCTTGATACTTACTGTTAAAAAAATAAAATAAAATAATTATCATGCATGAGTTTGGGTCAAAATGACTGACACAGGGCACAAAGTGCACTCATGTGTGCTGCACTCAATGCACCACAGGAGAAGCTCACTGTAGGCATTTTTGTGGGAGAAGAATCTTGTTGCGATATGCAAATATGCTACCAAAGGCGGATGACTTATCATTGAGATTTACATGAACATTTGAAAGTGCAGAGGTCAACATAATTTCCATAAGTAATGATGTGCAGTTTTATGATCCACGCAACACATTTGCAGTAAAAAAACAAAACAAAACAAAACAGTGTAAATAAATAAAATAAAATAACATGAGGTCTAGTGTTTTTCAGGTTGTCTTTACGTGTATTTCCTAAATCTTTACTATGTTAACATTCAAGTAGATTTGTATAAAGCCCAGATGGTGTAACATTTTTGATAATTTACATTACTCTTGAATGACAACAGATTCAAACAATAGAAAGAACCAGTGCATCATGGGAAAATACCACTTCTCAAGCGCAAAGTGTCTGCACAAAAGTGAAGCCAAAATTATTGATTGTTGCTCTTTAAAGGCAATTTACAGAGGATTTTTACTGCTCAACATAAATCAATACCTCATTCGTTAGGCTTAACCCTCAAGGGTCCAACAAAAATAATGATTTCACTTTCTCATTCATTTCATTATCTTAAAATCCCCCCAAAAACAGTACATTAACTTTTAGGGTTATTTCCCTCATTATCCTCCATCATTTTTCACCTTTCCTCTTCCATTTCCCCCCTAACTGAGAGGTCATTGCTGAAATACACAAAATCTTAAAATTTCCTAAAACTTTATACAAAGCACTAACTATTCCTCCCATGTGAGTTTATGTAAATGTGACTTTAATGGAAACTGGCAGTTATCAAGTTACTGTCAGAGTCAATCTGGGAATAAGGAAGCTGTTTCTCTCAGCAAAAGAGAACACAATAACGACTTCAATCAGACAAAGAAACAGTATAAATGATGTTCACTTTCAAATATTAATATGCCAAGATCTTATTGGAAGCTTATGTTGATAAATGAATCACATATAATCCAAAAAAAGAGCTCACAGTTGGTTTCAAGTAGAGGGCAAATGAAAGAACCTGGCAAAATATAGAAATACATTTCTGTAAATGGAAAAGGTTGTAATATAGTTTCAAAACTTTCAAAATTCAGCTTTTAAAAAAGTGAAATAGTCTGCAGAGAGAGATTATTCACATTTTCTAGATTTCATTAGAGTCTGAGAAAAAGTCTGAGTGTGAAAAACAACGTGCACTCTGTAAACTTTTTACCTCGTTGTGTCTCAGAGTGAAGGTGACATGGTCAAGTTGGTAGATGTCAGCAGGTTTGATGGCTGCTGCTATGACTTGGGAGTTGACAGTGATTTCCCCTGTTCCCGCATACCGGGAGTAGTCAGTGAGACCTGGGTCGCTGCTCGGCTTCAGGATGTCACCGATGCTGTCATAGTGCACAAACACCACTGACACATTTCCTGATGGACAAAAAACAGTTTAACAAAAGACAGGAGGGGGTCAAACTTCGTTCTCATCAAACTTTGGGTTAAAGTTGAACCAGTGAGTGAGCACACATGCTTTTATATCATCAGTTCGGTTGTCTCTTAGATCACACGGAACAGAAAGTTATCTAGGAAATAAATGTGCAGCCAGTGTTCAGGTTTGACCAATTGTAGGTCATTTAAACGCACAATATGTAATTTCAGCCGCTAGGGGTCTCTCAATCAAAACAATAACAAAAGACGGCGTGTGATGACGGTGTGAAGTAGCAAAGGATCATGGGAGTTGTTGTGTTCGTTGTTAAACAATCAGCTTCACCGGGATACGATTACTCCGCTGTTCATGGTTCAGGGTGTTTTCACCAGGAGCCGAATTACTCGCAGAGGTCTCCTCCTCTCCAGAACAAACGGACCCGCTGATTACAGGTAAAAACACTGAATAAAGCAGTTTCATCTAAGAGATCGGTGGTTCTCCGACGATGTACGGCAACCCATGGACGTCAGATACAGGCTGTTAGCTGAGCTGCTGCTAACACTTTAGCGGTTTATATCTCTTATAACTTTTCATTCAGACGTTCGTCCGGTTTCTCCCGGCAGCCAAATTATCCGCAGAAGTCTCCTCTTCTCCAAAAACAAACGTACACGCAGAATAAAATCGTTAAAATATTAATTAAAGCTGTTTTACCTTAAAAACCAGTGTTTATCCAACAATGTTTGGTGACCACCAGGCGGCTAGCCGAGCTGCTGCTAACACTTGTTCGGCTTTTTCCTATGGCTTTTTCTCATATAACATAAGTTCCAGATGTTTGTCCGGTTTCTGCTGGGAGCCGAATTATCCACAGAAGTCTCCTCTTCTCCAAAATCAAACGTACATGCAGATTAAAATAGTTAAAAATACTACTAAAAGCTGTTTCACCTAAAAAAATCAATATTTCTGCAGTTGTTTGTTTCCTGGAGGGGCTGTTATCCCAGCTGTTGCTAACATTTGTTTATCTGAAACGGTCCGTTACTTTTTGTAGGAGAACCAGTTGACTATGTTCTTCCCTAACATCATTCTGAGAGGTTTGTGGCCGAACCAACAATAACCTCTGACCTCAAAGGTATGGATGTGTAGTCTATGCCATCTGAGAAGGCTCTCAGATGAACTGAAGACCCCTTCCATCACCTTAAAGTGTCAGTTTGACTCTTAGCAGAAACTGTCCTTTTCCTGAACTGCAGGGGGGAGGATAACCGGTGCACTCTCCCCAACGATTTACACATTGACACTAATTGTCAAACCACATTTCATGAATACCGGATCAAAAGGACCCTTCTCTGGAGACCTGTAGAAAGACTGTTTATCATGGTGAATCCCCTCAGCGTGTTTCTCTTCTTTCACATCAATGTTTTCTTGTCACATTCTTTAACAAGACTCCCCTGTTTCTCACCCTGATGTTACCCCAAGATAACATGACCAGACCCATCGTAAATTCAGCTGAGCTTGGTTGAATTTCTCTGCTCCCACAAATTCAAGAGTTTTGATTCACAGGTTTCTGAATGTTTATTCATCTTGCAATCTGTATATTACTGCTTAATATTGAATGCTGATTAAAACCATCCAACTCAGGTTTTCCTGCGACACAGTAAAGCCGAATTAGAAATGTCCAGATTTAATTGAATTCATATTGAGGTAACCACAGTGCCACCCAATGGACAACTTTATTCAGGTTAAATGTTCTGCGAATCACAATCAAATATTACATTTCCATTATACTCTATATAGACTAGAAATTAGATTTGACACGTATGAAGTATTACCATGGTAGATAAAAGAATAGTCTTAGTAGTTATATTATGCATCCCAGCTAATAGTAAGATAAAGTTTGTAACTACAATGTGTGTGAATAAGTCTCATTTAATGATTGCAAAAATAACATCAAGTAATGTGCAAGATACTCCATCTGGTCAATTTATCAAGTGTTTCAACGTCAGTCGCTGTATATGTGGTTATAGAAGATTCATGCACTCTTAACATGCACCTAATGTCTTATATGTGTGTAATTAATATTGAAACTTATGGTCATGGTGGAATGCTTATCCAAAAGTCGGAGACCATATGTCTCGTTTGCGCGCGAGAAATAGTTCAACCTCCTAGGAACGCCCTCACGCTAGCCTCATATAAATCAAGCGTACCGGCTGCGTTTCGCTTGCTCTTGCCCTTTTCATCGGCTCTTGCCATTTTGTCCGCTCTTGCCTCTTACTCTCTCTCTTACTTTTTCACTCTTTTGATTTTTGTATTCGTACTATCAGGCCTTTCGCGCGCGCTCTTTTCTTTTGTTCTTCCAACTTAGTCTTTTTCCAGTTCTTTGCCACAACTCTTGTTAGCAGTCTAACTTTGATTGAATCTACGTAAATTTACATTTAAATGAGATATTCTGCCAGGAAACGCCATCCTGGACACTTGCAATTTAATTTACCTTGAAATCTAGTTCCGTCCGACCGGCGAAATTATTATTGAACATTATTGAATTATTGAATGTTTATTTGGCAAGAAAGTCAGTAAGCCAGAGACTTCAATTAAACGACTACCGCTCTCTCGACGGATCAAGACATCATCACCAAATTCAACTTCATCATAAGTTACGGCAAACTCTGTGATGGTTATAATAACCATTTGAAGAAACCGTAACAAAAGACTCTGTTCCTGACTCGCCGGGTGACCCATCCTCGGTACCCGCTGCAGGCCAGTTGGCCCGAACGGCTCTCGAATCGCCGGGTAACCCATCCTCGGTACCCGCTGCAGGACCGTCTGCCCAGCTGACGCCAGTGACGCAAGGCAACTGCCGGAATCACCGCTGAGTCATCCCGGACCCCAGCTGAATCAGCGCTGAGTCATCCAAACGACGCGGCACGAAGTAAGCTGAAACTACATCACTGCTGCTACACCTCGTGGTTAAGAGTCGGTGTCGTTTAACGGAACTCTCTAGTTAAATTTCATTAGAGAAGATATCTAAATTCCAACACAAAATTTAATCCTTACCATAAGCATTTCACCATACCTATCCTATATTTCATGCTCATTTTAATTTCCATTATCCATTTCCATTATTCATTTGTATTGTTACATTTTATTATTTGTTTATTATTATTTAGTTAATAAATATATTTTTGTAGTAAGTCGTTGTCTGTGAATTCAATTTTAGCAGAGAATTAAGATCACTGAATCGGAGCGAGCACCTCAGATTTGAGATTGATAGAAGTTGCTGCTGTGTTTCTTCCCGACACAGTTAAATTAAGTTTAATGGGAAGTGGTGCCCCTTCATAAACGAGGATCTTATAAGAATAACTGATGTTCCTACATTATTATGGTGCGTTCCGTGTGAGGCGATACATATCATAAATTCCCTGCAGTAAATTGATGTTCATATACAAACTGACTGTATAGCTACCCATATAGCGACTAAATGCTGTTTACTGTGCGGATGTAATCCAATGTTGCTATCTGATTTTCTGTGTGCTGATGAGCTGTGTATGAGCAGTTAAACTTTTGGTTGCGCTATAAATTGTGAATTGAGCTCGAGTTGAATAATGCTAAAATTGACTAGTCATTTATTGATTTAGACACGCTGTTGTCTGTGTTTCCAGCCACCGCGCTGATGTGTAAATTGTGAATTGAGCTCGAGTTGAATAATGCTAAAGTTGACTAGTCATTTATTGATTTAGACACGCTGTTGTCTGTGTTTCCAGCCACCGCGCTGATGTGAAAATTGTGAATTGAGCTCGAGTTGAATAACGCTAAAGTTGACTAGTCATTTATTGATTTAGACACGCTGTTGTCTGTGTTTCCAGCCGCCGCGCTGATGTTGTTGCATGCATAGTGTCGCTGTACACTGATTTTGATTTTGGGCCCCTGGCGAGGTTTGATAGCTGCGCTGTGCCAGTATTAAATAACTCGTCCTGAGTATTAATTACCTCTGCTGCGATGCTCCAGAGAGTGTAGGTTTGCTCAGACCCTCTTGCGTTTTCTGGTTGGATTAGCTACCTAACCGAGAACAGCTGTGTGAACAGTGAAAGAGGTTTATTTCTCCGTTGCTGAGATTGATTGCAATGTTGATAAGCTTTAATTACGGAGAGTAATTTGTGAAGAGAAATAGAAATCTCCATAGGCTGAATAAGAGTAAGCTGGAGTTGCTGCTTGAACAGTAAAAGAAGTTTAATTCTCAGTTGCTGAGATCGATTGCTATGGTAATAAGTCAATTACAGACAGTAACGTGTAAAGGGAAATAGAAAATTTCCATAGGCTGAATAAGAGTAGGCTAGAGTTACTTCTGTGCTCTGATTGACCAAAAGCCGTTTGGGCTTCAAAGGCCGCCGTGCCTGATACTTTCTGCTGCGTGAGAAGTGAACGCAACTATAAATCGCCATAGCTCGAATAATAAAGAGTAAGTTAGAGCTATTCCTGTACTCTAACTGACTAGAAGCTTTTTGTGTTGAAAAAGGCCGCCGTGCCTGAAACTTCTTGTTGCGTTAAAAGTGAACGCAACAATAGAAAATTTCCATAGCCTGAATAATAAAGAGTAAGCTAGAGCTACTCCTGTATCCCAACTGACTAAAAACTGTTTGTGCTGAAAAAGGCCGCCGTGCCTGAAACTTTCTGCTGTGTGAAAAGTGAACTACACTGCTGTAGATTTGTGCTTGTGAACTATCTGCCAGGAAGTTAACTTTGTGGGTTCAAAACAGAACTGAGACCAACCCAGCCTGAACAGCTAGGGTCTATCAGGGGGGCGGTGCCAAAACGCCCTCTCCCTTCCTGTGACGCCCTTCCTTTGTATGATAGATCGAAATAAACTATCGCGCCCTCTAGTGGTTGGCCCTTTTAATTGCGTTTCAGTTGTAAACAACAGATCAACAGATTGATCAAAACAACCTTGAAGGCCTACCATTTGAGACAAAGCCTAATCATGTTTATGATCAGCTGAGACAATTATGCTACTCTAAATAGTTATATCTTCCCTTTTGCTATGTTGAGTTAAACTCTCTTAATGTTTTATTAAATCAAGCTTTGTGTGTCATACATTTAAAACCTATGACCCAAATTCATTTAAAATTCCAAATAAGGTTTGAGTTTTGATTTTAAATTACACATTAAACAGTTGTGTATCACATGTACTATTACTATTAAGATTAAAACTATATTACTAAACAAAATTTTATCAAACCAATTTAGAAGTTGATCATTTCTTTTGTTTATCATTTCAAGTTACATAGTTTAACTTGTGTTTGTTATTCATGCTTGTGATTTAAACCTGATTTTAATTTGTCACCTTATTACTCATTAATTTTGCATTTGCTTACCACAATTAAATTATATTAAACAAGCTGTCTTAGTCCTGCTGTGAAGCTCAAGTTGATTCTCCCTGATTTTCTTTCCCAGTACGGCTGTTGACCGGGTGTCTGATGATCCAATCTGTAGTCCCTCCAGCCTTGATACTATAGGGGTACTCACCAATTGGAGGTTCCATTTTGGGCACTTGCGGTATGCGTGTCTGTTCAACTGTGAGTTCTACCCTGAGTTGAACACTTTGACCAGTGACAGCTAACAGGGGGTTCCACTTTTGACGTTCACGGAGCGCAGACCGTTATTTGTCCCACTTTGAGTTCTACTCCTTGGGAGCTAACCACCTTTCATTGCTGTGGTTACTGATTGTGAACAGACATTACAGAACAGTACGGCTGTGACTGCATTCTCAGGGTTGACTTCTGTGTAGTTATCACAGCAAGGTGTTAACTTCCTGTATCTCCACATTGCTTATCGCTTTGATACTATAGGGAGGTCCCTCCATTGGAAATTCCAATTTTGGCAGTTACCTGTACCTGGCACTGATGAAACAGTAAACGTGGGTTCTAACTGTCCAACTTTGAGTCTTACTCCTTTGAGGACCAACCTCCTTAGAGTTACTCACTGCGGTAGTTTGCTGACTGAAGTACAGGATATTACCAGGCCACAAGCTTAAGATAAGATAAATGATTTTGTCCAGAAATATTTTAACAAAATTTCGCTGAATATCTTATAATCAATTTAAGACATTCTGTCTAATTAAAGTTTTCTACTCTAGCAAAACAAAACTCTTCTTTTACTTCTAAGTTTTTACTTAGGTAGTAATAGTCCTTTATTCCTTCTATAAAAAAAAAAGAGAGAAATTAAGAGGTTATAAAGCTTTGTATAGTATATATAGGTTAAGTAAAACACGCCTACTATTGGGCTTTCTTTTGAATTAAAGGACTTATTCATTTTATTTTGATCCACACAAAGCCAAGCTTGTTAACTAAACTAACTGTACACTTAATAACACCCCACCAACAATGGCAGGTGCATCCACCTCTGCCCCCTCCGGTTTGGGGAACCCTCTTGAGAGTCTTGACTCAGCATTGCTGGATCTAACTGATGAGTTCACACCAGGATTTATAACTCAGGTCCAAGAACTTGATTTTCCTGAACTTCAAGGCATAATGTCAGAACTCATCTGCAAAACTATGACTGAAAAACTGAAAGATAAAGGTAAAGCTAAAGTGCTAAGTAGCATGGCTATTGTGATGTCGGCACAACTCAAACATGTCAGAGAACTACTACAACAAGGTGGGGAGAAGATAAAAGCCCATCAACAAGAAAACAGAGCTCAGGCACAGGAAATTAAAACCCTTAAGAAACAACTTGAAGAGGCTAAACAATCTGTAACTGAAGCAGATAGACGCATTGAGGAACTAGAAGTTCAGATTAAAAACTCAAGCGAAAATGAGGAAGAGTCAGAACATGAGGAAGATGAGGAGCTGGAAAAGGAAAACAAACAACTAGGGCAAGCCCTCAAAGAGTGTGAACAAAAGCTAGCTGAAGCTGAATCTCAATTTACAGAACTCAAAGAAGAGCTTGAGAGTTCAGGTAAGCACCTTGATGAGGCGACCGAAGAGATAAAAGATCTAAAAGCTAAAGTAAGAGCTCACGAACGAGCCAGAGAAGCAAATCAAAAACAAATACAAAATCTGCAACAAAAAGTAGATGAAGCTGAGGATATGGTTAAAGAAGTCCGTCGACAACAAGAAAAACAAGAATCAGAACTAGAAGACGTCAAAAGGGAACTAGACTATTCTTTTGAGCTAGGTCTGCAACAACGACAGGCCATGAGCTCAATGCACGAGGAGACCAAAAGAGAAATAAGATTGGGAAAAGACACCAATAAGAGTGCAGACAGAGATCAGCCTGTATCACCATCTTCATTGCCTCCAGGTCCAACTTCCCACTTTCGGGCCGAGGGCCCCTCATTGGACCGCATTAGAGAGGCCCCGCCCCTTCGAACAAGTCCACCAGCAAGTGCCTATTTTGCTCAGGCCACTAGTCTGAGAGACTTAGATAAAGTCGCCCGACTCATTACCCGCTTTGAGCCTAAAGCAGATGGCTCTCATGACGTTGGCGCCTACCTTCGGGACATAGAATTCTATTCAAAAAGAATCTTGAATGTCACCACCGACGACAAAATCTGCCTGATCAAGATAACTTCCAGTCGTGAAGTTGGCAATTTCATTGAGCGTCAGCCTCAATATGTGACACAAAGCTATGACATTCTTTGTCAAGCTCTGATGGAGGAGTATTCAGACTTCATTTCACAAACAGGTATAACAGCTGCTTTGACCATCAAGCAAGGAAGACAAGAGTCCCCCCAGCAATATTACCAGCGACTTCGCCAAACCTATTTTGGTTCCACCAACGCCCCAGGAATGGAGGAAGATCCGAACTTTAAAGCTATCTTTGTGCAAAACCTGCACCCTACCACCAGCCATCATCTTGGTGTCATGGCATGTCCACGTACCCTAACTAGCCGACAACTTCGCGAGTTGGCCTTGAAAGGGTTCACAAAACAAAAACAAACTCAAGTCAAACCTACCCATACTGATATCTTGAATGTCGACACTAAGACTCTGACTATGGAGTTGGAAGGAGCCATCGGGGGCGAATCACTTGACTCCACCAAGTCTCCTTCCCCACATTATCGACGCCCCAAAGTGAGAGACCAAGTCACGCCCCAGAGAACTAACCACAACCAGGGATACTCACAATCATCTTGGTCTGGCAGAGACAGAGGTCAGAGTCAATCAAAGTTTGAGAACAACCGACACTTTTCAGACTCCCGGCGAGGTAAGTATCAACCAAACCACTGGGAAAAAGGCCACATGCATGATGAAAGAGAATATAATCGACGAGAATCCCAAAATCCTACCTGGAGGGACAAACAACCCCAAAACTCAGGCCACCGGCTTTCATCTAGTGAGGAGGCGAGCAACAACAACAAACAAGCCAGCCGAAGGAACAATAACAGCCCAGATGGTAAGTCTAAGCAAATGGACCTAATCAAGGAGGAAATGAATGCCATCAAACGATTGATCCAAGACATGCGTAAAGAAGAGAAAGGAAAAGCTGACCTTTTCTCCATAACTTTGGCATCGGCACCTTCTCTAGCCAATGAGCCTTCCCCAGAAACTTCGCTCGACCAGTCTGGTGAAGTAGAGGAAGACCTTTACCTAGCCCCTGGCGAACCCAAACACACACCAGTGCCAGATCGGACCCTCACAGCTCCAACAGGTGCCTCTGAGCAATCAGAGAAAGGTAGTGAGGAACCAGCTTCTACTGCAGTCTTAGTGGTCCAAGTAGACCCCAATGAAAATTCTACTAATAAGGGCCCTTCCACCTTTCGGGGTGAACCCCCGTTCCTGCAGTTCCTGGGCGATCTTAAAGAAAAAGGAATTGCACGCAAGTTCTACCTGTCCTTGACTCTTGAAAATCAGCTTGAATACGACGCACTCCTGGATACAGGGGCAGACATCACTCTGATGTCCTCAACGCTTTTCAGAGAGTTACAAATGATGGCAGGCCGATCAAACCGAAATTTGAAGCTATTGCGCTGCTCTCTGGATGTCCGGCCCTACTCACCTTCTAGTACTACCCTAAAGGCAATGGCACTGGTACAGTTCACTGTGGGACCTATGAGTATGGTGCACCTGGTGTATGTGTCCACTCTCGAAACCATCCCGCTCCTAATTGGTAAAGACTTCCTTAACCGGTTCGACCCACTGATCGACTTCAAACGCTTGAAGATCTGGGCACAAGTCCGCCAACCATTGCACTTACTCCTCCCCAAAACTGACGAAGCCCAATGCTATGTCCTTGAAACTGAAACAGCAAAGGTCAGTGGGGATCTACCAACAACCCACGATGCTTCATGGCTCCAAGAAGAGCTTCTGAGCCAACGAGACACCTTTCTGTGTACATTCACTGACTCTTCTCTGCCGTACTGCCCTCAGGTAACAAACGGCATGAAACTTGAAGACACCCACGTTAATGATGTGGCCTTAGCCCTGTGGGCTGACAAATCTGCTATCAGTCGTGACCTGTATGAGTCCTTGACACAGACAAGCCCAAATCCTCAGCTTGTTAAGAAATCCTTCCGTTTTCCTTTGGATGCCGTGCTTCAGACAACAGCGACTGCTGAAGGTGTTTGCTCTTTAAAAGTCAACTGGAATCAGAGAGAGTTAACACACCTCTTCTTAGTCATTCCTGACTTGCCACATCGTGCCTACGTGGGCAGCGACATACTAGCCAGATTGGATGTCCAGATAGATACGGTCAACAATGTCTTGTGGTCTCTGACGGAAGCCCAGAGCGACACCACTAATCTTGACCCTGAGAACATGAAATCGGGACAAACTATTCCCGAAGCTTGCCAGGTAAGTAATGCAAGCCACGTGACCGTACCAGCCAGAACCAAGGATGTTCCTGTCCGCTTAAGTGTTCTACCTGGTCAATGCCTCCACCATTCAAGGGCATTCTTCCAGCCTTCTCCTCTGTTCTTCAAACTAGGACTCTCTCTTGAAGCCACTCCTCTACTAGACCTGCGCTCCAGGTCTACTTACCTGTTGGTCCAGAACTGCACCACAGAAGACATCCTGGTGCCCAGGTCCACTGGGCTGGGATGGATGATCAGTTCTAAGTTCCACGACTTTGAACTAAGGATTCCCGTGATAGGGCACATCCCACCTGCTTTGCTCCCTGACTCACCTGATGAGGGAGTGGTGTATACTAAACCTTCAGGAGCTATCGCACTCTTCCCCTCATTGAAACTTCCTGGGCAAGCCATCTGTCGCACTGATCTCACCAACCATGAAAATATGGTTATACAAACGGTCACTGTTCTCCCTCTTGAAACTGAACGAAACCCTGCAGACACAACCACCATAACAGACGCAAAGAAAGAGTTTGCCACTCAAATTGAACAGGTGCTAACAGAAGCCGACGCCCTACAAAATGATGAAGAACGTGAAAAACTCAGAGAAATCCTTCTTAAATACGAAGCCTCCTTTGCCAAGGACTCGCTCGACTGTGGATTGACCAGCCTTCACTCAGTACGTATTCCTACCCCACCGGATGCACCCCCAACATATGTACGACAGTACAAGATCCCACTTGCATCCTACGGGCCTGTTCAGGAAATTATAGACAACCTATTGGAAAAGGGCATTGTCAGACCCTGCAACAGCACCTACTCAGCACCACTTTGGCCAGTCCTAAAACCAAATGGGAAATGGCGACTGACCATTGATTACCGCAAACTGAACCAACAAACTCCCCTTTCCAGGTGGCCTATGACTCAGCTGAGCCAGGAACTCCCCAAAGTGAAGAATGCAAAATACTTTTCATCCCTGGATGTGGCATCAGGGTTCTGGACCCTACCGGTGCAGCCAGAAGACCAACACAAACTGGCTTTCACTTTTGCTAACAGGCAGTACACCTTCACCAGGTGCCCGTTTGGGTATGCCAACTCACCTGCCGAATTCAACATCTTCTTGAATAAAGCTTGCCCTGACGCCAGCAGCCGTGGCACCCTCATTTACGTCGATGACATCTTGATGCGTAGTCCGACACTGGATACTCATCTAGAAGAAATAGACCACATCCTTGAACAACTCACCACGGCTGGGGCTAAAGTCTCTCTCTCAAAATGCCAATGGTGCAGGACCAAAGTGAACTATGTGGGCCTCCTTGTAAGTTCTGATGGTGTTGAGCCACAGGTGAGCCGTGTTCAAGGCATTGCAGACATCAAGACGCCAGCAAATGTGTCTGAGCTTCGCAGTTTCTTGGGAGTATGTAACTACTCTCGTCAATTCATTGAAAACTATGCAGATTTGGCCAAACCACTAACCGATCTACTGCGAAAGGATGCCCCCTTTGTCTGGGATGAACCTCAACAACAAGCCATGCAGAACCTGAAAGACAAACTCTGTGCAGCCCCATGTCTGGCCTACCCTGATTACACTAAAGAGTTCCATCTGGAAGTCGGTTTCTCTGCCTATTGCATGAGCGCAGGCCTGTACCAACTGCATGACCGTGACAGGCGCGTTGTCGCATATGCAAGCAAAACTTTGCTTGCCCCTGAACTCAAATATACCGACTGTGAGAAAGCCCTGCTTGCTACCGTGTGGGCTGTGAAACATTTTGCCAACTACCTTGGTGGCCAAAAGGTCATTGTTGAAACCCATCACCAACCAGTGACCTTCCTCAACAGTCAACGGCTTCGGGAAGGCGTCGTAACGAACGCCCGAGTTGCTTCTTGGTTGATGGCCCTGCAGAGTTTTGATATGGAGGTTCGCTATGCACAGAACAACAAAACACCACTGGGTACAGGACTGGCTGCCTGCCAACGCTGCTCCACAGATACTCCTACAAACACAGCCCCGGCCGGCGACCTTGTACCCCCCGAACCTTCACGTCACCACTACTTTGATGAGAACATCTGCAAAGACATGGTTACTGCATACGTGGATGGGTGCTCTTTCCACCATGAAACCCTAGTCCGGGCCGGCGTGGGTGTGGTGTGGGTCCACAACACACCATGCGAACCCCAACGATTCAATCTTGGCCCTCAATCATCCCAATACGCCGAAATCGCTGGCGTACTAATCACCCTGCAAATGGCGGCCGCACAAAAGATAGAAAACCTTGTCATTTGCACTGACTCCAACTATGCACGCCTTAGCTTTTCATGCCACCTACCTTTGTGGAAACGAAACGGCTTCACTACATCAAATCGAAAAGTGGTCAAACACAAAGAACTTTTCATGGCCTGCGACCACTTGGTGGAACTACACGACATGCAGGTCTACTGGAAGAAGGTCAGAGGACATTCTAAGATTCCGGGGCTGGACAAAGAACTCAATGACTTAACTGACTCATTGGCCAAGCAGGGTGCTCTTGATGGTGTCCCATGGCAATTTGACCCCAAATCTTTGCCCTGCCCACCCACCCCTGCTGTTCTTGCGGTCACTCGTGCCCAAGCAAAAGCACAACTTCCCGCCGTCGCCTCCGCTACATCCGCCATTTCGGTCAACCCTGCTTTCTCTGAATCTGATCTTGCTTCCATCCAAAACCTGGACCCAGCTATTAAACTTGTCACCCTCTACCTCTCTGACCCTCTGGCAAATCCGATCCCTAAAACGGACCTCAAATCCGTCCCGGATTTGCTTGATCTCTTTCGTGCTCGGACGTCCCTGCGTGTCGTCAAGGGCCTTCTTGTCCATGTCTCCGAGATACTCCCGACTCCTGCGTTTGTGGCACCTCGAAGCCACAGGGGGGTAATGTTAATGCATGCCCATGACTCCCCATCCGCAGGACATAAAGGGGTCAGAGCAACACACAATGCACTCCAACAGGTGGCATATTGGCCACACATGCTCAAAGACGTGGCAGACTACATAAAAGGCTGTCTGGTTTGCTGCCAGTTCCAACCTTCAAACCCAATTCACAGGGCACCCTTACAACGGAGAGGCATCTCTTTCCCCTGGTCAGACCTACAAATCGATTGGGTTGGACCCCTTGCCAAATCAACCAGAGGTAACAAATACTTCCTCACAGTCACTTGTGCATTCACCAAATGGGTAGAGTGCTTGCCTGCCCCGAATGACACTGCCCAAACCACTGCTTACCTCCTGATGAACCATATCTTCTCACGGTTCGGTCTCCCGAGTCGCGTTGACTCAGACAGGGGAACACACTTCACTGCAGAGGTCATGCAACAACTGTGGCGATTACTAGGGGTGAAGGCCTCCTTCCATATCAGTTACCACCCTCAAGCCTCGGGTCAGGTAGAACGAGCAAATCGAACTGTGATCAGCATACTCAGAAAGTATGTGACATCCAACCAAAAGGATTGGGATATCAAGCTACCTTTGGTATTGATGGCTATCAGAGCAACCCCACACAGGGCGACTGGGTTCTCCCCATTTGAAATGATGACCGGCAGACAGATGACGCTCCCACTCCACCTGCTCTATCAGCCAGGCGAGGCTAGCATCGCAACTGCATACACCACCCACCAGTACATGGCCGACTTGAACCAACACCTCAAGGCCACCTTCGCCTTTGCTCAGAAAACCTTGGAAAAGAGTGCGGAAGGGCGCAAGGCCTACTACGACCAGAAAGCCTCCTATGAGGAGCTCCAAGTGGGGGACAAGGTGTGGTACTACCTGTTCGTCAAACCAACTGGAAGGGAGAATCAGGCAACAGGGAAACTTGCACGCAAACTTCTTCCCCATTGGTCTGGCCCACATGTGGTCACAGACAAACTCTCACCTATCGTGTACCAGATCAAGGTAAGTAAAGGGCAGAAAGAGCCAACATTTAAATGGGTTCACCGCAACCAGATTAAACCACACAAAACCCCCATGGGACTTGTCGGGGACGCTCCGGCCCAAGTTAAGTCATAAAACAGATAAAACCCTTAGAGCAAAACAAAACAAAACAAAAAAAAAAAAGGTACCAGTAGTTAGCCTTAGTACTCAGCTCTAAACTAGTTGTTTGAGTTGTGCCGTTCACAGAAACAAATAAAAGGGGGAGCCCTCCAAACTGCCACCTTTTAACTTTCATTATTCCAACAAACTTCTTGATTTAACTACGAGTGGGGGTCAGTTTAGCATCCCTTAGAACTCAACTTTATAAGCGGTATCACATCCAAATTTAACGTTCCCTAATCATGTGCACTCTCTTCATTAGGATGATTTGGCTGATCACCCTCCTGACGCTCGGCTTGATAACCACCACCACTCCTGAGACCGTAGAACCAGGCCCAAGTTCTGGGATTGTTTTGAAGGAACAACCCGGACTCCTGATCACCAATTGTCGCCTACATACACAAAAGGTGTTTGTCAGGATGAACCCGAGGGAGGTATGTAGGAAAAACTTCCCTGACACGAAGGCCAAGGTTAGCTGGGTTGGTCAGTCCTGGAACAACGATGTCATAAACCATGCCGAGGCAGACATCACCCACATGCTACAGCAGTTACAGAAGTTCACTGTCACACAGGCAGAGTTGAGTGGAAACCGCCAAAGGTCCAAAAGATTCCTCGGAGGACTGTTGACTGCTGCCTCTGTGGTAGGATCTATATTTAGTTTGGGACTCTCAGCATATAACTCAGTCAGTATGTCTACTGTTAAGCGTCATGTTGGTGAGTTGCAGGCAGAAATACCGTCCATCAGAGCACAGATAAACAGGCAACAGCATGAGCTCCAGACAATAGGCAAAACAGTACAAGGCACCATTTTGGTAGTTAACACCCACAGTGAGGTCCTTAATCAAACTATACGTACAGTTAACACTCTCCGGTCAGTAGTTAGTGTTGACTATGCTCATACTCAGCTTGTTAGCATGTTGATGACAGACATGCTGCGTGAGATAGGATCTTCCGTTGACAGCCTAGCTATGGGCAAAATTCCCCCATATCTCGTCCCTCTATCTCTGGTACAGAGCATCTTAACTGTTGCGACCAGAGACATAGTCACTCCACTCCAGGCCCATCTAGCATACACACTAGGTAGTGCTGTCCCAATACATGTTGATCCTGAAGAAAGAGAAGTGGGTTTCATCATCAACTTACCCATAATCGCTGCCGAAAACATATACAGGTTGAAAGATGTGGTGAACGTTGGATCTTGGCAGGGTGACACGCACGTTAAAGTGCAAACCCCAACAGTCGTAGCTTACCATGACAACAACCCTGAGTTGTATTTGGCCCCAAATTTACGGATGTGCACCCTCACTAAGGACATCCATTACTTGTGCCCCAGTAAACCTTTCATCAGGGATAGTACAGGAGGAATCTGTGGTCTCAAGTCCATGACTAGCGACTCACGATGCCCAGCAGCTGTCACGCCCCGGGCTCAGGTCACCACAACCCAGGCTGAGATTGTAGGAGACCGCTGGTTGGTTAATACCCCAGCGAGAACAGCTACACTAGCTTATGATCAACATGACACAGCCACCCGAATCACCCTGCCTGACCAGACACTATGGATCAGCGTGCCAGAGGACGCTATCCTACACCTAGATGATTTGGCCCTCTACCACCTAAACCCGATTCAATATGAGAGTGAAATTGAGATTTCGGACTTTTTCGGGAAATACACCCTTGAGCTGGATCAGAACACCATATCCCAAATACAATATGAAGGAACCCAGACAATAGACTTAGCTCCTATTGACAATGTACTTAAAGAAATTGCATCTCAGGACAACACCCCCAGCCAACCTATCACATATGCATGGTCTACCCCAGATACTGTCCTAGCTGCAGCGGTAGTGTTGGGATACCTACTAATTTTTGGCATAGCATTCTTCTGCCTTCGCCGCACAAGAAACCTGCAATGTAAATTAGATAGATGCACCAATGGACTAGCTAGGTTAGCTAGACGAGGAAGGCCAGCACGTAATGCCCCGCCTGAAGAGGTAGTTGAGATTGAAGAGGACTTAGATTACGAAGGTAATGATGTGATAGTAGCCCCAGCTATTCTAGAACTCGTCTGCTAAGTAGCCAGTTTCAGCCCTCAGTAAATTATTTACCCAATAGTCTTGTATATAATAGTATGACACCGACTCTGATCCTGTGTGTGTGTGCCATCTGTACTCCTCCAACTTCAACTGGTCTCATCTCAGCGATCAGAAGTTCCCTGGACAGCAACCTTCTGATCGAGTGGGGGAATGTAGGAGAACCAGTTGACTATGTTCTTCCCTAACATCATTCTGAGAGGTTTGTGGCCGAACCAACAATAACCTCTGACCTCAAAGGTATGGATGTGTAGTCTATGCCATCTGAGAAGGCTCTCAGATGAACTGAAGACCCCTTCCATCACCTTAAAGTGTCAGTTTGACTCTTAGCAGAAACTGTCCTTTTCCTGAACTGCAGGGGGGAGGATAACCGGTGCACTCTCCCCAACGATTTACACATTGACACTAATTGTCAAACCACATTTCATGAATACCGGATCAAAAGGACCCTTCTCTGGAGACCTGTAGAAAGACTGTTTATCATGGTGAATCCCCTCAGCGTGTTTCTCTTCTTTCACATCAATGTTTTCTTGTCACATTCTTTAACAAGACTCCCCTGTTTCTCACCCTGATGTTACCCCAAGATAACATGACCAGACCCATCGTAAATTCAGCTGAGCTTGGTTGAATTTCTCTGCTCCCACAAATTCAAGAGTTTTGATTCACAGGTTTCTGAATGTTTATTCATCTTGCAATCTGTATATTACTGCTTAATATTGAATGCTGATTAAAACCATCCAACTCAGGTTTTCCTGCGACACAGTAAAGCCGAATTAGAAATGTCCAGATTTAATTGAATTCATATTGAGGTAACCACAGTGCCACCCAATGGACAACTTTATTCAGGTTAAATGTTCTGCGAATCACAATCAAATATTACATTTCCATTATACTCTATATAGACTAGAAATTAGATTTGACACGTATGAAGTATTACCATGGTAGATAAAAGAATAGTCTTAGTAGTTATATTATGCATCCCAGCTAATAGTAAGATAAAGTTTGTAACTACAATGTGTGTGAATAAGTCTCATTTAATGATTGCAAAAATAACATCAAGTAATGTGCAAGATACTCCATCTGGTCAATTTATCAAGTGTTTCAACGTCAGTCGCTGTATATGTGGTTATAGAAGATTCATGCACTCTTAACATGCACCTAATGTCTTATATGTGTGTAATTAATATTGAAACTTATGGTCATGGTGGAATGCTTATCCAAAAGTCGGAGACCATATGTCTCGTTTGCGCGCGAGAAATAGTTCAACCTCCTAGGAACGCCCTCACG
Source organism: Euthynnus affinis (assembly GCA_029490765.1). Taxonomy (NCBI): domain Eukaryota; kingdom Metazoa; phylum Chordata; class Actinopteri; order Scombriformes; family Scombridae; genus Euthynnus; species Euthynnus affinis. The sequence continues at coordinate 17,660,238 of CM055848.1, read as the reverse complement.
CTAGCCTCATATAAATCAAGCGTACCGGCTGCGTTTCGCTTGCTCTTGCCCTTTTCATCGGCTCTTGCCATTTTGTCCGCTCTTGCCTCTTACTCTCTCTCTTACTTTTTCACTCTTTTGATTTTTGTATTCGTACTATCAGGCCTTTCGCGCGCGCTCTTTTCTTTTGTTCTTCCAACTTAGTCTTTTTCCAGTTCTTTGCCACAACTCTTGTTAGCAGTCTAACTTTGATTGAATCTACGTAAATTTACATTTAAATGAGATATTCTGCCAGGAAACGCCATCCTGGACACTTGCAATTTAATTTACCTTGAAATCTAGTTCCGTCCGACCGGCGAAATTATTATTGAACATTATTGAATTATTGAATGTTTATTTGGCAAGAAAGTCAGTAAGCCAGAGACTTCAATTAAACGACTACCGCTCTCTCGACGGATCAAGACATCATCACCAAATTCAACTTCATCATAAGTTACGGCAAACTCTGTGATGGTTATAATAACCATTTGAAGAAACCGTAACAAAAGACTCTGTTCCTGACTCGCCGGGTGACCCATCCTCGGTACCCGCTGCAGGCCAGTTGGCCCGAACGGCTCTCGAATCGCCGGGTAACCCATCCTCGGTACCCGCTGCAGGACCGTCTGCCCAGCTGACGCCAGTGACGCAAGGCAACTGCCGGAATCACCGCTGAGTCATCCCGGACCCCAGCTGAATCAGCGCTGAGTCATCCAAACGACGCGGCACGAAGTAAGCTGAAACTACATCACTGCTGCTACACCTCGTGGTTAAGAGTCGGTGTCGTTTAACGGAACTCTCTAGTTAAATTTCATTAGAGAAGATATCTAAATTCCAACACAAAATTTAATCCTTACCATAAGCATTTCACCATACCTATCCTATATTTCATGCTCATTTTAATTTCCATTATCCATTTCCATTATTCATTTGTATTGTTACATTTTATTATTTGTTTATTATTATTTAGTTAATAAATATATTTTTGTAGTAAGTCGTTGTCTGTGAATTCAATTTTAGCAGAGAATTAAGATCACTGAATCGGAGCGAGCACCTCAGATTTGAGATTGATAGAAGTTGCTGCTGTGTTTCTTCCCGACACAGTTAAATTAAGTTTAATGGGAAGTGGTGCCCCTTCATAAACGAGGATCTTATAAGAATAACTGATGTTCCTACATTTTATTAAATTATAAATTTCTCTGGGTTTGAAAATTGTTGGAAACATTGGGATAATGTAAGTACACAACTCAACAACATATATAACATAGGTTTAGTTATTTTTAAACATTTTAATGTGGAATAATTACATATTATACCTTTTAAGGTAACTTAAATGTCTGATAAAATCATATTTTTTTTCGTTGTTTGGTATGTCTCTACATGAAATGGGATGTTGAGGTAGAAATTAATGCTGGGGTTGAATATCAATGGGAGCTCTTAAAGAAGCAATATTTTTCCAAGCTGACACCGAAAACCTCTGACTGCTGCTGCTGCTAGTGTACAAGAACAAAGGTAGACTTGCCCTAAAATCTATGATCAGATTGGTGGATTTTTCATATGTGCCCCCCAAGCATCAGTAAAAATTCACACTTTACAGGTTAAATTTTGGTATTAAAAAGAAAGAATTTTTTTTTTGGCAATACATGTAGCAAATGGCAACAGATAACAAAACAGTATTCTTGGGAAACCCAAGCATGCAGATGGTAACAACTTTGAAAACTTTAAACATTCAAATTACCCTTACCATTTCTGAACTCCCCTGGTCTCAGTTTCGGAGTTACATTTATATGATCTCCTCCCATGGAAACAGACAATTTGGCTTTTGCGTAACGGGCATCAAAGGTGAAGAGTTTCAATTCTGTGATTGACAATAAAAAAATAGATATCAAGGTATTATGGAAATGACAATTATCCAAACACCACTTTCTGCATACAGGTGGGAATAAATGGCAAGACAATTTCATATAATTTGAGTGTCTGTAAGAGCTCTCTTGTGTTAATAATTATCTCACCCATTTGTGTCGCTTTGATTTCCAGCTCAGTTGGAGTTTTGTAGTTGTTGGCCAATGTCAGAGCACTTTCTTCAACACTGTGCAGCAGCTTGGTGATGGTATGTTCCCTGCGCTCTTCTTTGATTCTGCTCCAAGCCACCAGTTCATCCTTCTCCACCAAGTTGTTTACTGCTTTCACTAATTTCTGTTGAAAACAAAATGTTTCAGTGTGGCATATTTATAATAGTATAGCATGTAATGGATGCATGTAGCGCAGTGTTTTTAATTAGGCCTGTTTAGAACAATATGCCTTTGGTTTCTCTACAGCTGGGTTATCTTTCTTTAAAAAGCTGCTTACACTTTCTTGGCAAATATTTAATGATATTATAAGCTGGGACAAAATGTTATTTTCAGTTAGCTTCAATACAAAAATATCAAGCTCTTAAAATTGCCAACATGTACCATCTGTACAGACTTTACAACACTCCCACCGTATTTCTTCAGAGACTCTATTCTTAAGCCTAAAATGTATTCTAACTCTGAAATGATGCTGTAAACCTGCTGTTACTTTCTAAACAACTATACAACCAGAAATTCACTAAATATTACAATGTAACAATAAAATCACTTGACTTAAGTAAGTTGGGTATCTGCACAAGCCTTCAAACCCATAGTACAGCATATAACTTGATTCTCTGGACAAAGAACTGAATTGCTGCACATGCTAAAACAGAACTGGATTGTATGCTGTCCTGTTCTTCTTTTCATTTTTGTAAACCAGTTCAAAGCATAATTGCAGCTCAGGCAGAACTCAAAATGGTGAATGAGAACCGAGACTGGTAAACAAAGATTACTGAGAGAGTTGAGTTGATGACAGATGGTTTGACAGTGTGATCGTTTTTTCCGGCAGCCAGCATTGATGCGGATTGACGCAAGGCCTCAACATATACAATCACTTCCACTGAGGTGAGTTCACCGGATGTCTGGTTGGCAATTTCCCTCAGAAGACTCTCAGACTCTGTGAGGTTGCTCATCTAGAAGGGAGAAATTTAAAAAAGGCATATTCCATAACATTTTTTTATTTGACTTTTTTAAAAAGATGGAACTGGTATGTAGCTCACTCACAAACTTGCATACATTTATATTAGCAAGTTGGAGATTCCTCACAAGGAGGAGCTGTTTGGTCATTCTCAGACTAGTCTAACACTACAAAAAAAAGTTATAGAAGCAGCAGCAGTTTAGACATGTCAGTATCACGTCCTACAAGTTATCAAAGTAATTTAATTTTTTTTATTGTTTCTGTTATGTATGTATGTTATCTATGGTGTATGTTTAGGTTAAAAAATACATGACTAAAAAAATGACAGACATACAATTCAGCTTGTAACACACTAAAATTTATCGCTTGAATAAATTATTTTTTAATGTGAGTTTAACATTGAGCTTAACCATCAGGCTGGTGAGCCTGTGTTCTCTATCCAGAAACCAGAAGGACAATCCTGGGGGAGCAGTGTGAACTCTGTACTCCCTCCAGTGTTCAGCAGAAAATATGTGTCAGTTAACAAAACATTTTAAAATGTTCTATTTGAATCCTCAAATACATACATCCACATGCACAAAGGAGGATTAAGACTTTAACACTCATTGCCTGAAGAAGGCCCACGTATCAGAATTATTATTTTCTTTGCCTGTAGATGGTGCCTAATTTCTTGAACCACTGCTACCGTTATATTTTGTGCCTATAGGGGGCACACTAATGATTCAGAACTGCAGGTTTGAAACTGCCAGATGATATTGGCAGGACCTGATTTCAGGTGCTTTGTATGCATCAGTGACAAAGTGCGTCGTTGATACTGTATGGTATAATTTCACCCTGTTTCATCCCATGTTGATCTTTCTCCTCGTCAACAGAGGGCAGTGTCCACATATGTATTCTTTACCTTATCTGGTTGAGATCCTGAGGAAGGGTACTTACATATGCAAGTGTTTTGTTGACAGTCTGCATAATGCATCCAATGTTGTTATGGCAGTATTTTTGAGGATGCTCTGGAAAAAAGCAATTACAAAAGCATCTCCATGACTTCACCATAGAATAAAGGTTGTTATAGTAATCCGTAACAGTAGTTTGAATTTCATGAAACATGCACAGGGTATAAACTCACATCAACATTGACCCATGAAGGGTCAAAAAATATAAGATAGTGCTGTTACTGGTGTATTGCATATCAGTCAAAAATATTTAAAATAGCTGATGCTCATTATTCTGTGTGCATGTGTGAAAGAGAAAGTAAAAAAAAAAAGATGAAGAAAGATGTACATCCTTGGATGCAAGTGCCAGTTCATGTGGTGTGTGTGTGTGTGTGTGTGTGCGCACTTACATCCTAATACTGACCTTTACATCTTATACCTCTCTCTGGATGAAAGTGCTTAGTGCCTGAAGTTGGGATGTAATCACGCTGACAGGTGCAATAGAAAGATCCATTCGTATTATGGCAGCGGGAGTTTAGTCCACAGGCCTGTCCTTCCTCACATTCATCAATGTCTGAAAGATGCAAATGAAGAGTTCAGCTCCACTTAAAGTAAAACACAGTACGATTAAAGTGACACTCTCAACATAACAAATGGCAAAATGAATAACCAATAAATACATAACTTTACAGGCACATTTTTAAAAGGCCATCATTTAAACTGGTGAGTTAAATCTTTGGCTGATAAAATTATAGTTATGACCCGTCTTTGCAAAAAAAGCTGAAAGTTGAAGGGAAGGTAATCACGTCTGGCATAAATAGTCCTACTCATTTCATTTAATATCATGTATAATTGTTTTTTAAAAGATGAAATGCAATTCCTACATATATGTTACACACTGGAATAGTAATGAATCAGCTTCTAAAATCAGCTACATGTTTCTATACTGTGTTAAATGTGTGTGCTGCTCATTTGGAAATCTGCAGGAATATGTTCTGCCGCATTATGGGATAAAGGTGCTGTTCTTGTGCAAATGGAGCAAAGATCAGCTCAGAGGGTTACTCAGAATAGCAGATGGGAAGGAAGTGAAAGGCTGAGGGGAAAAAATCACCTCCAACATGTTTATCCTCTACAGTACAGTGGAAGAGAAAACAGTTCATACATACACACAGTTTGGACACCCCCACAGCACGGTGATAACTGGTTTTGCACACACACACACACACACATACTGTGTGTATGTGTGTGTGTACACTATGTGAGGTCCTCTGTCAGTATAGTTTATATGTTATTGATCATTATGTGACGTGAATTCTTGTACATTTATAATTTGAGTGGTCAAGAATCGGACATTACCAATGCACTCGGTGCCATCGTTTGTCTGGAACTCAGCCAGTCCTGTCGATTTGTATCCTCTCATACATGTACAGTGGTAGCTGCCCTCTGTGTTGGTGCAGTTTGCTTTGTTCCCGCAGATATCAGTCGCATTCTGGCACTCGTCATCGTCTGTGGTGAGAAAAGGTTGATACAAAGTGAACTGGGTTATTTGCAAGAGGACAGAAAATTAAAAATCAAATAGGCTCAAAAACCCTTTGCCCCTCTGAAAATGTAATTTTAAAGAGTTGTTATATTATCAATTTGAGATGCTTGGTGCATTATTAACAGTATTCTTCATGATTAATTGTAATAGTTTTCTTTTTTGCTTTAATTAAATCTGCCTTGTCTAGATCCTACTCGCGCTTCATTTCTGATTTTCCACAAGGCCTTTCAGCATACTGCAGAACAGTGGTTCTCAAAGTGGGATCTTGGGACCCTCAGGGGTCCTTCAGGGGGTTCTAGGTGATCCCCAGCAAAAAAGGGAATAATTTATTTTCACTATAATTCCATCCATAAGTAACATAATGAAAGAATGTAAGACTATTTTGGTAATGGGTTTCACACACTTACAGTAATAAAACATCTAAAAGCAAAAATCTTATCAGATGAGGGACCCTGGGACAAAATCTTATTAAATAATTTAATAATAATAATAATAATAACCGACTAATTTGTGTCAGTTTGAGATCCACTGCTGCAGAAAGTTCCTGAGACATATGAAATATCTGTTCTGCCTCTTTAACAATACATTTCTTCCTCTTTGACTGCGGAATATTACAGTAAATCAAAAAATATCAGAAAACTGATTCTCTTTGACAGCAAAATCCGATGTTAATCTTAAATGTTTATGCTAAAATCATCCTGAAAGTTACTTTTGCTTGAATAGGAGAATAACATCACACAACACTGAAATTATTATCGCATGCTTTGGACATAACATCAGCATGTACACCAAAGAACTTCAACTCAAACTTGTGAATTCAGGAACAGTGAGTTTGAGTCATAATGTGTATTTCCCATGAATGCACTGATTCACATCCAGAAAAATGCAATCCTCATGCAATCACCTCATCATTCTCTCTCCACTCTCTATCAAACAGGCAGTTGTTTTTTTTGGTTTCTGGCTCTGAGTGCATGTTCACACAAATATTGACTTGAACTGTCCTCCACAATTAGACCACTATTCAGGAATACTTCAATTTGATCCTTATCCTTGGTCCTAGTGTTGATTTGAACTTGATGAAACTCAGTTGTGGTCTTGTCTTGGACTCCAATAAGTTAGTCTAGACTTGATTAAAGCCTTGGCTGCTACCTTACATGCCATTTTTATTGTTAACATTTGTGATTGCTGGGCAGTTGTTTGCTGGTGTTTTATTCTGAGAAATTCAAATTACTTCAAATATTTTAGATTTTGCTGTCCAGGTTTACAAAGCACCACATGCAGAGAGGTTTGCTGCGGATACTGTGGTGGCCCACTCACTATAGAAAGTGCTGTTCCAGCTTTTTTGTTTTAAACACACCTTCCGTCTCTAGTCTCCTAGTTTATTGGAAATGACCTGGTAATACTTTCCACCGTTGTTTTCACTTGTCTAGGTATGATGGACGCTTTGCTCTTCCTCCCCTCTGTACCTTATGCACAAAAGTTGTCCGAGAAGGGAAATCCTTTGCTCTGATGAGGGAGGTGACTATATTCAAAGGGGAAATACCTCTATAACACACAGGACGCTTGAACCGTCATTGTTGCACAAACATTGCACTCACATATTCACTTTGATGTCTTGTTTTTACCTTCAAGTAAAGATACTAAATTTCTGCATTTTGTCACTTAGTCATTGGGAATGTATTGGCTTTTTAATTCTATAAATGATTTATCCAAACCCTAATGTTAACATTAAAATGATTTTTTCCCTTGTGAAGCTTTTCTTAGATGTTTGGACACAACACTAGATAGGACCTCCCCAGAATTCACTGTGCCTTTTTGTTTTAAATCATTTGCTTCTGTGTTTATAGTACTCACATTTTGATTTACATTTGGTCATTGAAATATGTAAGCTGCACTGTGATTGTGATTAGGTTTGGTCAGGAAACAAAAAGGGTTCCAGGAATTCTAAACAGCCCAGAAACATAACAGGAGTAACAATGCCGACTGAGAAGCAGAGCTGGCCACACAAATGTTAAAGCTGTATCGTGGAGATATCTTTTTCACATTGCAGTGTTTTCTCTGTAATTAACTCTCAATGAGGTGTGCTGCCAACTCGTTGGCAGGCAATACACAAATCGCATGTTTAAAACCATGACAGCTGGTCTGACAAACACAATCTGTGTAAAAGTGTATGATACACAAAAAGGCAAAGTTTTTAAAATTGCTTAGACAGATCTTACTCAAGCTCTCCTTTACAAGGCTTTTACGTTATGAAATGACCAAACTAATTAATGAGCCCCAGAACTAAAAGCAAAAGCATTCTTGTATATTAAACTCATTTAATTAGTGGGCAACTTTCTTACTTTACTACCACTGAACATTATACAGCTAATTTCCAAAGTCATGTGATTTTTTTGGGGTCATCTAACATTTTGAGTAAATATGAAACAGACATTTTTTGAAGATAAATACTGTTCACAACATGCTGATCTGTGTTGATCAAATGACCACATAGTGTTGTATTTTTATAATTTATGTCCCTATTTAAATTTTGGGTTGTCTTGTCATGAACAGGTATCTAAAAAGAGCTTTAAAAATCTGAAGTATCTGAAATAGTTTAACTGCTCATATCCTTGTTATTTTGTTGTTCACTGTGAACAAATGTGTTCCAAAAAATTCTTAGATTAACCCACATGAGTACAAATATTGGCCTGATGCTTCTGTCTCCTAGTGATGAGCAGTCACAAACAACAAAAGCTTCCAAAAATAGTCAAGGCTTCTTTGACAGCTACACACAAGGCTAGATGTGATGTACTCTTGCATCATTGTAAGAACTCAGTCACACATGAGTTGCTTTGTATTTTTTATATTTACCATTGCAAAATGTTGTTCCATCTCCGGTATATCCACGGTTACAGAAGCAGGCCTCGTTTGATCCATTCAGGGACTTGCACGTTGCAAGTTTGTTACACTTATCACAAATGTCAGAGAAGCTGCATGGGTCCATCAGACTGGAGAGCCATGCTGCTCAGACGCAAACACAAAGCACAAAGTGTGTGAGTTCAATGTATACCAATCCAAAACCTGTTGTTTTGTTTTTGTGATTTTATGGTTTCAGTAAAAATTATCTCTCACTTTTTTGGTAACCTGAAACACATAGGGATCCTTTAACTGGAATGGTGTTAGTTACATAATTCACTGAAGTACATACAAGTTTAGAATACAAGATATTATTCAAAAAATGTATCACCCACTTGTCTTTTGAAAATGATAGATCATATCATTATCATATCAATCATAAATTATAGTTTTGAATGATTTTGAAATTGAATGCCAACATTAACCGCAACTTCTTCACATCAAACCCATCACAGTTAACATGGATACCCCATGAATACAAATAGATCTACATCTACAACTGCCTACACACAGTCTAAAACACCTGCTAGAGGATAGAGAAGCTCACATACCTGTCAAAAGTATAAGTTTCATTGGTGACTTGAGCAAAGACTCCATACTTGCGCTGAGTCTGGATTTTACTTTTAGCAGAGACTGTGGTGGGCTGGCTGGTGACGCAGTCCATTTCCTTGCATCACTTTTCCTGTTTCTCTAAACCTGGCCCTTCCTGTCTTGATCTTTAATCTGCTGCTTTCAAAAACATGTGAAATGGTCCCTTCACCAGCCACTCTAATACCACCCAACACTTAATTTCCTTTGGCTCCATTTTAAACCAAATATAAAAGGAGTTTTAGCAGAATACATTTAGGCCCTATTTTCCTTTTTTTTTTTTTTGTCAGCATTGTTGACACTGACTCATGTAGCCATTTTGTAAGCTTCCATGCCATTGTTCTCGTCTGAACACGTACAGTAGGCTATGTAAACACCGGCCAAAACAACACCAACTAACTTCACTGAAGGACAACCCCCCTCCCTTCCGCAAAGGACGGTACACAAATTGACACACACATTCCAGTGTTGTATGTCTTCCAGTGACCATCTCAGTGTTCTTCAGAAACAGGCATAAATATTTGTAGCTCCTTCAGGCAAATTGTGCAGCTAAATCAAGCTGAGGATTACAGAGTAAAGTATAACATTTTACCATTATAAACAACTGAATAGATATATATTATCTATGAATCTCGATTTGTTTCAGTGAAAAAAAAAAGTGGAAGACAGTATTTCATAATATGAGATTTTCTGGTCTTTCACATTTTTCACATTGTGCAGTCTGCTATAGTTCACATTTACATGCAAGAACAGTGTCTTAAAATGATTGTGTTACCATCAAAATGGCTAAATAAACAGAAATCACTCTCTTTGTGCTGATGTGATATACTGAGTGTGCCTTTGATGATAATATATGATATGGACTAATGACACAATTCTCTGTGCGGGAAATGAGCAGGGTTGGGTGATTTTTGTTGGTGGGCTACAAAACAAAGTTGTGTGAAACAGCTTACCTCCTATCAGTGTCAGTATCACATGCCAGTTTTTTTTCTTCTTTTTAATCGTTCCTAAAAGCCACTGCCAAACATTTCAAGATATCTAGAAATTTTGCATATCCACCACGCCCATGAATATCAATACTCAGAATTGTTGTTTTAAGTTTGAATTTACTTGGCAGTTCGGAAACAGGTGAATTCAAATGTGAAATAGTAACAATACTCAAAAAGGAAAAGTGGCCATTCAGGTGTAGCTGAGGTCTTTTCAAAACCTACTTTTTGGCACACAAACACATTCATGTATGAATAGTTTCACTTGGAGGATTTCTTTGTTGACTGTAGTGCAATCTGTGGAGGCGGTTTGAATTGCTTAGGCAAGGCGTTTAGTTTATTGCTGAGAAAGGCAGCAGCTTTGAATGACACCATTAGAATTGCACTGCATTACTGTCCTGGGAAAGTGCTTGGTGAAAACCACATCTGAATGTCTCGCTCTGACACTCTCCTAACGGTAAGGAAGGAAGTGATGTTGTCTAGAACAAACCTGGACTGATTGCACCCTTCCTCCTGCGCTTTTTTGTCACAGGAAATCTCTCATTTAGGGAGAAATTCGTAGAGCTCTCTCAGGAGCTTGCTTGCTCCACAATGACATTGTAAAAAAGACACCTAGGAGAAAAGATCTCTTCAACTGTGTGGAGGCAGCCTTGTGTAAATGTTTCCTCTTTTCCTTTCCTCTCTCATGGATATGGAAATTTCGACTCTTTAGTGGCAGAATTTTGCATGGGTTTGTGAGTGTGTGTGTGTGTATGCTCAAAAGAAGGGTGTTGTTTATCCTATTTAGGCGATATTGAGATTTGCGATACAGAGTTCACTGGAGAATCTATTTTGACACTTCTCACACATATCTGTTCTGATGTTGGCCTTATGTTCAGCCATGATGGGAGGACTGAACGCTGGGGGCACAGATGGCAGCAACTGTCTCATAAACTTGGAGCTCTTGAATATTTCAGTACACAAGGTTGAAGAGACAAAGTACTCTTTCTGCTCATGCTCACAGAGGCCAGCTGCTGTGTGAGTGGAGATCCATGCAACATTTACATTACACTTAAATAAAGGTAATGCTGCTTTAACAAAACATTCTGCACATCATTCAGAGGGAATATCCATCATAAAACTGAGAAAAGAAATCTCAAGCATTACAAGAGTAAAAGAAATTAACTTCAGTTTTGGTTTGAAATGAGATTTTGTCATTTTTGTTTGTCAGCATTTGGTCAGGGGAGGATAAGAGGATCAAGAATATCCTCTTATAAAGTCAACAAATTTCAGAGGTCTTTTACAAGCTATTTGGCTGACCAGTAAAAAGAACTGTTTTTGTCAGCTTAGGTGCTTCAGACTGTCCTCTGAAAAACCCCAAATTCTCCCTTACAGACATATGAAAGTGGATTTTAACAGGAAAATACACATGGTCTGCTACATTAGAAAATATTTGACAGTACATGTAATAGCTAATAGTTGACCAAACTATGAAAAATATAAACCTACATATTTCTGCATTTTTCAATGTAAAAACAACTAAATCCATACCATTTGACATAGACAGACTGTCACACTACTAAATAAATGAATAAAAGGTTCATATTAAGTTCAGTTATTTTGCCTCATATTATTCATAAAATGTGAAGCCTAATATAAGCCCCCCAAAAAAAATTTGAGTCAGAGATGACTGGATGTGAGGTGACTCATGAGTTTCTTATAAACACTGCAATTCCATGAAACAGCATAAAGGAAACTGAAATGAGAACTCTCATACCATTGGTGGGCTTTTACTGCAAATGCGTCTCATTAATGTAATGCCTAAAGATAAAACACACTCTTGTAACCTGTGCATCCTTCATAGAAGAGTGCTTAATTTATCAGAGTGAAAAATTGCATATTATTAAAATGCATGGCCCGAATATTAGATAGTTATTTAAAAATGTAGGGGGTCTTATTTTATCTGATGACTGGACATTAAGGTATTGACAACAGCAGGTGTGCTCTTTAAATGGAGCGGGTGATTCATGTTTTCAGGCTTGATCACACAAGATTATAAATTTTATGTCCATTAATGTCAATAGAATTTCCTTTTAGCTATGTTGGACTGTCCACTTTATGAGACAGGAGTCAGTGGTACAAATTCGTCCTTTGAACAAAGTATGTGAACTTATCACACTGCAAGAAACCAAGCTAGCAAATTTGGAGAGCTTTTAACCCCTTTAGTAGCTCTTTATCGAATGAAATTACATACAATCCTAAAAACAAAATTCCTGGGAGAGTAAACAGCCCGGTGTAGAAACAATAGAAAGAAATCAAGAGCTATTGTGACTACCTAACTCTAGTCCAGTTCATTCCCGGTTGGTTTGTATTCTAGCAGTTAGCTAGCAGTAGCTCACCACCAAGCCATGCAGGTAGTCCCAGTGTTACCAAACCTCTAGCACTGCCTATTTTGCAAGGATGCATACATTAATTTTTCTGTGATACTTTCTGTTTGACTGGGTCTTTATAGAGTGAGCCCGTTACTTTAAGTAAGTGATGTATTATGGGTTGTAACCTTAATTTGCTAGGCTAGTGAGTTTTTGTCTTCAACAGTGTGTCTGTTAGAGTCAGCTCCAACCCCCAACAGTGTCCAGTAATCCCAGTTTAATTTACCAGTGTTTTCTCCTGTCTTGTGTTTTGCTGCTGTGGAGGAAATAACTACAAAGACTCTCTGGACTTTTTCATGGCAGAAATGGATAGGACAGAATCATTTGTAAGTGGCTGACATTCTGCTATAAGAAGTTAAGTTTAAACACTGTCATGAATGTTTCATCTTCTGATATCAAACCATGCAGTGGATGCTGATTTGGAAAGTAAACTCCAGACATGATTTATTTTTTTCAGAAAGACTGATGAAAGAAATGCTGAATGAGACATTGCATTGAGTTACAGAAGCTGGTGGAACAGAGGCTGATCAGACATGATGTCATGACTTTCGTTATCTATAATGAGCCTCAGCCAAAGAGATTGGAGCTTAATTTTGTAACTAATAAAATACTGGTAAGCGGTTGCAGTGAGAACCATGTAAGCAATCAGGGAAATTTGTGTCATGCAACCTTGGATATATCATAAGTGCTGGATGCCAAACTCTAGAGCATCAGCCAAAAAGGTTTCTAGCTTCTAGTTTTGCTTCTGGGTTTGCTTCTGCATAATGTGAACCACTGAATATGTGTGGCAGTGTTTCTCCTGCTGGCCCCACCTGTGAGCTCCTGCATGGCTCATAGACTTTACATTAGGATGATGTGACATTTTAAAATTGCTTATAGGCTCTGAGAAACTTTTACAAAAAGTAAAACCTTCATGAATTCAAAATTTATAATAGAGTCATAACTGACCCTGTGTCCTGACCATGTGTCCTGTCAACAGTTTTATAGGGCTACAATACTGTGAGTGGCCACTGGGCAAAATATTTATTGTCTGGCATTTTATTTGTGAAATTTATTATTCATATAGTCCCTCAAAGGTTCCCTCAATAGGACTGTCTCACAGATGACATTTTGACACACAGGAAACCCACAGGTGTGAATAATTAAATTAATGTTTGGCTGAATTCCATTTAGCTGCTTTGATATCAGGGTGCTTGCTCAATATCACTGTAATGGCTCACTGGAATAGTTGAATATAATTTAGCCATTGTCAATTTTATCAGTAATACCTGAGCTTTTCCTACTATGACAAGTTAAAATGTCTGCTGTGAAAAAGGTGTCTGGTGTTATTACTATATTCACCTTTATTCTCTTGTGTTATCTGTCTTATTCCCTTTTTAGCGTCTTTGTTTTTCCA